>PELC01000028.1:0-305162 GCA_005212705.1 Curvularia lunata | reverse complement strand
GATAGATTTTGACTACAAATATCATATGATTTAAGGCTATAGACGATACAGATGGTAGCTTTAGTTAACAACCTCACCTCCTGCAGATTCAGGTGTCGCAGGAGGTTCTCGTTGTTGTGTTGTCGTCGCCTTTGTTGCAGCCTTTGCCCGTCGTGTAGCCTGCCGTACAGCCTTCTCAGCGTCCTGCTGAGCTCGTCGATCGACGGCAGATCGAGCCTCTCTTGCTGTCAATACTCCTCCCTTTGATACTTGCCTGCGCGAGCTGCTTTGCCTATTTCTACGCTCGCGCGCTGCTGCTGTTAAGTTATATAGTTCCTCTGTAGCTGACGCTAAAAGGTGCGCGTTAACGATAGCAGCCTTTGCCAGCCTCTCGACGCGATCAAGATCGCAGGACTCCTCACTAAGGAGTAGATCCTCTGTTTTATTGGCAAACCTAATCAATGAGCGAGGTGTTGTAGGCGTTACTATGAGAGGAGAGCTATCAGGATCGCCTTGTGGTGGTGTATGAGGCTGATCGCGAGGGTACACCTTAATCAGCGCCCTCATCGGGTCCCAGGGCTTAATACCTGCCTACAACCAGGCTGACTGTATAGTCGAACGTGTGAAAGCCTTCTTACGGATACTATATATCGCGTTAAGAAACTCTAACTTATTAAAGTCAGTACAGCCTTCTCTTGTCGCGTGTTCTATAGCCGTCCTATGTGCCTTCTTATACGATTGAAATACAGCAACGTCAAGAGGCTGTAGGTTATGAGATATGTAAGGAGGCAGCGTATAAGCTACGATCTAATTTTCGTCGCAGTAATTAAGGAACTCTTTTATACTATGAGATCTAAAGCTATTAAATAATAGTAAGCGCTATACGCTAGATTAACGACGCTTTATCCATTTATCGAAGTGCTTAAGCCATTTAATCGAGAGCTCGTCGTTATTATAGCCTATCTCCAATAATCCTATCGTATACGAGCTTAGTATTAATGTATTAGTATACCACTTCTTAAGCTGTGCCTTTGCCTTAAGTATCAAGAAGGGTGGAAGAACGTATCTATTAGTAGATATTGCTTCTACAGCAGTAATATAGTCTCTGTTTATATCGCTAGGCGACTATATAGCGTCGGTACGGCGTGTAATAACCTAGTTATTGCCTCTAATACTAATACGAAATCCAGTCTCGTCCATATTATATAGATCCTGCGGCTATATCGCGTACTCGTCAAGAACCTTCCGTAGAGCGTTAAAGTGAGCTGTATACACCTCAATAGCATTTAACGCGATACAATTAAGCTCCTGCTTTCTTTATTTCTTCCTTCGACAGTCAGGGTTGGCCTTAAGCCAGCGCGCCACCCAGTCCTTGCCCAGCGTAGGCGCCTGTCCGCCAGGGTCTTCGAGATCGAGGATACGTTGCGCTGCGCCGACGAGCTGAGGGACAAGGGCAGGCATCCCTAATTGATCGCAGCGATCAATATAGGCCTTTAAGGCTAGGTCTTAAGCTACATTAAGGCGTATATTAGGTGCTAGCCTATCAGATTTAGATTACGTGCCTCGAGCGCGTCGGTACAGGCGCTGGTAGGGCACATCAAATTGACGCGCCAATACCGCCAAAGGGGTGTTAGGAGAGGACTCTAGAGCTTTAAGGGCCTCTTAAATACGCTTCTCAACAGCCTTATAGTCACCATATCGCTTTGGCATTATTATAACGAGATTCTGTATATTAAATATATGGATAGGACTAAAATTTACGTTGAGCTGAGGATTTACGTTGAGCTGCGCAGGACGACGAGCGGAGCGAGGAGTCCGTGCGCACCTAGGGTGCCCCCTAGTGCAGTAGGACGAGTAGCTTGTTTCCATATTTGGCATGCTTTGATGACTCTACATCTACTATGACTGAGATGCAACACTCGCATCTTCATCTGAAATCAACCCACGAATTTCGACCATGGCGCCACGTCAATCCCTCGACCACCTGATTCTCTTCGTACCAGCAGATCCCACTACTCGACTACCTCGCGTTCCTTCATACTTCTCCAAGAACTTCACACTGACTCCTGGCGGTTTTCATGCGGACGGTGCGACATCTAATGTACTGATTATCCTCTCGGATGGCTGCTACATCGAGCTCATTTCATTTGTCCCTGATGCTCCCTCGTCAGTTGTTTCTGACCACTGGTGGGGTCCTTCTTCCACGTTCACCGGCTGGAAAGACTGGTGTCTAACCAACAGTCTACCTCCGTCGCAAAACTATGAAAGTGTAAAGGAAAGTCACGGGGAGCCAGTTCGTGGAGGAAGGAAGAGAGCTGATGGCGTCGAAGTAAGATGGAGTGTTACGTTCCCGAAAGGAGCTAAGGGTGGACAAGACACCAGAGGACGGGTCCCATTCTTTTGTCACGATGAGACACCAAGAGGTCTGAGAGTGCCTATGGATCAAGAGAAGACGCAACACGCATGTGGAGCTGTGGGAGTCAAGGAATTGACGGTTATTGTAAAAGATCGGGGATTGATGGAGCAGACGAGGAAGGGGTACGAGGCCATAGTAGGTGATGGGGGCCAGGAAGAGAAGGACGGAGTGAGGTTCAAGCTTGGGCGTGTGCAAAAAGTGCCTGGGCTGAAGGACGATGCAGGCGCAGAAATTGTTCTACGACTCCCGATAAACGAAGAGGAAGAAGCGCGTGTTGCTGAACGTGGATTTTGGTATGGAGATGTGGTTCTCCTCAGAAAAGCAGCGCCCGGCGAGGCTGACAAGACAAGAAAAAGAGTAGATATCGGTGAAGGACAAAACGGCGTGGGGGGAGTCTGGTTGAAGGGGGTATAATGGTTCGAATGTGACGCCAGCGAGGAAACATGTGAGTCAAGGTCTGGCTGCTCCCGTCATGACTTGGCTCGGTGTGTGTCGGACCAAGCGCCAAGCGATGGATGAAATCGCGATGTTGTGTCGACAGGGTATGCGTTGGTCTTCCGGGGATCTATACCGGAGCCAATCACACACCCGCCGAGTATGTGCCCTCAATTGCATCTACGATTCCATTAGCGATGACGCAGGCGGTAAATGCCCATAGTTGACTTTCTGATCACCGCCCACATGGTTCTTGCATCGCAACACCACTGCCTACTATCAACTTTTGCGCGCACCCTAATGTGATGCAAAGCAGTCAACAGCCCCCAGGCTCTGCCGCCACAGGCCCATTTGAAACACAGCCCAAGGTTGCCATTCCACGCCTCTCTTCGCAACGCGCTCCAGCATCAGTCGCGCCCAAGTCGCGCCCCAGAAATCGAGTGCCGCTAGCATGTCAGAACTGCCACAAGAGAAGTGGGTCATTGCAACCACACTGCATGTTCGCCCGCTGACAGCTCCATGCTAGAAATCAAGTGCAGCGGCAAGTTTCCGCGGTGTGATTACTGCGAGAAATCCAACAAGCCTTGCGTCTATGAGCGGCCCCGGAGAGACCGCCTTGCGCTGTGAGTGACTCGGGTCCTTTGCCTGATATGCACGTGCTGATTCGGGCTAGCGCCAACGCGCGAAATGATACACTGATATCCATCCTCAAAGAGCTCAGTCTGCGCGTGAGTAGCGATGACAGACAGAGAATTGCGGATGCTCTCCAAGATGTAAGTAACTAGAGTGGATTTGATAGTCCGGAGCTAAATCGACCCAGTCTGAAGACGATTCCGCATCGTCGTCTTTCACTTCTTCTTCTCGAGCATCCATTTCCCGTCTGTACCAAAAGCATTCGCATTTACTCCATACCACATCCTCTGTGAGCCAGATTCCAGAAAACTCTATAGGGTTGCATCATTCATCACTGCCCCGACTGGACGGAATCATCCCCGACGAATCAGGTGACGAAGACGCAACCGATTTCTTCGATATAGTTGAAGCCGGATTCCAGGGCCAGGTGTCCGAAGTGCAATGGCTGCAAAGCCTCAGAAGTAGGGTACAGGCTGTGGATCCTGGGCTATTGGAACCGGTAGACCCTTTGATACCCATGGCCTTCCCACTGCTTTCAGCCGTTCCCACATCACTGGCCTTTACGCCAAGCCACCGCGCCTCGCCTACCGCCCCCATTACCTACCATCTCGATGACGATGGTGTGAAACTTCTCCATGGTGGGAACCCATTTGAGCTTCCATCCGAACAGACTGCAGGTCTCCTCTTCCAATGCTACAAGCGCACTGTCCAGAGCTCCTTTCCCATTCTGCCAGCCATGCTCGAGTCACAGCTATACCAGTACTATAACCTGATCCGCAATCGCCAGGATGTACAATGCCCGCAGACTTGGTTTGCCATAGTCAATCTCGTCTTCGCCATTGGGGCAAAATTCTCACATCTTGTCCAGGCCAACTGGCGTGCCGATTCGTTGGATCATGTCACTTACATATCGCGGGCGTACCAACTGCTGGCCATGAACGACTCTGCTTTTGGGATTTCGACCCCGGATCTGTCTTCCGCTCGGGTATGCCAAATTCTGCAGGTGTGATTTGAATATTGCTGATTACTTACAGGCTGCTGGTCTGTTTACCATCTATTATATGAGTATGGGTCATTATAATAGGTAAGTTTAGCGATGTGCAACGTCAATTGCATTTAACTCTTTTTATGATCACTCGAGCATTCACAGAATTTACCTACTAATTACTCATGTATAGAGCCTGGATAATGGCCAGCGGAGCCATGCAATCTGCATTTTCTCTTGGGCTCCATGTCCAACAAGAAGACCCCTCGATACCTGCAGCTAGACAGCAAAGTCGAATAGACACGTGGTGGAGTCTACATGCACTAGAAAGCCTGCTAAGCTCCATCACCGGCCGTCCTGGTAAGCTGCCGGGAGAAGAGATCACAACGCCACTATCAAAAGCCTTCTTCAACACGACGTCTAGTACCAACAACCTGAGCACTACAAAAGCATCAAACATGGCATTTCTGGACGCCAATTCTAGTTTGTACTTACTTACACAGCAAGTTATGGCGAGTCTCTATACCCAACGCAAATTAGCTCCTTCATGGTCTCACGTGCAGGAAACAATGGTAGCGTTGGTAGGAGATTTGGACAAATGGGCCGTAGACTGCGTTCCTCACTTTCACTCAGAAAATTTGATCATGGACTATGAGCAACAGCGCGACAACTCTCTTCTCAAGCTCCAATACTACCGTGTAAAGATTCTGACGACACGCCCCTCGCTTCGCCGCATCGAACGCTGCACCGAGTCTGGATCAGGTGACTTTACGAGCTTGGATCAATCTATGGCGGAGGCATGCATTCGGGCTGCCAGCGATGTGGTTGCGATTTTAGGCACAGCTCCTGACATAGCCACGTTCTACGAAAAGGGGCCCTGGTGGACGATTGTCCATAATGGTAAGTCTCTACATCAACGTGCTTTCCGCTGTTAACATGCTACTCCTACAGTCATGCAAGCCCTCGCTATTCTGATGAACGCAATCGCGTGTCCAGAGCATTTCGCCGACTCCTCTTCTCTGTCAGCATATGGCGTACGGCAGCTCGTCGGCTGGCTGCTTGCCATGCGCGAGACAAACATAATAGCAGCGAGAGCACACCAAGTCGTATACTCCCTGGTTAAGACGTCGAAGCCACATGTCTGGACCAGTATAGCAGATGCGTTTCCAGATGACCTCACTACTGTGCTGCTGCACCCTGGCCCCGCCCCTACTATCGACCCAAAGTATGTGCCGTGGCCAGCCGAGGAACAGCCAATGGATGCGTGGTTCGAGCAAGACCTCAACAGCTTCTACGGCTACGAATATGCCCCTACCTTGTGAGCGGATGGCAAGATTTTGGATATTGTGCGTATACTGCAAGAGCAAAGAGCGTGGATGGGATCAGATCACCGGCTGTGTTCAACTGACGGCAGCCCGCAAACCCGAGATCAACAGCATCTTGCCTAATAAGACTTGCAGGATGGACACACATGAAAGTGAATCCTTTCATTGAACGACTATGATTAATCATAATGCCTACTTGGGAACCGGACGTTTGAATGTTTGTTTTGTTTTTGGCAGAAGGAAAATGAACGTGGCACTTCTGACGATTACAGTATTCATTCTGTGCGAAATGGAGGCCATGTATCAATGGCGGTAGAGAACAGAGAAAAGGGGAATCCCGCATTAGAATGATACCCGCGATTATGGGGCGCCTTTGCTCCATGATATCGAAGACTTGGTGGCGTCCTATATCGAGACTGGAAAGAATTAATGATCAAAAGAGATTTGCCGATATCCAAACGCCGTGAATTGCAGTGTTCGTGTTGCTGCTGCAGCAATGTGTTGCCTCGTCGATCATGACCTTACTCCATGTACTCCTGTTTCATATGAAATTCCCTTTCTTCAAGATTCTTCGGCAGCATCCCCCGTCTTATCCAAATCGATATCTCCAATCACACTCCGCAGTAGGTCGGGTACAATCTGGGCTGCATCACCCTGGAAGAACCAATCGCCGTCCTGAAGACCTCCTGCAGGTATGTCGTTGGGGTCCATATTGATTATAGCGACTCTTGCCCCCTTCCTACGCGCATGGTCTACATAACCGGCAGCGGGGTATACTCTTGCAGATGTGCCAATGACCATGATGAGGTCGATGCCTCTCTTGTCGGATACGAAAGCTTCCACATCGTCTATAACTGATCTTGGCAATGCCTCGCCGAACCAGACAACTCCCGGTCGCAGTAGGCCGCGTTTGCATTCGGGGCAGCGAGGGAGGTGCGCATAGTCAATCTCAGGAAGATCAACATTGATATCGGAGATGTCGAGTTCGCGGGTGGCGAGGGCGGCGTCAGTCGTGGGATCGGACTCATCACTGGGGATGGCGAGGGCGGGGACAATGGGGTCCGTGAAGTTGTTCCGTTCAAAGTACTTGCAGAAGAAATCTGAGCATTTTACATCGAAGAGCGAGCCGTGAAGGAGCTTGAGTTTCTCAGGAGGATGTCCAGCACGCGGAGAGAGACCTAATCAAGTAATTCAATGTGAGCTGCGAAGACACGGGGAGGTAAAGGCATTACGCACCATCCACATTCTGGCTCAGCGTGATGAACTCGTCCTTCTTG
Source organism: Curvularia lunata (assembly GCA_005212705.1). NCBI lineage: Eukaryota > Fungi > Ascomycota > Dothideomycetes > Pleosporales > Pleosporaceae > Curvularia > Curvularia lunata. Next base: position 298,112 of record PELC01000028.1, on the reverse strand, counting down.
CGCGCCAGTTCGGCAAGCGCATAGTGAGCGGCATTTGGTTTAGCCTTCAGAGCCATGTGCCGTCGGTAGCTGTAGAACTGCCATACAAGTGCTGGATCCCGCTCAAAGGCTTCTGGTGTGGCCAGCGACGTTGCATCGTGTGTCCTCCACAAGCCCCCAGCGCCTCTGAATGTCGGCAGTCCTGAAGAAGCTGACAGACCCGCGCCTAGCAGGGCGAGGATGCGCGTCGACTTGTTCAGGTGTTGTTGGAAGCTCTCGAGCTGTTCCTGCGGGACCACGCTTGGCCTGGCGGCCGAGAAGGCCATTCTTCGGAGGATGCTGGGAACGAACACGGTGGTGGTATTGATGGAGGTCTCCACAGAGATTCAGAATGTGCATGCAGGTGGGGTTCGATGTGTGGGCGTGTCATGTATGCGTAGGCGCAGTCGTACAATGGCGACGTGTTTGCGGGGAAGCGGACAGCTGCCATGCAGGGCCTCAATGTATGTCAGAGCACGCCGAGCTTGCCCCGCTTAAACCCGCCCGCACTGCAGCGTCGGCGGCCGGGATACAATAGCCCGGGGCTTGATTCGCCGATAGAAAGATACCCGAGCCTCCGACTTTTGTTTGCAATATCATCATGACTCTGGGTGCCAGGGCCCTGCGGCCCATCACACGCCTGCGCTGGCGATGCAACACAAGACCTTGGAGCAGGGTATGCAATGTGTCCGCTGGCAGTACGAGGTCGTATGCTGCCACGACCGAGGTGCCGGCCGCCCAACTGCGATTTGGACAGCCGCTGCATGAGACGCATCCGCACCTACTGAAGGCTGGGGAAGGTGATGACCACCCTTTGACCCGTCAATCTGGGACTAACCCTCTCTACAGTGACTCCCGGAATCACGGCATTAGAATACTACCAGCGGCGTGTCGCTCTCGCCAAAGATCTTGAGCCCAATTCCATTGCGATACTGGCGGCCAATGACCTGAAATACGCTTCCGGCGCCGTCTTCTACAAGTTCCACCAGGATCCAGACTTTCTCTATTTGACAGGATTCAAGGAGCAGGACGCTGTGGCCATCATAGAGAAACATGAAGACGGGGAGCACACATTTCACCTTTATGTAAGACCCAAGGATCCCAGCGCCGAGGCGTGGGAAGGCCCACGGTCGGGTATTGAAGCCGCCGAAGATGTTTTCAACGCCGACATCAGCGGCGACATCAATCACTTGCCTCGTATCCTTCCGGAAATTGTCAACCGTGTACAAACCGTCTATACCGACCTCCCGCAATCCCGAGTCTCGAAAAATTTGCTCTCTCGTTACCTCGCTGGTGCAGAGCCCTCCCGGACTGGTGGCATTTACAGTGTCTTTCGCGAGTCTCAGGCGAAGATCAGGCCCCTCCGACCTCTCCTCAATGAACTGCGCGTAATAAAGAGCGAGGCTGAAATCCAGAATATGCGCCGCGCAGGTCAGCACTCCGGCCGTGCTATCACTGATGCAATGCGGCAATCATTTACCTCGGAAAAGGATCTTGACTCTTTTCTCGACTACTGGTTCAAACAGGATTACTGCGATGGCCCGGCTTATGTTCCTGTCGTGGCAGGCGGCATCAACGCGAACACGATACATTACGTGTCCAACGACATGCTTTTGAACCCCAAAGACCTTGTGCTGGTAGATGCTGGCGCCCAGTATGGCGGCTATGTAACCGACATTACGCGCACATGGCCAGTCTCAGGAAAGTTCAGCCCCGCCCAAAGAGACCTGTACAGCTTGCTCCTGGCTGTACAAAGGACATGTATATCACTCTGCCGAACCTCTTCCAATTTCACCCTCGACAAGCTGCATCACTCGGCAACCAATGCCCTTTCCGCTGGTCTCCGGGATCTCGGCTTTGATATGAAGATTGATTCTATTCAAACCTTGTTTCCTCATCATGTCGGCCACTACGTTGGTCTTGATGTGCATGATAGCCCCGGGCTCAGCAGGAGTAGGCCGCTAGAGAAGGGCATGTGTGTTACAGTTGAGCCAGGCATCTATGTCCCAGACGACGAGAGATGGCCCAAGTGGGCGAGGGGAATTGGCATGAGGATTGAGGACAGCGTCTGTGTAGATGACGAGAGTCCGTATGTACTGACTACGGAAGCGGTCAAGGAGATTGTGGACATTGAGGCGTTGAAGGGGACCGAAACGAAGATTTGATCCTGTTGTATCCCCCGTGCTACGCGGTACGGAGGAAGAAAATTTAGAATTGTATCATGATACTGTATAGTGAAATAAATGAATCGAAATGATGTCCGGGGTGAGCACTGAACTTATGGGTATCTTGTTTCTGAGTATGTGAAACTTTCCCCATGAACGATGTTGGGTTGGCTTAGATGCCTCCATTTCTGGGGGGTTTTCTAGTTTAATCGTAAAGTAGTAATCGCTAATAGTGGATAAGACAAACCTACCTTTATATGTAGTGACCCAGACGGACTCGCTAATCTACTATATTGCATCCTTGCTAGGAGTGTCTGTAATTGAATCCTGTACGGAGTCGCAATTGGTGAAGTTAAAAGAGCCAGGAAGCTTCGACGAAGGGGATGTCCACTACATTTTTGATGCTCGTCTTCTGAATAGTCTCAGCAGGGTCTAGACTAAGCAGTGTCGGGGTGTCCATGACTCTAGTGCCCAGAGCTGACACTATGTCGATAATGTGGTAGTTTTCTATGCCGGGGCGTAACCGCATGCCTCGACGTCTCATCTGTACTCGTAGGTTTCACGAATTGATAGGCCTGGCTAATAAAATGCAGTCGGTGTTGGGAGCATCTGCTCCTTCTGATTCCTGCGAAGGCTATAAATAGCCCGTTGCCAGACTGAAGAGGAACTTTCTCTTCGCTGCGGCGTGCTGGAGAAATTTCAGCGGAGATTTTCAAATGCAATGTGAGATAAGTTGGTGTGTGAGTGACACCGCAGATGTACATGGTAATCTAGACCCGCAAATATGTGAAGGAACGGTCTCATTTGCCACTAATAGAGTATTCCCTCCGATGCTACGAAGACCACTGGTCGTCCATCAACTTTTCTATCTGATTTCGATTCAGATTCTAGTAGTTATGTAAAAAAAAAACCCCGGAATTTGGCTCTAGATGCACTGCCTGCTGCCGAGTGATAGGTCCCTAGAGCACTTGATACAGAGCAGCAGCTATGCAGGCCCTCAAAATCGCTCACCTGCTCTGCAGACGGCCTTGTTTAGCCCACCTTCGCTTTATGAAGCCCCTGAAATGTATAGCTACTGTACGTCCTACCACGCTCCACTTGACCCTCCGATGCTCCGTCATGTCGTAGATCGTTTGGTCATGATATGGGCGTATATTGCGATTCTCAAGCTAGACTCCGCAGCCCTGGACCCAAAAGAGCAATGGTCTGTGAGTGCGTGCATGCACACAATGAAACGAAGCTGCATACCTACCCGCCGGCCATTACTTGCATGGCTCACGTACTTTTGATCCCTACTCGCAGGATTTCCTGCTTCTTGCAGCGGCTAAACACATTAGTAGCGCTTTATCTACCAATGTATTATCTTGTACTAGGCGGGGAGATGCTAGGATGAATTCTCGGCCGAGGTGAGGGGTCGCATCATGTCGCACTACTGCAGCATTAGAGCAAACAGCTATAGTGGACGAGGTTGCATCAGCCCCACAGGCAGCACTGTGACCACAACATACAGAACGCATGACAGTCATCAGCAAGGGCGGACTCTATAAATTGGCTGATCACGCGAGGTTCAACGCCCACTTGTATACCATATTCTCTACTCAACAATCACATGAGTTTGTCCGAGTTTTGATCTATCACAGCTCTCTCGAGGCCTCGCTTCCTGAACGAGCCTCAATATGGCAATGGAAACAAGCCTTGCCAAGGTTGCAATACTCTTCCCAACACTTACTGTAAGGCACTCGCTCAACTACCTATGTGTTCTAACGTGCTCAGTTTCTCTACCTGCTCACTCGGGTCTTCTACAATATCTTTTTGCATCCACTGCGTTCGTTTCCTGGTCCGCTTGCGTGTCGCGCTACCCTGCTAGAATCCCAAAGACAATCGTTAAAGGGAACTCTTCCGATCTGGCTGCATCATTTGCACCTCCAATATGGTTCTATTGTCCGATATGCGCCAAACGAGTTGTCAATTATCGACCCAGCAGTCTGGAAAGACGTTTATGGGCACAGGACCACCAGTTTGTTCGAGAAGGATAAGACTTTCTATGGCCCGGACATGTACGGCGAGCCTCCAGGACTAATACGAGCAGAAGGCGTCTCGCATGGACAGCAACGGAAGTTAGTGGCGCATGCGTTTAGCGATAAAGCATTGAGGGAGCAAGAGAGTATCCTCAAAGGCTACGCCAAGCTTCTTGTTGAACAGGTGGCAAAGGCGTCCAAAGAGCAAGGCGAAGTGGATTTGGTGCGATTTTACAATTACACAACGTTCGATATCATGGCAGACCTAACGTTTGGCGAGCCTCTTGGCCTGCTGAAAGGGGCGAACTACGTTCCCTGGGTCACGGCTTTCTTCGGGAACATGAAAACCATAGCCCTTATGGGCATCGTCAAAAGGTGGCCGATGCTGGATGTGGTTCTGCAAAATTTCGTTCCAAAAAAACTCAAAGAGCAGAGATTGCAGCATTTGCGGTTCTCAAGCGAAAGGGTAGACAAGCGAATGCAGAGGAAGACAGATCGTCCAGACAGTTAGTTTCCTATCTTTCCTCAAGAACAAGGTATTGACCATGGCTCACTATCGTTCCAGTTTGGACATATGTCACAAAAAACAGCATGGACACGAATGGAGAAGTCTATACCATGCCTCCCCACCAAATGCATAGCAACGCATCACTTTTTATGCTTGCCGGCACCGAAACGACGGCTACCGAGCTCAGTGGCATTACGTACTATCTTCATCGACATCCCGAGAAGATGGCACGTCTGAAAAAGGAAGTTCGCGATGCGTTCACCTCTGTTGATGACATGACAATGGTGAAGCTGTCGCAACTCGAGTATCTTAATGCTTGTATCGAGGAAGGTTTGAGGATATACCCTCCTGTGAATGGTGTGTTACCGCGAGATGCACCGGCTGGGGGTGCAAAGGTGGCAGGCAGATGGATCCCTGGCGGAGTATGCTAAGCTGAAGATTTTCTCCCGTTCCCATTCCCTGATGCTGACATTCAACAGACGATAGTGTCCGTTGCGTTCTACGCGGCATTTCACTCGCCATTCCACTTCCAGAAACCTGATTCTTTCGTCCCTGAGCGCTGGCTACCCGAAGGCCAAGCAGAGTATGGTTCAGACAATAAGGATGTTGTTAAGGCCTTTTCGTATGGACCGAAGAATTGCTTGGGCAAAAAGTGAGTTCAGCAGCTCCGAGCTTGCAACCTCGAGAAACCGTGTGTGATAACAATGATTAGCCTCGCCTACCACGAAATGCGCCTTATCCTGGCGTCGATGTTGCTAAACTTCGATATCGAATTGAGCGAGGAGACGGAAAATTGGATCCAGCAGGATGCCTACATTCTATGGGAAAAGCCATCGATGAAAGCGAAAGTGACGTGCGTTGGAAAGTAGTGGCTCTCTCAGTTTGCAAAGAAACATGTCAATGCCTATTAAAGTACTCAATTGTTGCAACGGGGATTTCTTGAGATAAATTGTACTGTAAATGATAGCGAAACGCAGTATCCATAGTCATAAAAAAAGCACTTGAGTCTTCTTTCCCCTATATTATGGCTTTACAAAGCACATTTCTGTTTTTGAATTTCCTCCGTTGCTATTCTTGGAATTACTTGTGTAAATGAACATTGTAACTTGCATGTAACTGGAGTTTTGCATGGGAAAATACTCCGGGTTTGGGTAAAGCAGACTTCGAGACTAAAGTCCTCTCTTGGACACACGGTCTGTCCCTCCCCACGCTTCTTCGACAGTATTCAGGAATGCTCAGCAAGATGGCGGAGACAAATTCGTAAAAGCAAAAACAAAAAGCAACAATGCAAACTTTAGAAAACTTGGAAACAAGAAGGAAGAAGATGGGTCGACGAGTCTACAACCTCAAGTCGTACTTGTCCTAGCCGCTGCGGTCCCTATCGTCACCAAAGACTATTAGGAATGTGGGAATGAGGCGGAGTGGGAAACGATATATGATGTAAGCAGATTTACGATACGGATAGCTAGTTGCTTGAGAGATTGGCACGGAAGAATAGCCAACGTCGACCATGACTTGGCGGGCAGCGCAAACTCTCACCGTGGAGGCTTTCCTTCAATCAAGTTCATTATTTTCACTCCGCTATTGATATAACAGGATGAAATGCAGATGACCGAGCTTATACGAAGTCAGTGCAGAGACGTACTGCATTCCGCTTACCCAAGAACATCTTCATCCCGCATATCGACACATTGAACATGCATGTACAAATTCCAAAACCGAAGCACGACAAGGGTATCCTCGTTCGAGTGAAGTAAGCTGTACGAGAGCTTCACAAACCTAAACGCGTTATGCCTATTCCGTAACATTCGCCCTAAGCGACTAAGATATGCAGCTAAATCCACAGCAAACCAAGAGTATCCTGCAAAGTTGCCTTTTCTAGTAATTCACCGGCCTTTTTCTACGTCAAAATACATGAACTGGGGGGCCCGACCTCTAACCCGCAAGCTGAGTCAACCCAATAACCAAGCTATTTCCCTGCACACTTGAAAACACACTTACGGTGCACTTGTCACAGCGCACTACCATGTACTCTACAAAGCCAACCAGACCCCCACAAACGTACTCACCACCACCGCCGCCATGACTCCCCGCCATGACGCTGCGATACTTGTGGCAGCACCCCTCTCAGCAAACACCCAGCACTTCCAATCCGCATTTTCCTCCTGCGGCTGCACGCTAAAACTAGCAATGCCATATGGCAACGTCCCGCAACTGCCTTCACTCTCACTCCAGCAATCAAATCCGTACCATGGCAACAGCTTCTCGCTCTGCCCATCGCTCTCCCTGCACCCCTTCGCGCCGTACAACGTCACTCTGCGGTCCGCATGGTGGCCTGGCTTATCGTCGTCGTTAGCGGCGTTGCTGACGTGCTGGCGGTACAGAATGCGCGAGTAATTTGCCTGGGCGTCGAATGTCTCAGTGTTGGAGAGTTGCCAGTGGATGCCGGCTTCGCCCCAGACGCCGCGGCCCTGGTTGGCGGTTTGGTTCACGAAGCCCTGGGAAGAGTTGCCGCTGAAGAGGGAGGCGAAGTCGAAGCAGTGGCTTAGGAGGGGGATGCTGGAGGTGGTGAAGGTTAAGGCGTTAGTGGTGTTGGTGTAGGAGCACGTGTCTTGCTGGGTCGTGGGGAAGAAGCGGATTGTGATGTTTTGGCTGAGAGGGTGGTTAGTTGGTTGTGGGTTTGTGGGCTGGAGTGAGAGGGTACGGACTTTGAGGTGTCGGACTGAGCGTGAGTGGTAGCGGGGAGCAAGAGCAGAGCTAGAGATGCGGCGATGCTGGTGGTTTGGAGAAGATGCATTTTTGATTAGTTACTTGTAGCGGAAGATTATTTGCGAATACAGCGTTCGCTATGGGAAGAGGAGCTCAGCGAAGGAACACAAGTATGGCCCAGGCTCCAGTATGTAACAGGCACGGGGCCTCTGGGTCTACCCATTATCAGTACGACTATGAACCAACTCTTCAATGTTGTTCGAAAGGTAAACCCATAACAAGGCAACCAGTCGTACGTCTGCCAAGAGGTACGGATGATCGGTTAAACGGATACTGTGCCGAGCTGTGCCACACGAATGAAAGAAACTAACACATTGGATGCTTTTTTTTTGACCAGGCACACGTGGCCAACATGATGTTGGAGGTGTCTGAAACCCCTGTGTCAATCGGCATTTTAGACGACGTCATGGCTCACCTGCACCAAGGCGGCAACGGGAAGGTTTTTGCGGGGTTGAACTAGGGACGGGAGTGGTGCAGATCGTAAGCCTTGGTTCGAAGGGGACTGATCTCAAGGCTGTGTTTCTTATTTTTGCTTAGGAAAGACCTAAGGGTTCTTGATATCATTCTTAAGGGCTATAGGGTTTAGAAGCCCATCGTCTTCCAAAACCGCAGAGAAGGCTGTGCATTCCTTAAAGCATCTGCTCTAACTAGCCCTCCAGTACTCTGTCTCTTCGAGTAACATTAATTTGCCTGAACCGACATGGCCATAGTTATTGTGGATGTGATTGGATTTTCTTCTTGTGCTGGCGTTGTCTACGCGACGAGCCACCCCAACACAAAGTCGCGATTGTAGAAATGAGGCGGTAGATTCACCTACAAAAGTTATTATAGCGAGATTTCATGGTGCATGATCCTAGTATCTTTTACATCTGTATCTTGTTCCATCTATCTATTATAGTTATGAAATCTTACAACAATGCTTAGTTTTTGTCTACGGAAGCTGTCTCCTTGCCTGACTTCGTCCTCTACTCATTTAACGACCAAACTCTCCTGTGGTCCTTCAGGTGCTGTACTACTCGCTAGGTTACATTGTCTGAAAATCCGGACTTCGTCTGGTGAGAATGCACCGACAACACTGTGAATGACGCCTTGGTTATTAAAGAGAACCATATCGCCCTCATCCCAGTCGTGCGCATAAACCAATTCTGGAGCGATCCCAGGCCTCTGCAGCCTATGAATAGTGTCCCGCACTGTTTTTAGGTCATCCATCACAGATCCGTCGCGGAGATGTAATTTGCGAACTGCCGAAGGATGGACTTGTAAAGCAAGTTTACCAGTCACTGGATTTCTCCAGCACATTGGCAATATCAGAATTTTCGATTGGTCGATTGGGGGTAATTCGTTTTCGGATAGCTCTAGGTCCTCAGATACAAGGCCTAGACCAGTCGTCCTCGATTTTGCAGATGACATCCAGATATAAGGATGTGGTGCGTATTCCACCTTGGTGCTCCGAACAAATTCCTTATCCTCATCAGAGAGAATGTCGTACATTGTGTAACCTGAAGCAAACGCCGTTGCACCAAGAGAAACACGTAGACAGTCTCCAGTGTCGTCGTCATAACGTAGGATCTGCGAACGACCTTTTGGGACCTTAACAGCCATGAGAGAAGTGACTCGGGGTGGGTTGAGATCGTACAGAGCAGCGTCTATATGCCAGCGATAGAAACGAGTGTAATCCAGGTCCTCATCCGCTGGTATAGCGCTTTTATGGAAAGTCCTGTGATGTGGATGCCTGAGCGTGATATCTTTCAATCCCTCAAAATCCTTCACAAAACCATTGCCAATGACTTGTACCTGAGGCTGATGCGGAATGGTCTTGAGATCTGGATGAAGGATACTCCTCTTCGCATCCAATGTCTTGCCGTGGCCGTAGTTGACGCAGTTGGGGTCGAACCGTTGCGTAAGTTCGTATTGCGCCTTTGGTGTGGCCTGACTTTGGTCCTTTAGGATAAGAACAGAGTGTTGATACACAGCGTCGTGTATGACCATCCAATCTTCTTCAGAAAGATTGTTGATATCGACGTTGGTGGCCACTGCACCAATGTTACGTCGTGAATTCTCGGAAGATAATTGTTTGACCTGAATGGAAGATCTAGAAGCCATTTTGCGCAGAGCATAAACCTCATTCGATAAACTTAGAGACTTCTGCTTCATACTGTTTACTACAGAAGGCATCCTAGCATTATATCATGCCTAAGTCCTAGCTTACACCGGGAGTCACCGAATCCCACAGGCGGTTGTCGCTCCACAGCTTATCGGTCGTCGCCGACTACCTAGTGTTAAGACCTGTCGGCGACGCGAACCAGGGTCTAGCTTATCTACCGTGTCCTACTACCTTGTGTTCTAGATATCCTTCAAAATATTACATCAAGAAATTAGAGTATTATGTATCGGTAGCAGGCGTTTGAAGTAGTGGTAGTAGTTAGTAGAGGTGGCTAGGTTGCGCTAAGCGAGGCGAAACTTCTGTCGCTTATCTGTAGTAGACGCGGCCAACAGCAACGCCTGCGCACTTACTATCTATGGAGCAGATAACAGGCCGATCACAGAGCAACCCTCTTCCAAACGAAGTGCTTCGGTGCGCCCTGCCTGGATGACTGAAAATCTCATCAGGTCCAACTACACCAGCCAGCCAGCCGCGGAAATGTACAATTCTGCCATGCCGTGGGACCCGATAAAGTCGGGCCCGACGGCAATTTCTGCGATGTGGGCACCAAGACTCTGATGCCGCTGTGTTCGTCGCAGGATGGAGAGGGATGTGTTGAGATTGATGAGAATGGGAATGGGACCAAGTTGAGGAAGCTCATGAGCGTGGCGAGACGGTCAACTAGTGTAGTCTACAGGTCTTACAAGAACAATTCCAAATGGGGGTACTAGGTATACACGCAATATATACACGAAGAGGGGCTGTAGTGTTAAGGTACCCATGCTCGGGTAAAGTTTCTTGGTAGGGCGGTATCCGGGGTCACCGAGCATACCTAGACGACATTGTTGCAGCAACTTGCAACAATTCTGAAGGTAGTTTCAAGTAGTGGTTATATAGTCTTGGATGACTCTTAATCAGTAACTTGGACCTTTGCGCACATAGCTGCTTTGACCAAGCCTGTTGATGAGAGTTTGTGTGAATTTGATATTTAGTAGTGACCTCATGACTGGAGTCGTCATTAGATTTAAGCCTCGCTGCAGAGGTATGGCGTCAGATGTAAGCTGTCAAGTGCTGACAGGTCCAGACAGCGGCCCTGGGTCCATTGATTCGAGACATGACAGCGTCAATCTTGGGATGCTCTAGGCGCCGGCGAGAAGCTTATCCGTACGAACCGGCGAGTTCCATGTGCCAAGGCGTGATTACTACCGAAGAGCAGACGTCTAGACGAGTCGTTGTGCAAAAAGCCGGTTCGCGGGCTGTGATGAAAAAAATTCTGTACATGAACCGAATCCCCGCGTGGAGACGAGTGGCGGGGGAGCCAGGACTAGGTGCCGATGGCGACGTGTTTGTACTAGGCGAACGAGTGTAGAGGCGGCTGAAAGCAGTATAGGATCAGAGGGTGGGCTGTTGGGTGGAGTCAAGCGCGAGGGCGAAGAGGCGGTCAAGTGTAGGCCTGCGATGCTCCGTGTCCATGTTGAGGTGCTACCTGATTCTTCCGTGCCGACCCCCGCACGAGCGGGACCTGCTTACACTGTGCTAGTACCTAGGCGAAAGGCGTAGCGAGCGGTGGCTGGACGTGTGCTGTATGCTCTGCAGGATGCGAACAGTGGTTGGTGGAGGGCGGCCGTGATTGGCCGGCGAGCCGCGCAGGCACGTGGGAGGGCGCGTCGCGGGCGTGTGTCGCGCACGCGTGCGGTGCCTGGCGGCTGTCGCGTGTGGCCTCGTGGGCGTCGGCATGCGCAGCCAACGTGGGAGCTTCGCAGCGGACGCATCCTAGGGCGCGTGTAGTGACATCAGAGAGCAGTGGGCGAGTAATAGGGTGCATGAAGGGACAGCTGCAAGGGCGCTGCAGCGACGGGTCGGTGTAGCAGTGCTCCCCTAGAGCTGCAGGCCAGAAGCCAATGGTGGGGACGCCTGGCCCTGCCCTGACCGCTTCGCCTTTGGCGCTAACCGCGACGGGCCAGCCGTCGGCCTCCTGATGCTCCTTTCGACATGGAACCACCATGGCCGTTCGCTCTTCTTTTGCACGTCGCTCCTTTTGCTCAGTGTGCCTCGAAGAGACCCGTCTCGCTGCTGTGTTTCGAGTCTGCGCGACTGACAGAAGCACGCCCACCCGCACCACCTCCCGCGCCCTCGACACACCCGTCCCGGCTGCTACCCTCTATCCCACACGCTTGAAACACGCTCTACACCACCACCGTTTGCCCTGCGCGCCCCGCTCACACGGCCGCCGAATTTGCGCTGCGTCATCCAGGACACGCTGCCTCCCACCAGACCCCATTGTCCCCCCCAAATGCTGCCCGCTTGACACACCATGACCGACGTAGCCACCACCACGACGGCCACCATGGAGCCCGTGGCCCCAAGCGTGCAGCGCTCTCCCAGGACCCACGTCGACAGCGCACCACTGCCAACAGACTCCATGGTCACGGTCCCGCTGTCAGAAACAGACGACAGCAAATCATCAGAGGACGGGCACAGCGTGGCCGATTCGCCAGTGCAGCCAGACATTGTCGTTGAGCATCGCCGCCTGTCGTCACGAGCAGACTCGATCGAAATCCACCAGGCGTTTGGACGTCGCGACAGCCAGGCCAGCGTCGATGCACCCACCCCAACAAGCCCGACCATCTCAGTCCGCGACACGGATGCGCCCGAGTCGCCCAAGATAGATGGTCGTGGCAGACGAACAAGCAATGATTCAAGCAAGAGCGAGGAAGTTGATTGGGCCGAGCTCGAGAAAAAGGAGGAACAGGAGCCCGAGGGCGAAGAAGAGGTGCGCCCACCATGATATGTATTGCCAACGCCTGCTCATGCTAATGCTCCCTTTTTTTCTAGGCCATGGCTTTACTGCTCGCTCGACTCGAGCAAGAAAACGACGCCATACTATCAGACTCCAAATCCAACATGAAGGTCGCCCGCGCCCGAAGCCAGTCGCGACCCCCCTCTTTCAACCACCTCAAGCGCCTTGTCGCCCATGACAACTCCCAGGTCCGCTTCTCACAGCTCCCCTCGCCGCCGCCCATGACCGAGCTGGAGTTCTGGGCTGCGCTCGTCCGTGACTACCCACAGACGGTCCAGCGCCTACCCACCCTCTGCCTCAACAAGATCCGAGGAGGTATCCCTGCCCCACTGCGCGGTGTCGTCTGGCAGAGTGCAGCAGGCTCGCGCGAGAAGCTCATTGAAGACCAGTATGACACGCTCTGTGGCGAGTCCAGCCCCTATGAGAACCTCATCAACAAGGACCTCGGAAGAAGCTTCCCAGGTGTCGACATGTTCAAAGACGCCGACGGCGAGGGCCAGAAGATGCTTGGCCGTGTGCTCAAGTGCTTCAGTTTGTACGACCACAAGATTGGCTACTGCCAGGGTCTCGGCTTCCTAGTAGGACCGCTACTCATGCAAATGGGCGACAAGGAGGCGTTCTGTGTGCTGGTCAGGTACGTCATGGTACCATTCCCCTTCACAACACCTCAGCTGCTAACAACCACAGGCTTATGGAAGACTATGATCTTCGGTCCTGCTTCCTCCCTGACCTCTCTGGCCTACACCTGCGCATCTTCCAGTTCCAGCAGCTGCTCCACCACCATATGCCAGAGCTAGCCCAACATCTGGATGACCTAGGAGTAGAGTCTGCCTACCTCTCACAGTGGTTTCTCTCCTTTTTTGCCGTCACATGTCCATTGCCCATGCTCTTCCGCATCTACGATGTCCTCTTTGCTGAGGGTGCTTCCGAGACCATTATGCGCGTCGCTCTCGCCCTCATGAAGCGCAACGAACAAAAGCTCTTGTCCCTGACAGAATTTGAAGACGTCATGCAGCTGCTGCTGGGACGCCAACTTTGGGACCCATACGGTCGGAACGCGGGGTCAGCTGATGAGCTAGTTGCTGATTTCGTTGGTTTCACGAATGATGTGACGCGCGAAAGGTTACAGGGGTTGGAGCAGCAATACAAGGAAGCCCAGGATAAGGAGACATCCAAGCAACAGGTCCAGAAATCTGCGTCGTCGTTCCTGGGACGTTTGTGGGGCCCTTCCAACTCCTCTACTAAGTCAGTTTCACTCAGCCCTGGACTCTCGGCACCTTCACGCCCCGTAAGCTTCCTCAGGCGTTCGGCTTCCAAACAGAGCTTGGCTTCGACACTCAACTCAACTGCCGACTCTGACGCTTCGGCAAATACTCAAAGCACAGCCATGACGGACATTTCGCGCGCGTCTAACGGTGACGCCTTGTCGATGAAGTCGGGCCATGGCTCCATGGCAATCGGCGCCTCCTCCAAGGACCGAGATCTGCATTACCAAATAGAGCAACTCCTCATGTCTGTGAGTCAGTTGCAAAGACAGAACAGCGAACTTGAAGCGGCATTACAAAAGCAGCGCGAGGATCGCAAAGAAGACCATCGCATTGTTCGAACAGTTGTGGACAAGGTCCGCAAGAAGACATCCACCCTTGCAGTTCCAACCTCAACACGAGCCTCGCGGAGGCGCACTACCATCACCGCAGCGTCCGTTGCTGCGGCGCTCGAGGAGGGTGCCGCTTCAAACGAACTATCAGGAGAAGCTTCAGAGATTGTCTCGACTTTGGAAGCACGCTTCCCCGAAGCGCAGCTGCACCACCGTGCATCATCCATCTTCGAAACCAAGGAGATCCTCCGTGACAATCTCAGCCGCACAAAGGAGCAACTTGCAAACGAGACCTTGCGCGCTAACGCCCTCGCGCGGGACCTTAACGATCGCGATGCCGAACTCCAGATTGCGCGGGACGCACTCAAAGAAACACGACAACGACTTCAAGACAGCTACAATCAGAACCAGCGTCAGGAGAAGACCATTCAAGAGCTACGACAGCATGCGCGAAAGCAATCCGCAGCCGCTTCTTCCTGGGTAGGTGGCGGAAGTGATAGCAACGCTCCCGACACACCACCCTCTTTGTCGCGCTCCACAACTTCAGACAGCGTATCTGGCGGCCTCCGCGAATTCCGTCTTGGACGCACGCCCTCACAGAAGTCCGACCGCCAGTTTTCCTCGTCCTCGACACCCATCTTCGCCAAGCGCACCTCGTCCCTCGCCACGCAGTCTTTCCTCGCCGCTGCAGAAAACCAGGCACCAGCCGACAACGAAGCACTACTGCTCGAGCTCGTCAATGCAAAGACAGCGGAGGCGGTGGCCAAGCAGGAGCTAGAAGAGTTCAAGGCGCGGTTCGAGAACTTGAAGAAGATGATGACCAGCAATGGCAACACTGCGAATGCCAGTTCGGCCAGCAGCATCGCCAGTGTCTTCTCATCCCCTGCATCAACACCAGCCGTGACACCTAGCCCGGTGCCCAAGGAGCCAGCTGGCACATCTGGCGGCGGAGGCTGGGGCTGGGGCGGATGGAAGAGATCGGTCAGCAGTGCGACAGTGACGGGTGGCTCGTAGGTCGAGCTACCGCCGCCGCCGCTGCCGCCTCTGCTGCTGCAGTAACTCGTTTCTAATCGCATCTTTTTTGCGTGTAACAAGTGTTCTTTTTCTTTTTCTTCTTTCCAAAGGGCCCCGTGTATATATGTATGGTATAGCTTTTTTGTTGTTGTTGCTCGATTAGCATGAGTAATTCCGCGGCTGGAAGATAAGCGCGGCAGGGAATATGGGAGAGACAGTAAGGAGAGTTGAGATGATGGCTGGTACTATTTCTTCGCATACACAAACGGAGCGTATTTCTTGTTTCTTTTCTCTCTAACGGTCGGGAATCATGAGTATGGAATAGAAAGGGGGGAGAGAATATCGTATAGGTCTTTTTTCTAGTCTATACTGAATATATATATACACACATGTCACATCACTTCCCCGTAACTATACAAACAACCCAGGTGTTTTTTTTTTCGGTAAGATGGGTCTTTCTTCACGCCGCTGCCTTCTTCTCCAACTCCTTGACCCGCTGCAGTCCCGCCTTCGCATTCGTCACGCCCTCTGCGAAACCCATCTTCTTCGCCAACGCGGCAGCTTGCTCGTATTGCCTGCGGGCGTCGAAGAGCTTGCCTTCCATTTCGAAGAATTCGCCTAGGTTGTGGGTTGCTACGGCACAGCCCATGTCGCATTCTTCTGTGCGGTCCGAGGACTTGATTTGTGCGGCTTGCTCAAGGGCTTTTGTGGCCCATTGGCGGGCTTGCTCGATGAGGTGGCTACGGGGCGCGGAGTTGGAGACGGGGAAGTCGGAGGGGAGGGGGGACAGGTTGAGGGCGTCGGTGGAGGAGGGTGGGGTTTGCTGGGCGAGACAGGTGGAGATGTTGTTCACTGGTGTGTGAGTTAGGAGAAGATTGGTATTTGGATGGGGGGTTGGAGACGAACTGAGGACTACGCTGTGACAGGAGTTTGGTGGACATAGTTGTAGTGCCTTAACGAACAGTGGGGTTGCGAGGTAGTGCGAGTCGAACTGCTCGTAATGTGTACCAAGGGCTACGGTGCGTCAGTATGTCGAGACCTGCAGTCTAGCCGCTGCGCATACCTTCAAGTGTACCTCCCATCTCCTCATTTGTTAGCCATGGGCCTTCACCATTCTTGACACCCTCCTTCTCTCGCCGCTGCTGCTCCTTGAGTGCGCTCTCGACAGCCTCGACAAGTCTCTTTTCGCCATTCTCAGGCTCGTTGACATAGCGCACGTCATAGAGCTGGCCCAACTTGAGATTGATCTGCACCATGTTTTTCTTGACCCTGCTTCGGTTTCCCGTTGTCCAATGCTTATCCGAGAACTCATCCACCCACCGCTGGCAGTCGGCGCGCATAATCTCCAGCACGTCAATGGCCAGACTATAGTATCCTGCCTCCTCAAACAGCTGGGCAATCGTGTACTTGACGCCCATGATCTCGTCGCTGAAAGGATCCATGCCCAGCTCGTCGGCCAGGGCGAGGGCCTGGCGGAAGTGCTTGTTGGCTTCGCGGATATCTAGCCATTTGCCGCGGCTGTAGAAGAGGGCTTTGCGGAGTTTCTTTGCCACGGGCTCGGGAAAGTTGTGGTAGGGCTTGATGATGACGTTCTTGTAGTACCAGGGAATGTAGAATACGCAGATGCCGGAGACGAGAGCGATGCTGGCGGGGTGGGTTAGCGCAAGGCCTGGGGACTGGATTCGCCGGCATACACTCCAATGGCAAAGGGAAACAGTATGGGACTCTTGCGGTATTGCTCGCTGAACTGCTCACGCATCGTAGAGCGATAGCGCCGGCCCAGTGGCTGTTGTGTTGTCGCCCGCCATGTCGTTGCGGGCAGTCTGGTGCATCGCTGGAGGGGCGCCTGCGCCTCGCACCGGGCGAATGCGCTCACTCGAGGCGCTGCGCGTGGAATTGTCCTGCTCAGCATGGTGCGCCAGCCAAGGGCAGAAAGAGGTTGTGGATGGCGAGGATGTTTGGTGCAGCGAATGTTAAGAATGCATGACGGAACGAACTTTTAGTGTCCGCCGCGTGCAGTTTCGCGTGTGGTAGGGCTGGCGCCTGCTGCATGACGTATTTCCAATGGACGCGCCGCGGCCATCGTTCTCCCTTCCGCAACTCTTACGTGCACTGGAAATGATTGGGAATATTTCAAGATGTGCGGCCGTTATGTGCTGGCTTTGGTGAGCACATGTCATCACATATTGAGATAGAGACTACTAATACACTCCAGCGCCCATCGGAAGTCCGCCAGCAGCTCGAGCAGGCGCATATGCCCGTAGATGAGGCTCCCGACGATGATAGCAACGTACGACAGAGCTACAACTTTGCCCCCGGTTATCATGGCCTTGTGTATCGAGCAGACGGCCTCGAGGGTGGCCACCAGCAGGAGAGTGCCCCGGCAGACAAGGCAGACACAAAGTACAAGTTGCAGTCAATGCAATGGGGTCTTGTTCCCTTCTGGACAAAGCGCAATCCCGATTACGGATCCAAAATGAAAACGATTAACTGCCGTGATGACTCTCTCATCGAAGACCGTGGCATCTGGACAAGCATGAAGAAAAAGAAGCGGTGCATCGTCGTGGCACAGGGCTTCTACGAATGGCTAAAGAAGAATGGGAGCAAGGAAAAGATACCACACTTTAGCAAGCGCAAGGATGGCCAGGTCATGTGCTTTGCTGGTCTGTGGGATTGTGTTCAGTTTGAAGACTCCAGTGAGAAACTCTTCACGTATACAATCATAACGACCGAGTCGAACAAACAGCTTAGCTTTCTGCATGACCGGATGCCTGTGATTCTCGAGAATGGATCCGATGCAATCCGTAAATGGTTGGACCCAACCCGCACCGAGTGGAGTGCAGACCTGCAGTCGCTCCTGAAACCATACCAGGGCGAACTCGAGTGTTATCCGGTTAGCAAAGACGTCGGCAAAGTTGGTAATAATTCGCCCTCGTTCGTCGTACCAATCAACAGTGCAGCCAATAAGAACAACATCGCCAACTTCTTTGCGAACCAACGAGAGACTGCCAAAGTTGAAACCCATGCTGACGAGGATCGTACGACATCAGACCGTGTTGAAAATACCGAAGATAACGCTCCATTGCCTGTGCCATCCACGTCTGGCTCACAGCTCGGCTACGAGTCTCAGGGCATCAAACGAGAGCACGAAGGTGAGCATGACAGCGGTAGTACAGCCGAGAAGGAGCCCTCAACCAAACGCATCAAGTCTGAACCGCCTGCGGCTCCGATCAAAAGCCCTGTCAAGCCATCGTCCACGCGAGCCAAGAAACAAGGCACTAGAAGCGCCACGAGCAATGGGAGCGCAGCAAAAACACCAAAATCTAACGGTTCACAGAAAATCACGGCCTTTTTCACCAATAAGTGAACGCTACCTCTACGAGTCACGGTATATAGCGGTGAAGAGCCAGTCGCGGCAGGACTATTCTGGCGCTATATCGTCCTCAGTATAGCCCAGGGACAAGGCTGACGGCACAAGTGCATGGCGGCGCGGGAAAGAAGGTAATCTTGATTCGGCGCTAGGAGACGGCCAAAAGGAAGCACCTGTCGGGCAAAATAGTTACCAACATGCATATAGACGTGCGACAGCGTATGTAGATCAGGCACTCTGGATGGGTGGTACTGCCATGCACCCATTGCCCCGCACTAAGAGTGGGGGACCGAACGGCCACCTAACGGTCTAGGGATGCTAAAAACACCAACAAACCTGGCCGTTTTGGGGCCACCAACGGAATGCGCCGCCTCTCCCTCCTGTAGCGCGACCCTCTAATGTAGTCATCCCTGCATCGTTCCGATTGCGAAATTGATTCAATTGGAACCACCTGCGCCTTTTGGACATCGTCGTCTTGGGTCCTGCATTCGACTGCCTCGTACTCAGGCTCACCTGTGCATTTACATGCCGTGTCATGCCATTTATAGCTCTTGTCTATCCATTGCCCTTCACCTTCCGCCGACGTTTTGACTCTGTTCGAGATCCTATGCTCGCCAAAGGAATCGGTACCAAGATTGTAGCTGGTTGTTGCCTCTCTGTCCAACCCTGATACTGCGTCACGCTGGCACCATGGCTTCTCAGATGACCGATCTCATGAACCTGGTGTCTCAAAACCAACCCAAGTTCCAGACTCACCAAGCGCTTCTTGTGATTGGCCTTCAGAACGACTTCGTACTGCCGGACGGACGGCTGCCAGTGAACACGAAGACGGGATTTCTCGATCGTATCCAAACTCTGGTTCCCAAGTTTCGCGAGCTAAGTGGCAACGTGATATGGGTCCAGACGCTTTACGAAACCGATCGTATAGCCACCGGGGCAGACACGGGTGAGGGTGACGCGCTTGTTGTGGGAGGGCTGGTCGACGGTGATGAGAGCGGCCCAGAGGCTGGCGACGACGATCTGGCCAGAGAAGCGGCTTCGTTACCCGCGCAATCGAAATCGTCAAAACACAAGCAGCGCGCACTCGACTTACTGAAACGCGTATCAGCACGAAGAAAGACACTTCCGAAAGAGATAGCAAAAGCGTCAGTCGAGGAAGATGACGAATTGTTCCTATTAAAGAGCGAGAAACGCACGCCAGCATGCGTACCCAAGACACCCGGTGCTGAATTTATAGATTTCGTTACCGAGCACATGGAGCTACCTGCAGACGCGCTAATTCGAACAACCAACTACTCCGCCTTTCAGGGCACAAACTTGTTGATTACATTGCGCGCAAGGCTCGTTACCGAACTTTTCATCTGTGGGTGCATCACCAACGTCTCTGTCTTGGCAACTGTCATCGACGCAGCTCGACATGGTATTAAAATTTGCGTGGTGGAAGACTGTTTAGGTTATCGCAAAGAGAATCGGCATGAACTGGCTTTGAAGCGCATGGACGACTTTTTCGATGCATACCTAGTGAATAGCGAGGAAATTCTTGAAAAGGAGCCAACGGAAGTAACAGAGAAGCCACCATCATCTTCTAAAGATGCAAAGAGTGACCCCAAGAATAGTGAGAAGACGGTTGAGGCTCTTATGGCCAACATGTCGCTGGGTGAAGATGCCAAGGCTTTGCTACAGAAGGAACTACGACCAGACGAGAAGCCGGTTGATGGCGATAACAAACAGCTTACTGACAAAGAATTTTCTGACATGTTAGTGAAGGGTGCAACAGTACCTGGTGCGGAAGAGGAGAAGCCAAAGCTCGTCAAAACCAAGATACGAATGAGATCTGGAAAAACCAAAAAGAAGAAGAAGAAGGACAAGGAAGGAGCAGCTGTTGATGATGATGCTCCGGATACTATTGGTGATCCTGATGCTTCCAGAAACCTGCAAACTGCCGATTCGACTCCACCTGCGACAGACGGAACAATTCCAAAATTGACTACACCAGCAGATGCCCAGCGGACTTTGCCAATCGCCAAAGCAGGGAGTGTAGCAAACCTGCGTGAGAAGGAAGTTAAGCAGCATGCATTGAAGAATGCAGCATCGGTACCTATTCTGTCGGCCAAGGGCAACGATGATAAGGATAAGCACAGGCTATCCGGCTTCTCAGACCGAATGCGTCTCTCGCTAACAAGAACACCAAAGTCCGATTCTGGGTCCGATGTCAAACGAGGATCAGTCGGTTCTTCGAGGGCGGCTTCGACTATTTCGAAACAGGAAGAAAAGGACGCGCAACAGGCTCCTGTGGGCAATGGGCCACCAGCTTCCGAGCCGCAGTGCGGGCGACCTATCGTCGAGGTGCAGGACAAGGCAACGCCAGCACCAGCTGTAGTACCAACACCTCAGGCGGAACCAGCAAGTACTTCCAACCAGAAAAGGCCCCCAAAGCTGCAGTCACTCGCCAACTTGCCTGTTCTCGGACCTGGGGACAGCATTGCGGAAGGCGACTCGCGGATCATATATGATTTTTTTTCAAGCGATCTCTATCACCCTTCTGATCGATCTCAGCCACTAAAAGATGTTGTATTTTCACAACTCTACAACGAGGTTACATGGCAGAAAATGCTACATCAGCAAGGAGAAGTGCCACGTCTGGTATGCTGTCAAGGAGCATTTGGAGATGACGGATCCATGCCAGTATACCGCCATCCAACAGACCAAACTCTGCCGCTACTGCGCTTCTCACCAAAAGTGCAAATTGTACGGAAGCAGGCCGAGAAGCTTGTCGGGCATCCACTGAACCATGTCTTGATTCAGCTCTACCGATCGGGTGAGGACTTCATATCTGAACACTCAGACAAGTCACTGGATATTGTCAAAGGTTCTTCTATTGTTAACGTGAGTTTTGGATCCCAACGCACCATGCGTCTTCGGAGGAAAAAACCACAAGCGAAGAAGGAAGATACTACTGTGGAAGACGGTAGCACTACCCAGCGCGAGACCCAGCGCGTTGCTTTGCAACACAATTCTATGTTCATCCTCGGACCGGAATCAAACAAAAAATGGCTTCACGGTATCCAGCCAGACAAGCGAATGGCTACTGAGCGCAGCGAGGCTGAGACTAGCCACAATGGCATTCGCATCAGCCTGACATTCCGCCACATTGGCACCTTTCTCGACGCAAAAGAGAGCACAATATGGGGCCAAGGTGCCACGTCCCACGAGCAACGCGACGCAGCCGACGTCATCAACGGCAACGAAGAGGAAGCAAAGCGCATCATCACAGCGTTCAGCCGCGAGAACCACGACCCAGATTTTGACTGGGAGAAATGGTACGGCGATGGCTTTGACATTCTCCATCTAAACGCACCACCCAAAGACTTTCCCCTCCTCTTCGCCTCGAACAACGTCATAGAAACCCAACAGGTCCAGATCGCGCTGGCAGAATGCAAGATTCCTTTCTCGCTCGTAGACGCACCAGCTATAGACAGCACATACGAGCGAGACCGCCACGTCACCTTTCGCGATGCAGACACACATCACACAGAGGTACATACTTCGCTTTCTATTCTTCTTTACCTCGATCGCTACCATCCCCTCGACACATCACTCTTTTCAAATCCCGTGACCGCTTCCGCATACCCGACTATGCTTGTTGCCGCTGACCTTTTAAAATTATGGCGTGATCGTGGCGCCTCGACGACAACTACCTCCGACCACGAAACACGCCTCGTATTCCTCATGCATAAGCTAGAATCAGGTTTTGAGACACATGGCGGACCTTTCATCGCTGGCGCCAGATTCAGCGTCGCAGATTGCTTTGCTTGGCCTGTTGTCAATGCGCTGGTAGAACAGTGGGATGCATGGAGTCAGTCCGAGTTTCCGGAACTGGATAAGTGGTATAGGGCTTGTTGGAAGAAGAAGGCGTGTGTTAAGAAGGTGAGGGAGAGACTCGGAGCGTCTGGGGGCGTGTGAATGTAGTCGGAACGCGAGGGAAATTGACGCCTTCTTTTCTTCATTCTTAATATTTTTTCCTTGGATTTTATATAGTTTCATTGGCGGATCTTGGTTGGAAAGGAACTGAGCAAATATGTATGTCTGATTTGTAATGGCACATGGATACTTCAAAAGTGACATACATTGCCTTATTTTCAATTCATGCGTTGCTTTGTACATCGTATCTTCGTTCGCTTAGTTACTGTAAGTTGAGTTTGTTTCTCTTTTGTCGAAGCAAAAAAGAAGAAAGGCAAAAAAAAAGCTGAACTCTAGTCTCGAAAAAACGTATATCGAAAGAAATAATAACGCGTACGTTCATGCTCGTTCAAACAGTTTCATGAGTGAAAAGCGTCTAAAAAAATTAAGGTTTTCGTGGACCTTTGCCGCCTATGACACCCATTCCTCTGACAAATAAGACAACAACAAGCATCGCCGTCATGCTCAGGGCGAAGTTGAACCAGGACGCAGACCTAATCCCCACTTTGAGCGTATCATCCCAGGGCTCCATGGCCTGTCCTTGCTTGCCGATTTGATCAAGAGGAACACCTTTTTCTCTCGCAACGATAGCTGTTTGCAGCGCCGTCGCTACAGCAAGAGCAATTGCACGACTAATCTGGTTCGAAGCAGTGATAAGTCCACCGCCCAGCGACGCATCTTCCGGGGGCAACGTCTTGGCCACGAAGAGTGTGAGAACAGGATACATGGTGTCGACGCCACCGACACAGAGGACCATTGCGGGAAAACCGTAAGCCCAGTAGTTGGTATCGACGGGAATAGGAATGGCGAAGAGCAGCGACGATATGCCTACGGAGACGGTGCTGAACAAGAGTATGTATTCTGCTGGCACTCTCGAGACAATGTATCCTGTTACCAGGGCCATGAGTATTCCGGTAATGCCGGCAGGCAGGAAACGCAGTGTTGTCTGGATAACGGATAGACCCTGGTATTCTTGGAACCAGTAGGTAGCGAAGATGAGGAAGTTGCTCAGAGAGGAGAATACGAGAGCCATGAGGACGTTGACGGCAATCATCCTTTCATGCTTGAAGATGCTCATTTTCATCAGGGGGCGTTTCTGTGTCTTGGTCTCGAGGTGGTGCTGCCAGTAGCCGAAGGCTAGGACGATCAGGACAGAGACCGCAATGAGTGTTGGGATCCAGGGTGTTTGCCAGCCTACGATGTTGCCTTGGGATAGCGTAAAAACCAAAAGTACAAGGCCAGTTGTGATCAATGCACCGCCTATCCAGTCGACTGTGTTTTTTTGATTGAGTTTGGGCAGAGTGAGCGGCCCTGGGACAATGTAGTAACTTGCGACGGTGGACATGGCGGCAATGATGCCGAGCATCCAATATACCCATCGCCAACTGAGGTACTCACAAACAATGCCACCGAACAGATGCCCGATAACGCTTCCAAGCGGAGCGCCGGCACCAAAGCAACCAAACGCGACGTCTTTGGCTTTGCCTGGTGGAAATGTCGAACCCAGGATGCCGAGTGCTGTAGGGGCCATGGCCGAAGCACCCAGACCCTGCAATCCTCGGAGAGTATCGAAACCAATCTCATTACGGACGAATGGTGCCACGATGTTTGTAGCCGTAAAGACCGAGATGCCCAATAGGAATACCAGTTTTCGGCCATAGACATCGGCTAACCTACCGCATAACAGCTATACATGGTGTTAGAAGGTTTCTCGAAAGAAAATATACCGTAACAGCTTACAAGAAAGCAGCCGAAAGTAAGGTTGAACGAAGAAATGACCCACTGCTGACGGCTGATGGGAATTTGTAGGTCCCGTCCAATCGAGGGCAGTACGATGACTGAGGACTGCAACGCCAACGTCTATGTATAATTAGTTGCTAGGTATATCCCTGAGGTATAACGTCTCATACTCACAGAAAGAAATGGCACCGAAGCTAGTGTTGTTACCAGCGCTATGCATCGGGCCTTTGAGAATGGCAGGTCCTCCGAAACTCTAGTCTCCAAAATCACACCTTCATCTTTGGAGTCTACCTTTGTTGAACCGGTCTCCACTCTCTCCACACTCAACATGCTTTCAATCTGCGACTCATGCTTATCACTACCTGCTGCCATGTCTGGATGATCTGTGTGAGATGATATAGAATATACCATCGCTCAACTTGAGCGAAATTTCCGATGGGACAACGTTCTTTTAAGTTTACAATCATGCGGAGGCTTATGAGCCACGCCACGCGGTAGGATTTCCATGGTAGCCATGGGATTTCCGTAACCGGCTGCGATTTCCTCAAGTTCGGATGCAAAAAAATCAAAGACACTGGCAATCGGTACTAGGGGGGAAGTGAGAGCGGCAAGGCTAAGCGGGTCGGAACATGGGGACACGAAAAAGAAAGGTGGTGATTAGCGATCGGTCGTTCAATCCTGGTTATTCGGACAATGAGCGGACTCCTTCGAAGGAACATCTTGCATTTAAGATATCACGGCCGCAGACGTGAGGTAACTCTGTTATGTCCGAGGCGAAAGCAGACACAACGGAATCCGACGGTGGGTCTGGGTTAGCAGGAGAATGATGCTGCTAATCGGCACGAGCCCCGAACTGCACCCGCGGGTATACATCGACTGGAGCATTGTTCATCAGCATGATCCTCCAGATACCAAAGCGATGATCAAGTTCCGTCGTACCCTCGTTATCTGGTGATCTCAGTGTTGCCACGGGCGAACCGGGCACATACCTCGCAACCATCATGCAGATCATGAGCACTGAGCACATCCGGACATACAAACACACACCTGTGCCTGTGTGATATCTTACAATGCGCCCTCAGAAAATGATCCGAGCCACTTATGAATTCGAAAGCCGTTCGGGACATTGATGTATCAATAATTTCGCTCTAGAGATGACGTCAAGACGCGAATGGATTGGTAGACAGAGACCATCAAATACAAGAGGGAAGGTGTTAATGTAGATCCGCAGCCGATCCAGCAATTGCTTGGGCTTTGTTGTGAGGCTGGCACGATGTACTGAATGGGGTGGCGATGGAAGCTTGAAATCCTAAGGAGTTAGCTATTCAGGATAAAGTGTGCTCAATTCATCTCTGGGCCTATCATCCCTGAGAGTCTTCCAGGAAAGCTTTACTGGGTATGAAGACACGCTAGGATGGCGAGGTAAGCATGTGCGCGCGATGAGAAGCCCCCTATCCAAAGAACCCAAGCGCGTGGACAGGCCACCCGTACCTTGGATCACCGCTGGCGGGTGTCTTGTCAATGATTCTCGCGCGCCCGTCGATCAATTTGGTTCCCGAACCTACACAGCGCACGGGGAATTCGGCGTCGTCGTCGCAACGACATTGCGGAAAGATGCTGTATCCTGTAGTTGTGAAGAGCTTACTGGTGTAATGTCGGGAAGGGTAACTACAATCATCAAGCTAAGACCCTGGCAATATGTCAATACGGCAAGTAGGCGACCGCGAAGCCGCAGTCTCCGAGGGAAAAAGAAAAGAGCGTCGGTTACACAAACACTGTATTGAATATCTGTCCCAGATGGGTTTCGAATACAGTATTGCGACCTTATTGGAAGGATTCGTAATTCATAAATACTCGCGCACTAAGGTACCTTAAAACCTCAACTCCAAAACGGACCAAAGTCGTTCATCTGATTGAGCAAATGCTGTCGTGCTGCAGCATCTGGCCCGGTCCGAGGCACACTATCTTGCACGTCAGTCCCATTCCTTATCAGCATGTCTGACGTTTTCTGGTAAATTAGATCTGGACAGCCCCTCACTTTGATTCCACGGAGAAGCCTTTGTTGAGTGCCACAGCAGCGGATATATCGGATTTTGGAAAATGGTATGTTGCAATGAGGGGTATGAAAGGGGAGATAGAGATGAAGGTTGAACGTACTTGACCTCACGTAATTGACCAGTTGTAAGATCAAGAACATATCCAATGATCGGTACGTCTCTTGTGATATATGCTGAGGCTTTGAGTGCTTGAATATCCGTCCGGATGTTGCATTCAACATCTCCTGGTGACCACGCACAGCCTGACACATTGTTGGCTTCCCTATATGGTGTCCATGCGAACACGAATACATACCAGTATGCTGAACAACAACCACCATGCCAATCTTGCTCGATTGGCTTATATGATGGATGTTGTTGACGACTCCCTGTGTGCGGCCACCAGCAGTTCTGATCACCTGGGTAGTACCGTTGTTGAGATTGAAGTGGCGTCCTGGGTCAATCACAGGGTTGGCCTCATTGCAAGCAACTAGACAGTGTTATAAAGGTTTTGAAGATATTATGCTGGCTTGGAAGCAGCGAAGTGACTCACTAATGACAAGAGCTCCAGAGGTTGACATGACTGGGTATATGTTATGCGTGGTGACGCTTGGTTGAGCAGATAGTCGGAGTGCTGAGGGTAGTTATTATATCAAAGAGACGATTTGTATCAATGTTCAGCCCAGTGTAAGTAATTTTTTAGCGTCATTATTACACACCTGAGGAAATGCCCCTGATGATATCATTTCTCCCATACGCTGTCTTACCTCCTTGCTGCGCTTTTGGCCCGCCTTAGCTCCCCCATTAATCAGTCACTAGGGTTGGTCTTCCACCGCTTACCAGCTTGGGCCATGCTCATGAACAGATAAAATAGGAACACTTGATAGAATTGACGCATGACGCGTTCCAGAGAGGCAAAGGTCTTTGTGATGCTTCAAAACAGTGAGAGTTATCGATAGCGAGTGGCTCTCCGGGTGGGTTGGTAGTAACTATTCGGTGGCGCTAAAACACTTTGCAGGACGGGTGGAGACTGGGGATCGGCCGATGCATTAGTGCTAGAGCTGAAATTGCCAATAATAAACATTGTTCTTGGCGTGAATCACCTAGGCCCTTGATATGATTGCATCTTGAGCCGCGTCGAAGCTTTGCGAAGACAGCATGGTCTTGTGCAGTGGCGTGGATCGGCAAACTTCATTGGCCTTCTGATGCTCGGCTGATCGAGCTCGGGTCCGAGCAATTCGGGGTTTGACCAAGGAACAACATCAAAGCCAAATGCTGATGCTGCCGCAGACGCCATCGCAGCTACTCAGACTGGTATACTAAGAGACCATGTTTTCGATCAAGTGCGCTTATGCCTTATATCGCCTAGTCAGGCACAATTTCTGTAGACATGGTAAGCAAGCTGATCTGTAGGAGACCCACTCGCACATCATAGTCGTAGTTGAATGTAGCCAATGAGCAACTGTTATCGTAGTCCATGGATCAAAGCTGCGAAGCATGTAGCTGAGAAGCCATGTCAGACAAGTTGTTGGCCTAACAAAACATATCCAAATTGAGAGCAGTATACTAATTCGTGGAGAAGAGCGGCTGTAGTGACCTTGCAGAGACAGAGAGAGATGTGCTAGAAGCTGGTTGGCCATGTTGAGTGATGCATGACGCAACTTTAGCGAAGCGTTCGGTGTATATGTGTGATCCCGTACGAAGGCCGTACGATAGGGAGTAAAAGCCCGAGCCTCGCTAGATTACTCAACACCCTGCATGACAGATTACTGAGCACACTTTGAGACGACGACTGCAAAAGCTGACCTGCGAAGGCAGTGGGTCGTTTGCATGCCGTCGTGCCGTTTCTGCAAGCGGCGGCCCGCTGTGCAAAAGAGGAAAGACAGGGCCCGGGTAAGCCGATGTGGAGCAACGTAAGCTGGTATGTTGATTAATAACCTGTTGCGAGTCAAGCCCAAGAATATGCACACAGCAGTACTTGGAAATGGAGATATTCGCCTCTGCCGATAAGGTGAAGATGTCGTGTTCTCGTGGTGAGAAAGGCCACGGCACATCGGCATCTTTGCCTACCAGGATCGCGCGATCTGAAGGACAGGAGAGCTGCATCGGCAAGTCCTCAATCGCAGCGGCAAATAAACAGTGAAAGGTTGCTTGGTTGTCGGCAATACGTTGGGATCGAACTTTTGGTGACATCTTCAGCGGCAAGTCGGCAGGCAAGGAAAAACACGTCAGATGCAAGCGCTGCCGCACTTGGCTCGGCAAAGCACCATCTGCAACGCTATCTTACATCCATGTGCAGGGTTGTAAGATCCGAGTCGGCGACCCGGCGTTCCAATAGGGAAGACCAAAATGGCACAGTTGAGGCAGCTGACAACTGAGTCGCACCTTGGCAGTGGGTTCAGCCATGTACGCTAGCAGCAGCCCAGTCGCATACAAACGTCAAACGTAAATGGGACAGTCAGTGCGGTAGATGAGTTGATTCATGGTGCCATTCAAGACTATGTGTAATCGAACCGAATAATTAATAACGTTTATAGTAAGTCTGGTAGCCACCAGACCTGCTCTCTATGTGCGCAAGCCACAGAGATTGGCCCTGAGGCAATTGGCCAATGGTTCTTTCAACGCTGTACAGCGTCCTGTTGTCTGGCGGTATGTCTGGAATCCTCGGCACCGTCAGGATATTGTGGTGAATGTGAGCGCTGAGAGCGCAGACTCGAATTTCTCGATAAAGTTGGAAGTGGAATCTCTACATCTATGGTTGGAGCCCCTGACTTGGAATGGTATGATGGCGGTGCCTCGCCGTCACTCCTGCGTCCGAGAAAAGAATTGCTGGCGCCGTATATCCCGTACATGAAGCCTCGAGGATTGTAACCCCCTTGCCCATCTTCTGCCAGTGCTTGTTCCCCGTCGTAGTTCCAGAACTGTTTTCTTCGTGTCGCACGGCGATGCAAGTACCACAGTAGTAAAGCAACCAAAATGACAAGCCCAGCGATGAGTAGGAAGTAGTACTTGAAGGCACTAACTTCGTGAGGCGCACCATCTTCGAACACCTGTTCGCCGTTCAAGGCCATGGACGGGCGATTTCAAGCTCTCTGCTGCTTGTCGCTGGCGTTTTCGTAGACAATAGGAGTTGCAAATGTCCTCCGATCAAGCGAGACGGTTGTATTGATGAATGTCACTATTGAGAATAACGCCAATGGGCCTCAGACAAGCCGAAGGGCGTGTACTTGGGTGGTTCAAAGGGAGAAGGATGAATAATACGACGAAAGAAAGGAACCAGACTTGATGGAAGTGGAAAGTATGCAAAGATGGCCCTCAAGGGGTCGAAGCGAGAACGGAGAGAAAGGGAAAGGACAAGGCGGAAGGTACGGGCGGACTTGATGTTTTATTTCTGGCTACACGATGTAAGATCATCGCAGACAGCCATTTCCTTCTGCGACAGCTGAGTGCCAAAGAAGCAAGCAGCATGCGACTGTGCTGCTTTGGAGCGAAAAAGAAGGTACAAAGCAGCCGGCGCCGCTCTCCAGTGCCTCAATTCATGATGAGAATATATCTGTCGCATTGTGGAAGACGATTGCAGCTGAAAGCAGGCAAGGCAAAGTTGAGGTCGATATCTTGGTTGCACAGTCAGAGCATGCCTGCAGCATACGCGTGGGAATCTTGGCACGCTAATGGTTGCAGATCGCGGCCAAGCAATCGCGTTCGACCGTGCCCTGCCTTTGATTACTTACTCGCACACCCTGTTGTCCTGCCAGTCTACTAACTCGGCTCCCCTACATACAACCCGCAGACCTCCTCACACCACCTCCAACATGGTCAAAGCTATCAGAGGTATTGCTTCTGCCAATGTAACCCCCTTTCGCCACGCTGAACGCTCCAGGTACGCTCGTCAGGTGCGATGCCTCCATCAAGGCAATGCTGGTCGACATTGACAGCAAAAACGGCAACGAATACATTATCGAAGAGCTCGACGAGGAGCACATCCTGGTCAAGGAAACCAAGATCAACGAGCTCAAGTCCCGTTTGAACCAGGTGCGTCTCACGCTGCAAGGCTGTAGGCTCGACGCTAATAGTCATAGATGATGAGGGAACGCCTCAAGGAACCAGAGAGTTCAGACTCCGAATAGAGCTTTGACATTGGATACTCGACCTGCCGTCTACATCCTCTACCCCGCGATTATTTGACTTGCGCGTTACCCACGATCCATCTATACCCGCCGCTGATCAGCAAAATCGATTGTCTACAGTATTATCCTTGTCCGTTGGCGACATCATACTGGTGAATCCCGGGTTAATTCTGGGCAGCTCCCTCTTGAGCACCAACCCACTTGGGCCTGTTCTTGGTGAACAACTCGGCATTGGTATGGAAGTTGTCGAGGATGCTGGTGTCATCTAGAGTTCCCATCTGTTCATCAGTTAGCAGGGCCGGGCCAGTCATATCTGGAGGCATACCTTGATGATCATCTTGCCAGGAAAACTGGCGCTTTGCCGCCACATGGTGGAGCCGCAATCGCCGCTGTTCATATTAGAAGCTGTCTCCACGGACTCTGGGGTTACCAACCAGAAGTAGGAAACAATCTCATTTCCACTGTCTGCCGTCTTTTTGTGTTCCTTTGGGGTTCCCTGGATGACCTTGAACCCATCCGAGTTGTACATTCCGTTACTAGAATACGCTGATCCGGAGATCTTGCGACAGTCGTAGCAGTGGCAAAGGACCTGTACTTCTCTTTAGCCTTAACTAGACATGAGGAATCACCACTTACCTCGGCATTGGCGTTACCCTGTACTTCGTAGCGGATATTGCCGCAGAAACATCCTCCGGTAGGCATATTGATTGCGATGTGGGATAGTGTTGGGTAGGGGCGCGATTGTTTGAATCAAGACAGTGGCAGTGCAGGTTCAGGTTTCTTGCTTGTCCAGTGTCGCGTCTCCCGAGGTTTTATACGAATGTCTACCCCGCTGCCATGATCGTCGTACCGCCAGAAAGAGGGACCTTCCCAGGTTCCACACCGCTAGGTCTAACGCTAAGCGGATATTCCCGATCAGTTGCGGAACATGATTTGGCCTGATTCTTGCTTGTTGACTGGCGCGGGGTTGGTGCGGCATCTCACTGTCGAAGGCCGAGATACCGTGACAAATTACGTCTTACGGCCGATCCACGGCGATAGTTTGGCATGCAAAGGACAGGTATCTTAAGCATTGAGATAATGAGACAGTCTAGCTATCTCGATTTGTACGCGGATTCTCTACAGCCAATAGGCGAAATACAACGTTCACACTTGAGCGCAAGTGCATCTATGCTATGACGTGGGGTGTGCCTAGAAGTTGCGGAGCGGGGTTTTCCTGATGCGGTTACTGCGAAACTGCAGCACGTGAAGTCGAGACAATTTGGCGTTCGCGCGTGGCCATACCTTGACCACTGTCCTTGCGCCCTGCGCTATGCCATGGGATGACCTATTCACTTCCGTAAACGCTTGTCATCCATGACAAAGCTTTGGAAGGCTACTTTCTCCTGACCTGCTTCACACGACATACGATTTGGCCAACATGGCGACAGGCACACCCAATGTCTGGACACAGATGAACTATGTGCCCCCGCGCGGTCCATGTAACCACAAACCTTCTCTGCTGGCTGCAAAATGTCCTTGTCTGCGCTTCATGCTGCATCCGCTCAAGGTAAGCGCCGTCGTACTGGATTAAAGTCAAGGTAAATCTTGTCATTGACTAACACAAACACAGTCATCGTCCTCTTATGAATGCGACGGGTGCGGGCACCATGCATCTTTCCACAGTATGGAGAACAAAATGGAGGACGAGATCCGCAAGCGTTGGGAAACTGAAGCCAAGGAAAAGGCGGAGCAAAACGACAAGGCACAGCAAAGACCGAAGAAGCGTGTGCGCGCAATTGAATACAACAAGGACGACGACGATGAGGACATAAACGCGGCAATCAACGAACTGTTGCAGGGAGCGAAATCGAGACCTAAGGCCAATGCGATCTCAAGAAAGAAGCCTGGTAGGATCGCTGGAACAAAGGCGCAGCAAAGAATCAGTGAAATTGTGGACGATAACACGGTCGTGGAACTGGATTGATCTTCCTTGCAATAAGTTCTGGGCATGAGCTTTACGACGGCGTTTTAGCAGGGATGGCGAGTCTGTTATTTGATACCCCTCAAAGATGTTCGCGTTTCTTATAAAAAATTCTAACCATCTTCAACGAGAAACATGCTCTCCATTTGCGCTCCTCGAGGATGTGTGGGGCCGCCCTCCCTCCGCGTTCCAATGCCAATGCCAAGGCCTAGCTCATACGCGCATCACCTTGCCCGATATCCATGCCTCCTCACCCCCATCACGACTACCTCCAATCTTGCGCCACGACATGCTATTCCTATACCCAGCTACTCAATAGCCCTGCGGGGTTGGATCTGATTTGCCAAGGGTTGCGCAAGCCTTGCTCGTGCAAAACACACCATCGTTGTTCAGCACGTCTACAACATCCTAGCTGTTCCATACCTCTACAATCGGTGTCTTGCTACATTGGATTTGCTACATCTAAATTCTATAGCTCAGACAAATCCCACAGCCATGGCGACGCCAACCCCCTCAAAAGACAAGGAGACGCCTTCCAAGAACCTCCATGCGTTCTCCCCTGCGCCGCGCAGTGTTCCACCCACTGGGAACGTCCACATGATGTCATACGATTCGCCCGCGGTACTCAATATGCTCAACGATGTCGCAAACTCTGGCATGGGAGGCGTCGGAATGGGCATAAGCATGAGTGGGTTAGGCATGTCTAATCTGGGTATGACGGCAAGCGCGACAGGACGCGCAGACGAAGCCGAGAGAAGTCGGAGGCTCCGAGAGATAATAGACATTGTAGGGAGAAAGCCAGGACGCGTGAGTGAAGAGGGCCTGCTCGCGCTTTGTGATCGTATGGGCATACCGTATGAGAAGCACATGGGCGAAGCAGGCACCTGGAGTCTCTTGATTGGAGACGAAGCGCTGTGCGATGTGACTTTCAAGAACGACGAGATTGCCTCTGTGAATTTACAGACTGGTCTTGATGACTCGAGGCCCGACTTGAACTTTGGACCGGCGGGCTCGGAGATCCTGGTGCGAAGTCTGAAACCCCTTCCAGGCCAAAGCAAGCTGAACGTGACGCTTGAGCGCTTCTCAGAGAGCCTCGAAAAGCTTTTGGCACTCGATAAGTTGGGATCCTCGCAAAACGGGGGGATCAGCTGCTACAACGCCATTGCGGGAATCTACACAAGCCTTCGAAAACTGTTTGAGCACGAGAAGAAGCTTGAGCTTGCAAAACGGGCACCAGACGAGCGATATAGGATACAGAAAGCGGAAAGAGAGGTCATGTGCAAGAAGAGCGGGCGACCCAGGTTCAATGGCGGGTCATGTCTTGGGCTGAGTCTGGAATACTGGATGGACTCCCGGCTGGTGATACCTAAAGTAGCTTCTGAAGGAAAGGAAAAGGGAAAGGAAAAGATGGATGCCGAGTCATCGGACTCTCCCTCATACCCGGAAGATGACTACTGGAGTAATAACAAGATGTACTCGCTGACCATCGAGTGCGAGTCGTCGCCTTCGGCTCTCTACACGCCCATGCGTATATCAAACGAATGGATCAGCGACCAGATCGAGAAGCCCGCAGACAACGATGCCAGTCATCTGGACAACATGCTCATGAATGTGTCTTCTATCGACTGGCTGGAACCGAAGCCGACGTATCTCGAAGCGCCAGAGCAGACTGATGATGCGATGAATCTCGATTCTGCTGCAGGGAGACTACCCAATGTACGGTTTGTGGCAAAATTCAACCCTCCGCTCGTCGTGCCCTACGCTGTTCATATGCAGCTCTACCAAACTGTTGGCATCGAGCCGCGCAACGACGACTTGCGACCTACTACGTTCGTCGGGCTGGCACTGAGGCCTGGAGAGGTTGATCCCGGCATGTCTGGCGCGACTGGTGAAAGCACTCATGAGCTTCAGAGCTCACATATCACCTTTGTCAAAGACACAGATGGCAAGTACGTCAAGAGGCAGCACAACATGAGTCTCTATGTACCGAAGCTGGAGTACAGCCGCACCCTCGAAACACTTCCCTTCAGCCACCCCAAACAGCTGGTCGAAATCCTGCCCATTCTGCGACAATACGCGCATACTACCACTCTCCTCCGCGATTGCTTCTACGAAGCACCGCAAAAGCCCATTCCAACCCACAAGCTCGGCCAGCAGGTTCCGTCGCGCACAAAGGCAACAACGGAAACACCAACAGACCAGCCCACGCTTCAACTCGACGTGACGCTAAACTATACCCCACCGATTCCACGCATTTCCCTGCAAGTCCCCCACCCCTCGGCCGCTTCCGCTGGTGCTGCTGTCAGCGCCACTTCAGCACCCAAGCCAAACGTAGACGCCGTCTCCGACCTCCTCTCCGATTTGCTCGCCCCAGAGCAAACACCACGAGACACTTACCATGCACCGCTCAGCGTAACCCTAGACGTACACGCCAACGGCGAGCTCATCGTCTCAGAGCAGAATGTCATCGCGACGTCGTCTCACGACAGCACAGTAAAGAAAGAGCCAGACACAGCCAGCGATGTAGATATGCAGGACGAGCAGCGACAGCAGCAGGCTATGCTAGATCAGGAGAGGATCAAGCGGCTGGCGCATGGGCTGGATATAGCGGGGCACTTGGGGCTGTGGGGGGAGTGGCTGAGGGGAGAGGCCCTGCGGGTTGATAATGAGAAGAACTAGGAGGATTTCTCGTTTCTTTTCGCTGGTGCGGCTGTGTGGGGGGATGAGGCATTTTACATGGAGGGCGTGTATGAGATGTAAATGTATTAGTGCTGTTTGTAGATATTCCACTTGGGCATGTGGGGGGGCTTAGACCAAAGGGAAAAAAATACTAATGTGCATCCACATGTAACAGAACAACCGCCGTAACGGAACAAACAATCAGTACTTCGACTGCGCAACAACAGTGCGCTCGAGCGGACCTAGATTTTAGGGCACTTTCCTTAAATGATATACAACAATATCTTCTAAACCGACTATCACCATGCTAACACAAAAATACGCTTGCATAAGCGCATGTCCGCCCAATTT
The DNA here is from genome assembly GCA_005212705.1 of Curvularia lunata. Taxonomy (NCBI): domain Eukaryota; kingdom Fungi; phylum Ascomycota; class Dothideomycetes; order Pleosporales; family Pleosporaceae; genus Curvularia; species Curvularia lunata. The sequence continues at coordinate 262,854 of PELC01000028.1, read as the reverse complement.
ATAGAAGGCTGCTGGGCCGATCAATACTTTCAACAGAAGCGGCAGGCGAATTTGGCTAGTGCATGATGATGCGCATTCAACGTTACGCTTGACGTGTAACGAGTATGAGATAGCTGTCGAGTCTGTGGCTATGTATCTGTGTGGCTATGCGGATGCTACTGCCAAGCGCTCTGGGAGTCTTGAAGGCTGTAGCCAGCACAAGGCTCAGCTTACCACTTGAGTGCTTCACTTCGCAAAGTTCATTGAAACCAGGCAAATCAAGAAGCACTGGGTCTCAAAGTAATGCGATAACCCTTTGTCCTCTTCAAGGAACACCATGTCCGTAGGGTTTGGTTTCTCCGTCGGCGACTTCCTCGCAGCGCTCGAACTAGTCGGCACCGTAATCGACGCCCTTCGTGAAACCTCCCACGCCAGCTCCTCCTTCCGCTCGCTGCTCAACGAACTCTACGCACTCGAGTCGGTGCTCCTCCGCGTTAAGCGCCTCAATCTCGAAGATCGTCACAATGTCGGAGAGCTTGCACTACGACAGGCGGCGTCTCAATGCCAGCGCACAATTGATGCATTCTGGAAGACGATACAAAAGTATCAGCCTCATCTGCAACAAAACGGAACAGACTCGAGGATAAAGGATGGATGGGCAAAAGTCAAATGGGCTGTCTGCAAGAAGAATGATCTAGAGACGTTTCGGGCTGAGATCAGAGGTCATACAGGCAGTATTGAATTATTGTTGATGATGGTGCAAATGGAAGCAACGACGATGGATGCACGTAGGCAGGATTCGCATAATAAGTGCCTAGCCATTAATATGCAGGAATTATCATGTCAAGTAATGGGGAAGCTTAGCGCGATTGCCAGCAGCGTTAGGCAGTGTGTGCAGCAAGGAAAGGCGCTACTTGAATCCAGTGCCCAGATTATTCAGACCAATCTACGTGTCTTTCAGATAGTGCACGACATTCAGCTATTCATTCTCAGGATTCCGGGACAAGTTCAGCGCCAATAGCCGGTGTACCTAGTCGACGCTTTTAATAGGGAGAGTCCATTCCATCTGGAGTTTGTGAGGTCTGCAGAAGCACTTCTTGCCGTGCTAAGAGTCAACATCCAACAATCAGGCTGCGATCCTGAGATTATCGATCGAGGAGATTTTGTAATTGAAGAGTCAGGAACGCAAAACTTGATCAGTCTTGCGGAACCGTGGGATGGTTGCTTCTTTCCCGGACAAAGGGTTGCAATGAGCGTGATCTTCAAGGGGCAAACAACCCCCACGTCTTTGTGTCCGAGGTGTGGCAACCATTGCGAAGGGTCAGCCAGTCAGGAAACCACATGGTCAGTTGAAACGATCTTGGGGTGGTGCCTCTTACCCGTACTTACTTGCGTAGTGACAAATGTGGTACCATCTTCCGCCGTATCAAGGAAATCATCAAGGAGATACAAGGAACGAACCAAGCAGGTAATTTCGTTGACGAATCAGACGCCGAGGATCTGTCGGAATGGTTATCCAACGGGCCAGCAAGGCCACCGAAGAAAAGGAAACGAGAAGAGGACGATACACTAACAAGATTTCAAAAATTTCGCCGAGTGCAACTGCTCATACCTAACGTTAGGCGTGACAATGCGCATGTTTGCCGCCCCTGCAACAAGGAGTTTGCGCGATCTTACGACCTCATCTTGCACGAACAAATGCACTGGCATCCGTGGAAATGCCCCGAGGAAGAGTGCGTGGGCTTCACGCTTGGCTCTTACACGGAGAAGCAGCGGGACTGGCATATGAAAACCGAGCACTCGGGTGCTTTTGTCCGGAACAAGCTCTTGTACCCCTCCTGCAACTGCAACTATAAGTCCGTGAGAGAGTCCAATATGAGGCAGCACATGGAGAAGGCTCACGGCTGGGAGAGCATGGTCTCGAAAACGCAACGGACCTTATCGCGGCTTTCCCCGTTCCCGTAATGATCGATTGTTGGAGAAGTTTGCGATGCAAGATGAAGAGATTGGAGTGGAGCAACTGCTTTAGGCGTTTTTCTTTTCCAAGTCTACCTCTATGTAAGTGGGAGGAGATTTTTATATTCAAAGTCTATAAGAGATATACCAGTAGTTACGTGATAGAATTCTTCGAAAATAGTGTATTATTTAAAAGACGTGCTGTACGACTTAAGCTCCAGAGTAAAAAGTACTGACTTTTGTTCTGTTAGGGTGCTTGTTGTTAGGCTATTGATGGATTAATGGTACATCATGAGGTAGATCAAACGATATCCGCGAGTAATAGTCGCAATCTTCACGAGACGAATCACCAAGTGAGCTACTCTAGTGATGGTAAGATATACATATACAGCTCTACTAGCCTGGATAGGCTAGGCTAGTCTGACTAGGGCTGGATTAGCCCAACTGGGTCCAGATTGGGCCAGATCCTGACAGTTCCGTTACGCAAGGACTGCCATTAGCAGATTTTTTGTACAGTCACAAGTCAACACCACGGGAAAAGCTCTTGTGTAGTAGTCAAAGTCTTCATTACATCATCTGTCATGCGAACCACGCTCCCACAGTAACTATCGTATATATCTGACTACGTAGATATACCTAGCAGCAGAGCTACTCACTCACTCTCCTTCATCATGGTCAAATATGACATAGAGCCCGGAATCTCTACAAGTAAAATCCAAACCAAGCCAGACAGCCAATCCATGCAACGAAGAGAGGCGCGGCAAACATAGCAAATCCAAAGTGGTCTAAAGCGAACAAAGATGGGGTATGGGGGAAGAAGAGAATATCAACGGAAAGTATTTTGGGTGTTTATGGCTTGGCAACCTCAATGACCATTTCCGACTCGACGGCCTCGGCCTTCTTGGCGAACCTGGCAATGTCGGCACCCTCGACCTTGCCGTACATGGTCTCGGCGATGATGCCGGTGATCTGGTATGGGTCACCGTTGGAGGCAGGGCGGCGGTCCTCGAAGTATCCCTTGCCCTCGGCGGCGACGGCGCGGGGAATGCGGACGGAAGAGCCACGGTTGGCAACACCCCAGGAGAACTTGTCGTAGGAAGCGGTCTCGTGCTTGCCAGTCATGCGGAGCTGGTTGTCCTGGCCGTAGACGGCCATGTGCTCGGCCTGGCGGGTGGAGAGCTTCTCCATGGCGGCCTCAATGGCCTTCATACCGCCCTCAGCACGGGTGTCAACGGTAGAGACGTTGGTGTGGAGACCGGCACCGTTCCAGTCACCGGGGATGGGCTTGGGGGCAAAAGTAACCTTGGCACCAAACTCCTCAGCGACGCGGTGGAGAAGGAAGCGCGACATCCAGAGCTGGTCACCGAGGGAGATGCCGGGGCAGGGGCCGACCTGGTACTCCCACTGGGCAGGCATAACCTCGGCATTGGTACCGGAGATGTTGATCTCGGCATACATGCAGGCCTTGTAGTGGGCCTCGACAATGTCACGGCAGAAGACCTTGCCGGTACCAACACCGCAGTAGTAAGGACCCTGGGGAGCGGGGAAACCGTTCTTGGGCCAGCCATATGGCCAGCCAAACTCGTCGAGGAGAGTGTACTCCTGCTCAAGACCAAACCAGAAGTCGGCGTCCTTGTGCTTCTCGAAGATGATGGCGGCATCGTGGCGGAAGTTGTATGCGTTGGGCTTGCCGTCCGAGTTGTAGGTCTCGCACATGACGAGGACATTGTCGCCCAGGCGGAAAGGGTCGGGGAAGTATGCAACGGGGCGGAGGTAGACGTCGGAGTTTTCGCCGGGCGCCTGACCCGTTGATGAACCGTCAAAGTTCCATTCTGGGAGGTCTGCAAGGCTCTCAACCTTCTTCTTCAGGGTCTGTGACTGATGTCAGTATGCATGGGGTGATGGGACTTGGGCTGGAAAAGGCAAGGGGGGGTGGGTGGGGGCCGACGTCAGAAGCTGCATTTCCTTCCGCCCGCGATCTGTGGCTGGTAGTCGGCTTATCGTGGGGTCGCGATAAGCAACACCCAACTCGACCTGCAGCAGCGCCGATTGGCGCAAGGTACGTCACACGAGCAGACAACCACGATCGCGACTGTGAGCCACCGTAATGCATTGTGCAGGTTATGGCCCGCCATGCATGTTTGCGATTTCTGGTTCTTGCTAGGCTCGAAGCCAGGAATCGCACGCTAGGCTGGATCGCGATCGTGGGCGTCAAGAAATGCCGCAATGCGTCGGGTAGAGAATCAGATGCGTGAAACATGGGAGAAATGACTCACCTTTGATTTTGAGCGAATGCCGTTGGAGCCGTCTATCCAGACGTACTCGGCCATGACATTGCCCTTCTGGGGCAGGTCAAGGTACTTCTTGAGCTATTGTAACGTGTTAGAGAGAGAATGCGGATGGTAGCACGCGAGCAACTTGGACATACGTTGGCAGCATTGGAAACAATTGTTGAGTTCGCCTGTGATTTGTGTGAGCAATAGTCGGGCGTGAAGGCCAGCTGGGCCTGTGGGCGTGGTGCCAACATACCATGACTGCGGTTTGGATGTGCGTGGATTGTGTGAAGGGAATCCGAAAGGTAGGAGGAGGGGTGCTGTCGACAAGAGGAGCGGGCCTGACGAGGGGCTATATGTATGTATAGGACGGAAGTGGGGTGAGTGAATGGAGAAAGAGATAAGGACAGCGGGCTGGGGATTAGTTATAAGGTAAGAGTGGTGGATTGAGGTGACTGTCTCGGCATGTGGCGGGGCTAGCCGTGGTCAGATAATGGCTAGGCTGGCCGTGGCCAAGAGCCGTCGCCGAACTGTATCCGTGGGATGGAGCAGCAATCGGTTTCTCTCTACGCAACCACACGGCGCACCCCAGCATGCTGAGCCCACGCTCTGCCCGTGCGACTCTTCCGCTTACGCCGACGCGCAGGCCCCTGGGGGATCTGGCGGCGCCACGGCTGGTGTGCTGTGGTGTGCTGTGGTGTGCAGTGGTGCGCTGCGCTGCGCTGCATTGCAAGCCGCAGCGCCGTGGTTGCTGGCGGCGTTGATGTTTGCTGCCCGGCGGCCCCATCGCATTCCCCCAGGCCCGCCCGCTTTCGGTTTGGCGCGGCGCTCGGAACGCACAGCCTCAACAGGTTCCGAGTTTGACCGCGGCGACGCTGGAAACCGTCGCTCCAGGCAATGCACGTCGTGTATCTAAATTTACCCGGCGCTGTATTGGTCATGGCCGTGGCCTGGGACCCAAAGAAGCACTCTGCCATGACACACCGCTCCACCGCCGCGATGCTCTGCCATTTGCCGTTTTGCCGCTATCGTGTCGGTCGAGTCGAGCGTCGCCTCTGTGTGCCCAACACAGGCTGCGCAGTCCCTGCGTGCAGGCGTCTCGCGACACCTGCATATGCCGCCGCTGCGGTCTTTGCAAGGGCTCCGTTGCCCAAGGCCCGGGACTGACGTCGCGGGGGCGATAAGACCAGGAGCGGCCAATGGCACGCATTAGAGTTACTCGGCCTCGTCATGCCGCCATCACTCACCGTGTTGCCGCGACGTTTCTTGTAGTCAAGTTAATCGTCTTCCGCGCCCTAGAGCTTCGTGTCCCAGCCGGTGTGTCCGCAGACTCTTTCCGGTGCTGGACGTGCGTTGTTCCAGAAACGCGCTGGATCCCTCTGTGCGGTGCAATGGCGCCATGCTCATTGGGCCCGCCACCTCTCCAGGCACAGACTGAGAGATTTCCATGCCGACCCCACACGCTTCTCCTGCAGGCCGCCTCCCTGCAACACAGTCAGCTCAGCGGTGCTTTTGCCTCCTCCCCTCGTCTTGCCCGTGTCACCGCCATTAACTCTGGCTGCACGCGCGGACGCTGAAGCAAATGCCACTGCAAATGCAAATGCAAATGCATTCCCCTATCACCTATCAAACCCCACGCGCCCAATAAACTATCCCGTCCGCCGCAACCATTTGTCCCGACCAGGGCAAAAAAAGCCGCATCGCGATGTCGGGACCACTCTGTCGTGTGCAGAACGTTGGGTCTAGCGGGGTTGCGGGCATGCGTCGATCCGCCAAGCCCTCAACCCCCCCTGCTCCCAAAGATAAGGGGAAAAATGGCTTTCCATTTTTACGTTAGGCCATCGAGTAACGGCGCGCCGGCCCGCAGCAGTGACATGTGCCAGCAACACAACACCCACCGTCGCCTGAGATACACACGCGCGAGCACGGCAAAGGGGACAGCATCTCTTCCAAAAGGGCAGATACGAGGGCCAGAGTAGCCTGGCATTCGTCCTGCATGTCGTGAGCCGTGCGTGTGGCGGTGTCTGTCCGCTTTGGGCAAAGCTGCGGGCCTTCCCATGGGCTCGAGGGGTCCCAGAAGGCTTGTTGGTTTCCCCAGATTACAGATCGCTGCTGATAAACTCAAGGCCGGCGTGTGTGTGGTTCGCGTCTGCCTTATCAGATAGGGCGGATGGTCCTGGGCAAGCGCTGGCACGTGTGGCCTACGCCGATAGGATACACAACACCATCAGGGGTTGAAATAGATCCAGATCCGCCCATGGCATGAAGAGAACGCCTGGCACGGGCTCATCATGCTGTCGTCATGGCCTTGCTGCCAATCTGATCCCCCCGGCGCCGCGACGTGCTCCGTCGTCCTGCTCTTGTGTCCATTGGGGGCATCCACCATGCACATCTGGACACCATCTTCGCACGGCCCCTTGCTTCTGTCCTGGGCAATGACTTGCAGCACCGTGTGCCTCTGGTTGGGTGTTGAGAGGCGGGTGTACCTGCAGGAGGCAAGCCGCTGCACTGAATAAGACGGTCGGAGCGATATGGGGGGGGGCAACCAAGGATGTGACCGACGGGAGGCGGCTAAGCCTTAGGGACCGGCGCCAGTGGGATGGCCGCAGGGTAGATCTGGGGTAATTTTGTCGCGTCTTTTGGTGTTGCTCGCAGGCGGTAGGGTGCCAGTCCCGTTTCTCGAGACCCCCAGATTCGACCCCATCACCTAACCAACTTGTCTAGACGGAGATGCCGACAGATGCCTGGATGATTACTCAGGCGACAGATGCCATGAGCCGAACCTTTGCAGGGTCCCTCTATGGTGGGGAGGTTCTAGTAGAGGTTGTCTAGGCAAGATCGGGCCAAGCCGTCGCTTGCCCAGATTCCGCGCGACGCCGACGGAAGCAAGACTTGAGCGAAGAGCACAACAAAACCTGACGATTGTCTAGATGACACAAAGAAACAACAGTGCGTATCGAAATTGGCGAAGAGGCATCGTTGCTGCTGTTGCAGATGCCAGCCTCGAACCCGGTTCCCCGACAGAAGCGAGAGGAAGACGGAACATTGTTGGTCACGATATGATTGTAGCCGTACGAGCAAACCGAATCGGGGCCTCGATGTTTTCGCAACAATATCTCACAATGTGTTTGCAGGCTTGGTCATTGTGAATAAGTATTTATATGACTAGAAATAGTCAGTGCTCGCCTTGAGAAATTTCACAAAGAACTAAGACAAAGTCTCACCCTCTGCTGTCGAAAGCTGACCAGAAAGTTCACAATGTGCTACGTCGAGCACGTCTTCCATCGGGCTTGTGGTCACTGGGGACGCGATCGGTTTGTTGGCGAGCCATGTTGCCGGTCTCGGTTTGCCAATGGCCATCATGTGGCTTGCGAGCATGCCGAGAAGCTGGGAGCGGTTAACAGCAACGAACTTTGTCCAGGCTGCAAATATCACACCTCTAGTAGCAGAGCATAGCGGCTCTTTACTGGTGGCATTGCGGTCCCGTAGGCTCGGGTGGATGAGAAGCTATACGAAAGACTCTCGGGTCTGGCATCCCGCGGATAGCTTCTTGAACATCGATATGGCTCGTCTCGACTTGGCCCATGGTACGGTATTGGCGGACTCTGGTGAACTGGCGGTGATGCTCACGCGGTAGGGTCGTGAGAATGACGCAGCGATGTGACCTTTGCCATCTATTTCCACATCCATTCGGAAGCAGCGTTGGGTACGACAGATTTTCCGCTGGATCGGACGTATTTCCTCAGATTCTATGCCCTCTGGTGGTGGCTCTCCGAGACATGGAAGGACATGGCTGGACCATGTTGATGAAAATTCGCGGTAGTCTAGGGCGGTGGAGACGATCCGAAGTGCGGGGAAAATGTCACAAACACTGCAAACGACACTCAGGAGGGCTATATAACGAGAGACGTTCAACTGAGATGTCACGAAGTCGTAGAAAGGTGAGGGGATGGGGCTTGGCGCGTGCAGGACAGCCAATCAGAGGCTGTTGTGAGGTAATAGCAACCAGGTTGCTCTTTCCTTTGGGGAAGGACGCGGTAGCTTTCCATGAGAAATGAGGCCGGAGACGTTGGGCATGGCCTAACGCAGTGATGACACGAATGCCTGGGTGTTATCACGTGTGGGGTGCATGGCCTTGTCTTAGCATCGTGATGTTTAGTGCGCGTGGTGAGGTGTGCATCGACGATACGTATTCGGAGATTTTTGCACGTGACTTGCGGTTCTAGTACTAACAGCACGAGAATCATATGGTACCGACAAGAAGCCGTTGACATAGTCGCCCTCTCGCCGGCACTCGTCTCACAACAACAGCTCGTTGCGTCGTGCAGCCAATCTCAATCTGCGTGTTGCAATCAGGCTGTAAGCAGAGCAGGGTGCGGATTATGTGTGTGCAGTGTCCATCCTTCCGAAGACTGTGCTTACGCCCGTGTTGTAGTGGAGAGGCCATGCGATGCTCGGCTATTAATTCTCCGCGCAAACAGATAAACAAACACTCGACAATCGACAATCGACAGAAGAATTGTCTCCATGGCGATCGCAGGCAACGTGGCTTGTACCGATTGGGACGAGTTACTGAACACGCATGCAAAAAAAAAAAGGAGCCCCTGAGATTAGCGAGGGCGATTCGGGATATTGCAATGACTCGGCTATAAGCCCACGACCACGTCCTTGGGTCATACCGGCCGTGTTGTCGCGTCGAGGCAGCAGGGCATGTGATCTCACAGCGAGCGTGGTGTTGGAAGGCGGAAAGTTGCAGGTAGAGCGGCGGATGTGGAGATTTGCAGTATGGTGCGACAAGCCCACATGGGCACCTGAATATCTACGTCGACGCGGGTCCAACACGGCGTGCGGCTGTACCACGGCGTCGCAGAAGACGAGCTTCCAGTGAGGCGGCCTGGAGAGGCGGGCATTGGCGACGGCAGTCCAGCGGCATAGCGCGGCGTTGGCAGTGGTATAGCAATAAAGTATGAATGCCATGGACGTCTGGAAGGGGAAGAGACCAGCCTACACGTGAACACGGATCGGGCTAGCGTGCCGGACAGGGTACGGCCGCGTTCGCTATGCAGGCTGTCAACAACGGGGAGATTGCGCCATTGCACCCTGATCGCAGTGGCAATGGCACATAGACAGCAACGCTGCACATGCAGCGCGCAGGCTGTCTGCTTGAGAGCCAGGTTGGGCCCACGATTCAGGGTGTGGGAGCTAGAGTTTATTGACCAGAGTCGCAGACATGGTTCGCTATTCCTGCTACCGGTATGGCTCCAGGCCCTAGTGAACAACACGATCGCCGTCCAGGATGTCCTACCGCAAGCCGTAACAAGCCCCCGACTCGAACCTCTATCTGATACTCGCCCAATCTCCCCTCCTTTCCAACCCTCCCTCCCTCCCTCTGCATCCTGCCAACCGCCTCGCAAGCTTTGACGAGGGACTGCCTTGCGCCATGAGCCACTGACAGACCCTTTTGCATTCTTATACGTCCAAGCTATAGTCTCTCCTTAGCGTTTCCCACACCCCCGGCCAATCCGCGCCGCCTGCAGGGTCGCGAGGCGACCTCTTCCCCTAGGGCGCATCTCGCTCCATTGCCTGCTGGCAACCTTTTCTTTTGTGTTTCGCGATCACAGGCTGTCGACGCCCTCCTGCGCCATGCATCGGCATACAATGTCAGAGACGGCCGCCATGCCGTCGTCGCGCTCAAGCAGAACCCCCAGCTTCAGTAGCGAACGCTCTCCCTCCCTCGCCAGCTCCGTCACCTTCCAGATGCCCACCACCGTCCGACCCCCACCCGCCTATATCGCTGCTTCCGTAGCCTCGCAGACCGTCACCGACCACCACAACGCCCAGCTGCGCGACGACGACGCCGACAGCGACGAGCTGCAGAATGCCGTCTTCTCTGAGCAGGCATTGTCTCTCCTCAATGGCTTTCTCGACCACCTCCTCTTTGCTTTTCTCTCGTCGGCCAAATCGCCCTCTCTGACGGCCATTCGCCCAGCCATACTCGAAGTGCTCAAGCCGCGCCTCGCCCGTGAGGCTATGGAAGCCGCCGATGAAGAGCTGCAAGGTCTGCTCGCTGGCGACGACGACGACGAATTTCCTGCCCAAGAGGCTACAGCTATTGGTGCTTGGGATGTAGAGAAGGTATGGAAGCGCACTCGCCTACGCATCATGGTTTATACGCGCTTGGGTGAACTGGAGGACGAGGACGAGGAAAAGTATGTTCAGCAGGAGCGCGGCCTCAGCATGGACGACGATGAGGATGACGAAGCTGGCCTTGTCTCCTGGGCCTCTGCCATCTTCTTGACCTCGGTCATGGAATTCATCGCCGAGCAACTCATGCTCGTTTCTGGGTCTGCAGCATTCGCCCGCATGGAGTCGCGAATCAAGAAGCTCGCCCAGCAGATGGACGAACACGAAGAACAGCCCGGCATTGAACGCCTGACCATTGAGGAGCCCGACGTGGAGAAGATTGCTCTCAACTCTGCTTTGGGAAGGCTTTGGAGAACTTGGCGGAAGCGGGTGCGATCTCCCATGATGCCCATTACCCCTCTACGAAGGATGCGGTCTACTTCGAGCTACTCGAGCCTGCCCATGCGGAAACCGAGCCGCGATACCATCAATACCATGCACATCGAGCCCGAAGTGCTACCCGAACACCAGCCTACCGAGACCGAAATTGCAGCCAACATACCTCTTCCAATTGGCGACAACGACATCAATGAGATTGAAGTTCCTGGCTTGGCACCTACATATGAGGACGAGGACGATGGCCTGAGCACACAGACTCCCATGCCACGAGCACAGAGACCTTCTAGCGTCATCATGCTACCCCCGGTGGCTTCGTCCAAGAAGGACAAGAGACCGCGTCCTCTCTCTTTGCCCATCTCCGAACTGCCGGCATTCGTCGTCCCTACAAGCCCTGTCGAGACCGATGGGCACTCTTTCCATACTTTTATAGAAGAGGACGGAGCCGACGACAACGTACACGAGATTACCGCTGAGGGGCAGAAATCGGCAAAGGAAATCGATGCCTCAAGAGCGGCATTTACAGCCGCTACTAGCATGGGCTTTAGGACAACGACCCCAGAACCCATCGATGACGGTAAGAAGAACGTCGACGGTCTTGGCGTGACCAACGACATTAGCCCTAAGAGTGTCGGAAAGGTCATGAGTTCGAAGAGAATGTCAATAGAGCGACCTGGGCCTCCGGGTTTGGTGCGTACCTTTTCAACTCGCAGTTCCAATCGCAGTGCGAGCCTGAAGTCGCCTTTGCAAACTCCTGCCATGACACCCAAGGCGTCTGCTCATGCTGAAGGAAAGTCCTATCTCGACGACGATGCGTCCGAGGAGGAGGCTGAGAAGCCACCAGCAATTGGTGTTGCACGCACAGCGGACAATGCTATCCGATCCGCATCTACAACTCCAGAGGGGTCGATTCGTGAGCACAACCATCATCAGGCTAGAGGAGTGCATGCAGAGGCTCAGCCTCGCAACGCGACACCGACTTCAGCGCCGAGCCGTAACACTTCTTCGCCTGACGATAGATCTGCGCCATCAGATCGCCCGATGGTCCGGAAAGACAGTGGAAGAAAGCCAGTTCCCCACGGAGAGATTACTTCCAGCCCGACTCAGCACGAGAGCTCTACTAGTGCTCCACGCAGACAAGAAGGGCTTCGTTCAGCATCTCTCGGCTCGTCGTTGCCTGCCTTGCAGGAAGTTGAGAGTAACACAGTGCAGTCCACCGAGAAAGCCGCTTCTGTACGCATGGCTAAATCCGGTTCTCCTCCTGACGGCTCAAAGCGCAACTCCATCTCCGCTAACCAGGATGGCCCTGTCCAAGCACCTGACCGAAGACTACAACGTATATCGACTGGAGAATCTGTCCCCTCTCAACAAACATCTTCTGATAAATCTCCTTCAGACAATGTCTCACTAAAGCGAGGCACTTCAACGTCCTCTTCTCTTAAGAAGCAGGTCGTGTACCCCGTCTCGAGCGGACGCGAATCCGTTTCTAGCCATCGTTCACGAGGCCTGAGTGGCCGCATGTCAGAGGAGGACAGGGCGCGCGAGTTTGATTCTTTGATAAAGGGCCAGGATACGGTAAAGTTTACGCTGACACCCCAAAACATGCGAGATCTTGATGCAAGTCCAACTGTTACTTCACATTTTCAATTTACTAATAGCAACCAGGAACTCCCACCACAGCAGAGTGCACAGCCTCGTACGTCGTCTTCATCTTCCACCAAGGGACGCATTCGATCAAGTGACGACAAATCCTATGGAAACCTGCCCAACACCACAGCACCTAGAGCAAAGTCATCGAACGGTAGCCATCATAAGCCCTCGCCTAGCCGCAAGGTAGTGACCAGGCCGCTTGCAAGAGACCCAAAGATTGAGTCGGAATCAATGCGCGACTTTGCCGACTTCATCCGATCCACCGGCCCTTCGCCCGGTCAGGAGAAGCCTGTGCAGCCTTTCGTCAATGTTAGTGGCGGGCATACTCCAAAGGCCAATAACGGATCGACATCCTCCTTGGGTCGGAAGTTATCCTCCAGGCGATCGTCTTCTGCCAACGGACCGTCGCCAAAAGCACGCGTCAACATGGAGCCACGCAGCCCAGCAGGTCCAAGTTTGGGCAATGGTGACTTGATTGACTTTATCCGCCAAGGACCGCCTGATGCACACAATAAGCAGCCTAGAATCCCTAAGAGTATAGCGCCCTTCCGTACCACTGTCGATTCGGATCAGTTCGAGACCATGTTGGACGGACACAGAAATATCGAATCTGCCTACGGCTCCACAGCATCGACGCTCGAATCCAAGGACAGTGCCCAGACGATCAATTCCCGAACGGGACTCATTGCATCCCCTAGCGTCGTGCAGCCAGCCTATTCCAGCACGCCACAGCAGCTGAGTGGCAGCATGTCAGGCTCCAATGCGGAGCCTCAGATCACCCGAACTCGGCGCCGCATCAAGGATCCTTATGCGATTGACTTTTCCGATGAGGACGAGGACGAGGATGAGGATGAGGATCAGCTCACTGCACTTCCGCCATCCAGTGCGCCACATCCACCCAGGCAGGCTCCGGTGCAGTCAGCACGCCAGGCCGCACCGAGACAAGAGAGCATGATGGATTTTCTGAATGACATGGAGCCCCCGTCAACCAGCAAGCCTCAACCCTTTATGCTCAGTGAGGAGACTATTGCTGCAGCACGTGCGCGTGTGAACGCTTCCAAATCTGCGCCGCAGAATGGCTACGGCGCCATGCAGCCAGCTGGTTCCTTGAACTCTGACACTGCTCGCTCAAACAAACCTCGCTTACAAGCTAGGGGTGCGGCGTTGGGAGGTACAACTGCACGCACAGGAACCAGCGATCTGGCCGACTTTCTCATGAATTCCGGACCGCCGGAGCCTGTAACGCGTGCGCCAGTCAAAGAAGAGAAGAAGAGCAGGAAGTTTTGGCGCAGCAGGAAGACTTATGGCGATATGCCGTAAAGATTATTTGTCTTGAGCACATTGGACGACGCATGGTTTGGCCTTTTTGGCATAATTTCACGTCACTCGTTGAATAGATTTACTTTGATTTTGAAGGATGGCGACAAGGGGACGATTTCGGATTGCTGTTTTTGGAGGGATGATGACTTCTCGATACCCACTTTTCTGTATGCCATACTTGTGCTATCATGGAGTTTGAGTTGGGTCAAGGTGATTGATATGTGTCGAGATTGAGTTTGTATAGACTGATAGTACTTTCTATTATGTGTAATGAAATATGTCATAATCAACATAGGCGGTTCTTGCTCTCAGGTGCGGATCCCATGGCTTCAAAAGTTATACTAATGTCCCGGGAACAGCGCCGTGCATTATCTCCGACTTGGCTCGGTACCTATTTCCTAATCCCTAGCTCCGTCTATAACCTCAACCCGTGTTCATTGAGACCGTGTACATGAGAAAGTGTACAATGTCACCATATACATACAACCACTCGCAGGCGAATATCGAGGGTCTGATTGCACAAGTGCAGAAGCATGGAATCGAATATACGCTTGATGCACGTGAGCGCAACGCCAAAGCCAACACCAAGCATTCGCCAGCACCACCTCACGAGACACCACTAGCCGTATTATTTCCTACTTCCACGCATGATGTGTCGGTTGTCCTCCAAGCGTGCCACGAGCGGCGGATCGCAGTGACGTCTTTTTCCGGCGGGACGAGTTTCGGCGGCGCACTCACGTCGAGTCAGAGTGGGATATGCGTTAGTTTTGAACGCATGCAGGAGGTGGTAGCTTTGCATGAAGATGACATGGATGTCGTTGTGCAGCCTGGTCTGGGGTGGGTGGAATTGAACGAGCGATTAAAAGAAACGGGGTTGTTTTTCCCAGTCGATCCTGCGCCTGGGGCGAAGATTGGGGGGATGGTAAGTTCTTTTCCTTCCCTTTTATCATTTCTGTGTTGTTGGGACTTGGTGGATTTGGATGCTAACACAACAAAGATAGCCGTGTCATGCTCCGGCACAAACGCATACCGCTACGGCACCATGAAGGAAAACGTTATATCGCTCACTTGCGTCCTAGCCGACGGCCGCATCATCAAAACCCACAAGCGACCACGCAAGTCCTCAGCAGGGTACGACCTCACGCATCTCATCATCGGTTCCGAAGGCACCCTCGGCCTCGTCACAGAAGCCGTCCTGCGTCTCTCCCCCCTCCCCAAACACCTGCACGTCGGCCTTGCAACCTTCCCCTCCTTCCAACAAGGCGTCAACGTAGTCATCGACCTCCAAAAGCAAGGCCACACGCTCGAAGCCCTCGAGCTCGCCGACGGCCCCCAAGTGCACTGTGTGAACGTCTCCGGCCTAGCAAAAGATACTTTCGCCGCCATACCGACCCTCTTTTTCAAAATCGCGAGCCCTTCTGTACACTTAGTGCAAGACCAGCTCCATATCATGCAAAACCTCTGCCGCAAGCACTCTGCCCTGAGCGTCGAAGTCACTGCAGACGAAAATCGCGCCAGTGTAATCTGGCAAGCGAGAAAATGCATGGGACAAGCTCTCCTCTCCATGAAGAAAAGCCCCACAGACCGCTTCTTGCATTCAGACTGCGCCGTTCCGCTCTCCCATCTCCCTGCCTTGGTCCAAGGCACACAAGATCTTATTTCCCGAGCTGCCGCCGCTACGGGGAACCAAGGAAATTGGTTCTGTGCTAATGTGGGGCATGTGGGAGATGGAAATGTGCATTCTGCGATTATTTGCCCAGAGGAGGATTTGGCTGCGGCGGAGGCGGCGCTCAGGGAGGTGGCTAGGTTGGCGCTGAGGTTGGAGGGGACGGTTACGGGGGAGCACGGTGTTGGTTTGGAGCTGAGGGACGCGTTGGAGGAAGAGGTGGGGGCGGAGGGAGTGCGGGGGATGAGGGAGATTAAGAGGGCGTGGGACCAGAGGGGGATATTGAATCCGGATAAAGTGTTTAGGCTGGGGGTGAGGGAGAGGCTTTGATGGCTTCGGAGCACAGAGAGAGAGAATCTAATCCGGTCAAGTCAAAAAAGTTTCCTCTGCTCCAAGGTGCTCGGATAGCGGCAGGAGTCTCAAAAATAGAAAAAGAGATGTTGAACAACCACTTAGGGAACCAGTCGGAAAGCAATGATCAGCGCGAGGCACAGATCGCGTCGTTAATATTACGCTAATATGACTGTCTGACGTTACTATGTGATGATATCTTTTACGACACAGCAGCGATTGGGGATATTTAAAATTATAGGAATGAAGTTGTTGTAGTCGTGAAAGCAGAGTTAAACTCACTGGGTATATATATATACATATAGATTTTATCGTTGCACTTGTTATAGCTATTCCATCCAGTCTAGAAATATTTGTCTTTACCTCGAGTTAAACCCTACAATTCTTTCCCGCAACGAATAAGCGCAATAATGACACAGCTTCCGGCACTGAGTTTACCTGCTCTAACCCGGACCGGGACTAGACAAGTCTAGCCGAAGCCGCAACAGTCAGCTTACGCTCATCTACTACGTAGGTCATCGCGCTAGCCACGTACTTGTGCCCCTGAGCTTCTGCATATACTCACCTGTCGCTGTGTTCTATAACCGCATATTATCTCTATTAAGCTCGGTAGAGAAGTCAAGGCTTGATTGACTCAATCTTCTTGCAAATCGATAGAGCTCTGCACTCGACTCGGCAGTCCACGAAAACAAAAGACATTGGGGTAGCGGCCATAGTGCTGAAGCCTCCGAGATGAGGAAGTACAAGACTAGAGGACACGAAATTGCTGACCGGAGTAAGATGGAGAGCGAACTGGTCAGTGTCGTCTCTGAGATCATTGGCGATCCCTTCGTATCACAAACCTTATTTTGACATTGACTTCATTATCGCTCTTCTCGTACGACATGATTATCTCAGATGAATCATTTCTTACTGTGTTTAAATTACAATTTTGGCAGTGGTCGAGCATTGGTTATACAAGATATATGAATTGAATCGAAGTATATAGATCCTGTATCTATCTCAACTTCCACCTCGATTACTATCTGAGCTACCCTCTCAATCATTCAGATACAACTATTCCATCGGCACCTAACTCTCACTTACCCTCAAAATGAAGTCTGTTCTCATCGTGATCGCTGCTCTCGCTAGCTTTACTGCAGCTTCGGCAGATGGCCTTCTCGTCAAGCGCCTAGAGCCAAACGTTGCATTTGGAAGCATGAGACAGAGAAGCTTTGCAGAACGGCGCTCTGTAAGACGCCTCATCCCATCTCCATGTCTATCAGCTGACAGTCTTGAATAGCCGCTCGACCAGAATGCTTGTGAGCGTTACTACGATTGTGGTCCAGGCCAACAACCAATTTATAATAAATATACAAAGTCATGTGATTGCAAGGTGAGTCTTCTGCTTTGACTTTGATACAAGATAGAAATCTAATATAAGCGTATAGATTACCAATGGAGGTGCAGCCTGCCAAGCCGCAGGTGGCGATGGTAATACTTGGTATACAGACAGCAAAGGCGATGTGTGCTGTGGATTCCCTTGCGATCCAAAGGAGAAAGGTTGTAAAGACGCGACCGTTGCCAATAACGAAAAGAAGGACTGTTCAGGCAATAATTGAATGTAAGCGCGTGTTTAGTTTCGCGATAACTCACCAGTTGCGATGGAAATAAACTGGTGCGAGGGCCCAGAACAGTAGCCCGGACGTTAGAAGTCGACGGAATGGAAGGGGCTGTTTGGTTTTGGTCAGCTGTAATACCGTTTTAGAAAGTAGCATATTTTTTAGTAGTAATTTACTTTACCACCTACTTCCAAAGTGTACTTAATCTAGTGTAGGTGGACAACTTCTACCAGGGCTCTATCTCTCTAAAAGACGTTCTCCCGCTGTCTCGATTGCTAACAAAGATACATTGCCTTTTGCCAGCAGAACTAATCGGCATCGTATCACAAGACCAAACAGGCCCCTAAAACCAATCCCATTATCCTTTCTATCGCGTTCTAATTGAGTTCACAAACTAGTTTTACGCGAGAGGCCGAGGTCTCGATCTGACCAAGTGGAGAGCACGTGACCGTAGCAAAAATTTCACCAAACCACTCCACCAAAAACAAAAAACAAAATACATACGACAGCGGGGATTCGCCGGTGGTCACCCACCCGACTACTAGTCCGCCGGTAAACTGCTTAAATCTGCTAGATCGGACGGGGTAGCTTGCTCTCAGTTTCCTATGGTCGTATGTGACAGTTATAGAAGTCTGGGGCCTTATGACTGCCGTAAATTTTGGCAGCATTGGGGTCTGGTATTGAGAATTAAGTCATATTAGGGTTTAGATCTGCTCTAAGAGGCTCGGGAGCTGCGGGTGGGCGCGGCGTTTTTCATATTTGCAACAGTGGAGGATTATGCCTTCGCTAACTAGTAATTCGGACCACAGAGGTTGGGAAATAGTACTCATTTTAGGATACAGAGAAACATGGTAGCTTGCGCTTGTTGGATTATCGAATCAAGCGTGAGGTGGTGATGTGGCACAGCGTCGTCGCTTTAAACACTACCTTGAGGTTACTTTATGCAAGACTCGGTGGCTATAAACGGTGTGGCGTGGCTAACTAAGCAAGCACATTCAGATAGCTAGCGTATATGAGAATATGGTAGTCAAGGTCCTACTTTTGAAGGTTTACCCATGGTGGGACTGTACGCCACGGGAAGAGACTGACAGCTACTTCAAACGCACATTCTCACCTTACACTCTGAGCGCTACGTGCTTGATCACCAGGAATCCTATGGTGTGGCAGGATGTTGTTCAAAATCTAGCTTTGATGGTTGGACCGAGACCACGGCCTTGTTGAGAGTGCATGTAATCTTGGTCGTAGCCTCGGGAGTGTCATTTTTTTTCACGTATGTTTCTCTTCGCTACCCGGTATTCGATGGCCACAGAGGATGGCCACAGAGAATAGACTATCGCCGCAGTGTAACGAAAAATGTGCAGAACCGGATGTACTGCGATTCAACAATTCTCACTGCTTCCGCGGAAGATGGTGTGCATCTCAACATGCTGACGGCAATCAACGGGTTAACAACGTCCGTACCACTTGAACCATCAAACACGACACGAAATTTTAACCTTAGCACCATCAGGATCGACTTGAATCCTTCGCTGAGTATGCTCGGGGCTCAGGACATAAGGGATCGCCAAGAGCCTCGGTTACCGGCCCGGCCAGAGAATGGGGATGAGGCTCCGCTTCGCTCTAAACCCGACTAGATAGCCGAGAGAGCTACGGAGCACTCCCGCGGGTAAGGGCCGTTGGACCTGTCAGCATGAATAGTGCATTATGCATGTTCCCTCACATGTGATGGATGTGGGTCATCACGCTTAGCCAAAGGATGTTAATTAATCTCACCCGTGTCGGATGAATTCAATGTCTTGCCTACGATTCTGTCAAATGCAAACACAGATCCTTCATAAGCTGAGTGGTAGGTAATCAAAAACTCTGGGGCTAAATCAGGGTTAAAAGAAGGATTCTATATCCAACAAAACAAATCGAAAGACAGGACTGAGTGAAACTTGTAGACGCAGATTACTAGAAGACATGAGGAATGGGGCGCAGAATTACTTTTCATAGAAACATTATGTTATCTAGTATGTATAGCATAGCAGCTCGCCTTGGGTATTCAACAACTTCTCCAGAGTAACATTGCCCGCCAGCTTTCCAATGTTGATTTCAAAGTCCAGCGTGATGTTGTACTTGCCACTGTAGTCCAGGGCAATAACGTTGCCCCCAACCTCATGTAGGCTCTTCGGAAGGTGCTTTTGCTGCCACTTCCAGTAGATCCAGTCCAGGGCACCGTGATGCAGGTAGAAAAGTGGCTCAGAGGGCGAGATGGCAGCATCGCCAGCCTGTCCCAGAACACCACCGATGCCAAAATGGCCACCAGCATGGATGTTTGGGTTGTCAAAGTTCTTCGCGCCCTGCAGCTTGCGGTCGAAAGCCACGTAGTCGGGCATGCTGAGGAGAACCTCAACGACCTTTGGATCGGCTCCCCTGTTGAGCAGTTCGGGGCTAAAGTCACGCTTCAGGCATGATGGTTCCGGGCCGGGGAAGTTGATCATGAAGTTTTCAGGAACGAAGGGTCCGTCTTGGACACAGCCTCCGCCGGTGCCGTTGATGTTCAAGGGATTCTGCTCAGGAGTGGGTACGATTTTGTTGCCGTTGCCACCGAATCCAGTATTGGGGTCGAAAATTTCGGTGTCGTAGATGCTCATGGATTGGAGGTTCTGCGGGTCGGCGTCCAGGGTGTAGTCCCAGTACGGCTGAGCGCCCTTGTAACCACACTCCTTACGAAGTGTGTTTTCATACACCGCGACCATGTAGCGATGCCATAGGATGAAATGACCCACAAAGTGGATTGTGTCCGTGAGTTGGTTGTGAATGGCCAGGAAGTCCTCGAAGCGGTTGGTAGCATAGGGAATGCCTGATACGGGTTTGACTTTTTGCAGACAAAGCACGGCATCGATGTAATTGCGTCTCTGGCGTATTGAGAGCTGTCTCCTACAATGACCCTCGTTAGCATGCTTGTGGTGGTATACATAGCAATATGATCTTACCATTCAAGCCGCTTGATGGGGTGTTTGCATGTAGCGGCGGCATCGGTGACAGCATTGGTGACAGGGACTGCGGCTGCGGCTGCCAAGGACGCAAGACCAAGAGCAGAGGTAAGAAGCTGTAGCTTGACCATGATGAATGGTACCACAAGGCAATTCCAATGATTTGAGGAAGCGGAAAGTGAGCTCTGCCATCTCAAACGATGACAGTCACCCACCTCTTATATACGCTGCATACTCATGCGATACTGCTCACTGTACATCTAATCGCCGTCCTTCTTGTGAAACGAAAGGACCCAACGAACATGGTATGATGCTGCAATAGGATTATACAAGCGCAAGTGCCAAGAGTAAGGCGTTCGAAATCTGGTAGAATCCTTGGGTCTAGGTAGGCCTGCCATGCATACCAATATATACCATGTACGCCAGGTCAGCTCCACGGCTACCGAGGAGGAAATTTGCCAATCACGTATTGAAGCACGAGTGAAGCAATGAGTAAGCGCATATGCTGGCACATTAGCGAATCACTAGCCACTTTTCCCTGCATCCATACAGAGTGCTCAGGAATTTTTTTCCTTCCAAATATGGCTATTTGGTGTATTAATTTTCTTGAGCTGTCCAGCATTTGGTACGGCTCAAAGTCCCTGCTTCCGGGTCTTCGGCTGTGTATGCAGGCAGATACCGCATCTGGGAACATGCACCGAGCGACGGCTAAAGCCAAGGGAAATAATCATTACCGGAGGCCTGGTCCTCTCAGCCGCTCTAAGAGCGCCCATATTCACAAGGCTGGTAATCATGACGATGGAAAGCTGTGTTAGAAGCTGACTACAATAGCGTTTCGGGGTTTATGGCTGCAGGTCACAGTTCAGCTGTGCTGCATGTGACGAGGTAGCGAGTGGGCTCTCAAAAAGTAAAGTTGCTAGATCGGTTAGTGCAGCCACCTTTGCGCTATGCGATCTATGTGCCAAGCT
The DNA here is from genome assembly GCA_005212705.1 of Curvularia lunata. Lineage (NCBI taxonomy): Eukaryota > Fungi > Ascomycota > Dothideomycetes > Pleosporales > Pleosporaceae > Curvularia > Curvularia lunata. The sequence continues at coordinate 241,593 of PELC01000028.1, read as the reverse complement.
AAAGGATTCTGGCTGCAGATGGTGATTCGTTCAAATTCGACTATCCTAGAGGAAAATGCATCTACCCAGGCTTATTAGGCGGGCAGTATACGGATATGGACATGGCTTGCAGCGTACACGATTAGTACTCGCAGCTGTGCTTTACCTTATCTACTCTGAATATGCAAGGAAAAATAATCGGCTTCTACGTATTGGATGTTCTGGCATTGCGGATGAGAACATTCCGCTTTGCCGTTGCTGTGATTATTATTCGTTGAGAATGCTCTGACATAACACGTGTGTAGCATGCATCCAAACGATGCAATCACTCTAACGGGCCATGTCAGAGGGCCCACCCACTAACCATGATCCTAGTTGAACAGGACGTGTAAGGGTACATATCAATGTTATGTGACAATTTCAGATATCACAATTAGAGTTGATTGGGTAATAGCTAGCTATAAACCTGTTACTAGTGTTCTTGATTAACTGTGTGTTATACTTGTATTTATTTCTTTGACAAAAAAACATGTGATGTTGGTGACATGTAGGTGGATTAAACACGAGTTATTTAGACACATACAATAGGGACTGGCTAAAGAGCCTGCCATTTGTTGACATCACTCTCATTACAAAAACAGCTTAGCAATGAGTTGAGAGATAGACTATTTAGTTGACTGCTACAGAAACCGAGTAATCTGTTTATCGATTGTATGATCTCCCTAGGCACCGGAGTCGGATTGAAGTGATCCAGGCTCTGGTATCGAGTCAAAGGCGTCCTGGATCATGCTGAGATCAGTCAGTTCTGCAACATTTATTTGATGCACTGGTTGATACAGGCGCCGTATGCACTGCTAGCAATTCCAAGATATCCAATGAGGTTGGCAGCAACTGGAATCATTAGCCAGTTTGAGCTCATCACCTCTTCAGTCAACGCTTGGCCGGCACAAATTGCGGAGGCACCTCCCTAACTGAGTGAACAAGCAGCTGCGCAGGCAGTGCACTGTCTCTAGGTTCCGGTGTTACATTGAAGTAGATTACGGAGATTGGAGTTGTCGCGGTTGGCTAGGGCGTTATTGATAGCCTGGACAACCTGGGCGCGGACAGCAGGACTGTAGCAACTCTTGCTTTGGTAGCTGTTATGCCAGGGCTGTGCGCGCTAGTAGCAGAAGGGGGCATGGAAGCCATTGAGGGCCGGGATACCGTGCCAATTAGGAACAATCCACATCAGACGCTGATTTGCAACATGTCTCTTGGGTTGACTGTTAACGCGACTGAGGGAGCTCGCCTTTTCAATTTTGTATGCATCAAAACATTCCAGTGCGCGCATTCGGTTGCGTCCATTATGGCTCATGGGAATGATGTTGGCGGGTGTACCGACAGCCCGTGGCTATATGCTCCAAGCACAACGGAGCTTGATGGATGCTTCATGACGAAGCAGTAAGGGGGCGAATATAGTGGAACTGGAGGGAAGGGAAACTGGAGCCTGAGGAGAGAGAGAGAGAGAGAGAGAGAGAGAGAGAGAGAAGATTATGCACACCGGCTTTATAATATATAGAGATAGGATCTCTGCTTCAGAAAATGTTAGGGTCTCTATCCTCGATAAACGTGAAGTGTCGCAGCAGATACATCCTAATCACTGATCTAGTCACATGACCGGATTAGCCTTATATCTAATCTGATCAGACTCAATCAGATCTTAGATAATCATGTCTGAGAACCTGTCTGATTATACTAGCTGGGTAGATGTAGTAGTATGTATTTTGATCCTCTTACTGATTTTGATGGATTAGCGGATTTGGATAAGTCCTCTTAACACCATTTTGTTTGTTCAAGATTTCCCAGCTCCCACATAAAGTTAAGATACCAGCTGTTTTGTTAGAGGTTGCTCTAATGTAATACGGGGGAGCTATGCAGTCACGTGGCTCTGGCTGTGGCTCTGGCTGTGGCTGTGGCTGTGGCTGCCGCCTGTGGCTATCACGTGACTATAGTGCAAACTCTACCAGCACCTCCGGCAGTTGCGAGACGAGAGCATGTTTTTGGAGAACTCAAACTCAATAGCTCGCGTCGACATAGCTCCCAACAGCTGATTCATAAAAGCTGATGAAAAGCCGCCATTTGTTCCACCAGAGGCCAAAATCCATCACCTCGATCCAGAACTCTATTCCAAAATCCCTAACTCCCCTACGTAACCATCCGATCGCACCCTGCCCCCCTGCACAATCACGATACCCGACGAAGCCCATCCCCACCACCCCTCCCACCTGCACAGAAGAAATCTAGAAAAACAAAAAATCCCTCACCCGCCACGATTCCCCTGCCAAACACAACCTTACGCATCGCCCCGAACCGCGCTGGTCCATCCGGCCCTTTTTCGTCGCCAGCAATCCCCGAGCCACCCTTCCCCCCTCAAACCCCAGAAAAACCCCACATCTAGCAAGCCCCCTCCTTCTCCGCAGTCCCAAACAAAAAAACCATGACCAACAGAAACCCCAAAAAAGGGACGCACGCAGTGCACGCACATTGTGTCTCACTCAGCAACCCCCCTGTCGTTCCATTACGCAAACTTAGCGCGTGCGCGACCGGGGGTGGGTTGGCGTCTAAATCTTCGGCCCTACTACCTACATAAAAAAAAAACACTCGAGCCTCACATCACGTAATGGCGCGCCTTGTTTAACCCCCGACATCGCCGTCCGTGTGTTATTGACATTAAGTTTTTGAAATTTTCATGTCAAAGAGGAAAAAGATGGAGCCCCGGATTCTTGACTCCATGGGGTAAAATGCGTCTAACCCCGCACGAGAAAATTGCGGGATGGAGGAAAGTAAACGTAAAGGACAGGGGGAAGCGGAAGGTGCGGCGATGGGATGGGTGAGAGGGTGAAAGGGTGGTGCGTGTGTCGGACCACTTTTTTCTTCATTTTTTTTCGGGTTGCTAGAGGAGGGGGAGTAAGGTTTTGTTATTGGGAGGTAGCTGGGTGTGGGGTTGAGGGGGGAGGGCTGGGTTGTGTAGGTGTCGCGTGCTGGATGTGAGAAATGGGAGTCTGTGGCCATGTTGGATTTTCTGTGTGAGGGGGCGGAATAGAGAAAGGTGTAGTTTTGGAGATTGTTTTGATACTATGACGAAGAGGTAAACGATACATATTATTATGAAACGGAATGTGGAAGTCTCTTCAAGTCTGTTAGCTACAATTCTAATTCAATTCATAGCTCACTGCTCTACGCAATTACTCCATTCTTTAAAGTCCCAGTATATTCTGTCAGGAATATCCTATCCTCTCTCACTTTCCCTTAACATCGGACAATCACGATCCGAAAACGCACTCTTTCCCTCTGCCATCCTCACTACACATGAATTCTTGCAGTCGTAGGGGAATTTTAAATCGTCCCAATACTACTTTATATGCGCTTGTACTCTCCTTCTACCCTTCTTCAGACGCACCGCGTATCCAGGACTTATACTGTTCAACTCCTGTCGATGGTTTGGACTAACAAAGCGAAGGTCCAGGTCCTTGAGGCCTTCGAAGCGGAACAAATGTCTCAAGTCAAACGGGTTCGGCCTTCCCTTCGCAAGCGGCCTACCCGGACGCGGACGAATATCGACGCAAAGTAGTCAGCTGCCGGCATCTCCAGCTGGATACGCTGAGGACAAACTTTTTCTGGTCCCCCGCGGTGACGACGTCAGGGATGCATACAGGACCGAGTGCTTGGAGGTAGATTGTGTTACGTAGTTCGAGAAGGAGGTGCAGCAAAGGGAGGGATTTACCGTTGGTCATCCACCACCGGATGTGCTCTTCGTGCTTTAGATGAGAGTATTTCGCGGGGGTGTTGTGGATAGTGCTGACGATGTGATCCGAAGATATCTCCATCAGCTCATTGGCATTGCGCTTGCGGGATGTGTATGGTGGATTCATGCCGTTGCAGTGTTACGCCTGATCTAGTGGAGGCAGCGAAGATGAGCAAACAACTCCTGTCCACAGTTTTGATATACCCAGGATGGTCTCACAATCGCTGCGTGAGTTTATCAGTGTCTGAATTTCTAGGTTCGCAATGCCAGCTGAACCTTGTGTAAAGTGAAACGCTGGTAGTAATTCACAGTAGAGTAGCCGAGTCATTTGTAATCATACGCATTTCATTCGCTGTAAGCATCCATTCGAACATCTTGTGATACCTCACGGTCGCAAAAAGTATTCAGATAAAAGGCATAAATTGGATTCACCATAAAGGATATCGCTATGCTAAAGACTCATAAGTCGTAAAAACAAAGTAGCCACTCAAGGGCTTCGGATATATATACATGATTCGTCGAGAGCGTCTAAGTGTAGCCCGATGCCTTGCATGTAAATGGGCTTCTGACGTCGCCAGAGTTGTACTGAGTAATGATGTCCTCAACGGATGCGTATGTTCCCGCGCCCAGGACGACCATTCCGATGATGAGGACAACAGTGTTCAAGACGCTAAGAGCAATGTTCCTGGCGGACGAGTTCCACTTGCCCTCCTTGACAAGCTGGAACCAGAAAAGGGCAGGCCAGTAAAAAGTGAAGCCAGAGATGAAGAGCGAGGAGATGAGACCGAGCAGGGCATTGAAGAAAGGAATAGCCTCGGCAATGATCCATCCGATGATGGTGACGATAGAGATGAGCGCAATCCAGACACCCCAGCCACGTACATCCTTGACAAAGCGGATGGGAGAGTGGGGGAAGAATCGGTCCATCATGTAGCGGCAGACGACAGTGCCGTTGATGGAGCCAGAGATGAAGATGACGGGGAGAGCGACACCAAAAGCAACACGCGAAACGGTGGTACCAGCGGAGAGAAGAGCGGGCGACTTGACGTCCTGGCCGATGAAAGCATAACAGAGGGCACCGGTGAGGGTGTAGATGAAGATTTCAATCAGACCGAGAGACCAGATGGCCTTGACGTAGTCGGTGGGGGTGTGCATCTCCGTCATGAAGGAAAACTGGCAGACGGCAAAGGAGTAGGCGAAGATGATGTTGGTGGTGGCAAGGAAGGCCTGGTAGAAGGTGGTTCCGGGCTGTGGCCATGCGGACCAGTTGACAGCTGCAAGGCCGCCAGGCGCATCGTGAGCCTGGATACCCGTGGCAATGATGGTGATGAGAATGGCGGCAATGATGCTGACAAAGTCAATGTATCCCAAGAATGCAAAGTCGTGGAAGGTGGGAGGCAGGGCCAGGACCAGCAGGATGACGAGGGAGACAACACTCCAGACGAGGGCGCAGGTCGCGTAGTCGCCAATAATGTTGATAAAAGCAATGGTTCCGGTGAGAGCGTGGGATCCGACGAGCAGAATCAGGAACAGGGCAAACATGACACCGGTCAACTCTTTTCCCCAGCGGCCCCAAATGAGCTCAACAGCGTCCGAGTAGTGGTTGACGTGAGGGTAGCGCATCTTGACCTGGCCGACGACGTAGGAGGTGTAGATGGCAACGAGACCAAGGCCGACACACATGATGGTACCGGGAACCATGCCGAGGGTTGCAAAGGCGCTGGGAATACTGAGGGAGCCCAGGGCAATAGCCTCGACAATGAGGCAGACAGTGAGCTGCTTCCAGCCAAGGCGGTGGAATTTTTCGGAACCCTCCTGGACGGTGGCCGTCTTGTCGACGGGCATCATGAGCTCGGGATCGCTCTTCTTGCCCTCGGACGAGAGGCCGTCGAGTCCGTAGTTTTGGGAGTAGTTGGGCGGGGGGATGCTGGTGGGCATATCGCCCTGGGTCTGGCGGACCTCCTGCATCTTGGAAGGAGAATGGATGGTCCGGAAGAGAAAGTGCGTCGAGGAGGGAAAGAGGGAAGAGGATTAAGTCTTTGGTACAAAAACAAAAATCCCAGGGCAATCGGGGAGGGTTTCTTTTTGACCGTGGGTGGTTGCTAGCGGGCTAGCCTATCGTCTCTCCCGAAAAGAGCAGTTGCAGTGCAGGTCTCGGGACCGGTCGTCAGACGGAGAGGGATGATAGTGGCAAAACGGGTAGCGTGGAGAAGGTAGGGTCCTGGTCAGTGACGTACCATGGGACGAGTAGGAGGCGAGACTAGCAATTTGCAGCACACAACAGCCAGATGTCGTGCAGTGAGGCGGTCTCGTGCGCCATCTTATATCAGAGGCGCTTATCTCTCCGCACGTTGTGAGTGTGTAATAGAATGTTCCAAGCGGTGTTTCCCCCGCGCGCTCCCAAGATGCTGGGCGACCGACATTGACCGACTGCAGGCTCGCGACAAGGATGGCGGTTGTCGGCTTAAGGTATCGTACCGAACCAGCCCATGGTACGTGCGAAGAAGGGCAGCGTTTCTAGTGGCGTTGGGATGACGAGGTTCCACATGGCGCGTCGCAGTTGACGTAAAATTTTCATCTTTTTACGTGTCTGGATGGAGAAGCCTGGGACGTGCTTGGGCGCAACGGCCGCACTGTGCTGCTCGACGGCCTTGTCCGAGTCAGCCGGCGGCGCAAGATGGAGGAGAGCGACAACCTTGCGCTGCGTCCCCCGCGTTGGGCGGGAATAACGTGCTGGACGTGTGCTCGCGATGGGCATGTCGAGTATGACGTGAGTAGGGCTGGCTCGGTTGGCGGCGGTGGCTTGGGGTTGGCGGGCAACAAGCCTCAGGCGGGCCTCGGCGGGAGCTTGTCCGCGCGCTCCGAACAGGTACAAGCGAGAGCCTCTTCCGATCCCTGCCGTGTAGGCCCGACTGCGGCATCCTAACCTCATGCGCCCTCACCACCAAAACGAGGGTCTGTGGAGTGCATTGCCGAGAGAGGCGCCTGCCAATCGCCCGGACGCCCACGGTAGATTGCGTGCAGAAAATGGCTATCTCTACCCCAGTGTTCTATGAGCCAGGGCCTTGCCCGGTATGGACATGGCATGCCCGCGCGCCCTACCAAGGCGCCCCGAGACATGCACCGCGAGCCTCATGCGACACACCCTCATCTCAATGCGCCTTTTACCATCCCAATGCGCCTTTTACCCCCTCAACACCCTGCCAGGGCGTAATACTGCCGTGCCGACGTGCCTCCTATCTACGCTGCCGCCTGCAAAAACTCGTCCACCACATGCGGGTCCTGCTCAACCTCCTTGCTGCTTCGCCGGCGTCTGCTCTCCCACGTCTCCTCCACATGCGCATTCTCGGCCGTTGACTCGGGCGTAAACACAAACACGCGGTGCTCACCTGTCTGGATTAGCAATCACAGCGAGGAAACTGGGGCGACTACGTGCAGTTTTTGTACGCCGTGCCAAGCATCGGGTCTTCCACGTCCCAGTCCTCGGTCAGGAAGTGCGCAAAGGCGCCGTGCGTCACCACCAGCACCTGCTCAGTCAGCCCTTCGTTCCACTCTCGCCTCACTCTGGCCTACCTGTGCTTCGGGGCGCTGGTACAGCCAGTTGCGCAGCTCGGCAGCGCGCTTGCTGATGGCCGCCTTCTCATACGCCCAATAGCCTTCCTGCGCACGTGGTAAGCGCGCGCAAAGTGACGTCATTCCGGGAAATGTACCGACCTTGGAGTTCCAGCCTGCCGTCACTGCAGATGCGTCTATCTTGCCAATGTCAAAATCAATCTCTCCCGGCGCAAACAGATCAGGCAGTATGCGCTGCAAATCTGCCGCATCATCCGCCAGTCCTACATCGCACCCGATGTTGCTGACCTCCTGCAATGCTGGCAGAAGCACGAACGGCACTTCTGGCCGCGACAGCACAGGTCCGAAACTAAGCGCTGCTGTCTGGATGGTCCGCCGCAGTGGCGACGCAAACACCGTCTCGATCTGACCGTGGTGCTGGAATGCTGCACTCAGCGTGCGGCACTGCTCCTTGCCTTTGGCCGTCAGCACGGCATCGCGAATCGAGTAGTCACGCTGCCCTCTGTTAGAGTCGTCGTCACTGATCGTCTTTGCCTCTTCCACCAACATACAGTAGCGTTGTGTTCCCCCTGCGCGTGGCGGACGAGATGGATCGTGGGAGGCATGGTGATGTCAGGTTCAGAGTTGCTGATTCTGCGCTGTACGTGTAGGCGTAGTCTTCCAGGTGGGGCCGCCGATTGAGTCACCCAGTGCTATTGCCAACGGCCGATTCGATTCGATAATGGTGCGCCTCTCGCTTTTGGAGGTATCCTTATACACCTCTGCCGACTTATCCCACTGCCAGGCGACATCTTTATAGCCACCTCGCGACTGCTTATTGTTTCTATCTGAACCGTCGAAGGATTTTCGTGAGGAAGGAAAGCCGAGGAATCTCTGGCGCTAGTCCATTTCTGGCCACAACGAAGCCATTGTCCTCAACCGCAACTGTAGAAGGATTGTGTATCTGGCTTGGTTGACGCCAATATCAGAGTAATCGGTGAGCCCGCTGACACGCTGTTTGTTGAAGTGGTATCGTCTAGAGCCAGTACGCCCACCCACCAATTCTTCCATGTCGAATCAAACCCATGCTGGAGCCTGTGCCCGTTTCTGCCTTCCAGCTCTTCTTGAATGCATGTCTCCTAGGATGAATGGAAATACGTTGACCAGAAACATCCCTGAGGCTCAGAATTAATAAGAAGTATCAATGTGACCCATTTCATGAGTACTCGCTGATTGGGATATCTCCAGCATCAACCAAGTTGAAGATTAGAGCGATGCGATTGTATCATTTGTACTGGCATGTCTTATAGTGGGAAACAACACACTCACCCTCGAGTAAGCAGCCAAGAATAACAGCTTCGGAAAACCGTCTATCCCGAAGATTGCTGTCTGAAAATACAAACCTGAGGCACCTTGGTCGTGAGAATATGCACCGTTTCGGCCAAGCTGCCACTTCGGATCCGCAGAGACCCCGCAGCACTAGCGTAACCGGTTTGTCCATAACACCAAAGTGTCATCGTCATGTATGGACGATTAAAGTTTTCCACACTTTCAAAAACCGCTACCGACACCATGGCGAATGATGAGCCAACTGTGTTGATTATTGGTGCTGGTACTTTTGGTGCATCGACTGCATACCATCTCAGCAAACAATACAAGGATCCTTCGCGCGTCACCATTGTCGACCGCTGGGATACGACTTCGCCGCTCGCAGAAAAACAAGCAGCAGCTATTGATACAAATCGCATTATCCGCACCGACTATGAATCTCATCTGTATTGCAATCTCGCCAACGAGGCCATTCATTTCTGGTTCTGGAGCATTGCGGTCCAAGGCCATTTCCACAAGACGGGCTGGGTCGTACTAGATGGTAAAGAGGGCGAGTTTGGCGATGCCGTGAGGAAGACGTTCCTGGAAAGAGGAGGCGACTATACGCGCGACGTCGCTCCTGAAGAGTTGGAAAAGTACCACGTGACAAGGGGAGTCCAAACACAGCGGCTGAGCAAAGGCTACTTCAACCCTGAAGCAGGATGGTGTGATGCAGAAAAAGCGACACAAAGCTTTACCAAAGTCACGCTGGAACTGGGTGTCAAGCGCGTGACTGGAGAAGTTCAGGAGCTCCTCCTGAATCACGACAAGTCGCGTCTTGCAGGCGCGAGGTTGAGAGACGGACGCGTCCTCACAGCAGACAAGATTGTTTTGGCAGCTGGAGCGTGGACAAGCACGCTCATGTCGCCTCTTGAAGACGCTCTCCAGATCCGCCACCAAGACCGCATCGAGCGCCAGGTCACCGCTGTGGGGCGCGTCTCCGCATACTACACCCTCAACGAAGCCGACACACAAGCCATTATCGATGAGAATCTACCCGTAATCGTCATCGGCGGCGAAATCGACATCATTCCCCCATCGCAGCCGAACCGCACCCTCAAAATCAATGACCTCAAGAGCGAAATCGTAAACACCATCACCACTCCCTCTGGCCAGCGTATCACAGCTCCATCCCGCAGAGACCAGAACGACGTACCTGAAAAGCTGAAACAACAGAGCATCCGTCGGATTCACGCCGCCATGCCGCAATGGACAAGAAACAAAGTACCGACTCGATGGCGCATATGCTACGACGCTGTTACCCCAAGCGAAGACTGGCTCCTGACTCGCCATCCAAACGACCGCCTGCATAACCTGTACATAGCCGTTGGCGGCAGCTTCCATTCCTACAAGTGAGTTTTTCCCCCATTGATAAACCGGAACTTCCGCCTTCTTCTTCTTCCCCACGGGCGTCGCTGACAAATATCCCCCACAGATTCCTCCCCGTCGCGGGCGCATACATGATGAATGTGCTTTTTGGCAGAAGCAATGGCGAGGAAAAGGACGCGGCGTGGGCGTGGAAGAGTAAGGAGTGGTTGGAGCAGTGTCAAGGGAAGGGCAAGGAGTTTGGTAGTAGTGGGGCGAAAGGGAGACGGAGGGCAGAGTTGAGTGAGTATGAGGAGGGTGCGGCGGCGAAGTTGTAGGGTTGGTTGGTAAGTTGTGGTTTCAAACTATTAGCGTCGCATTTCGAATAGTTATCTCGTACAGAACAGGTTCTCTCTATATAGCGAGTAATTGTACCCACTGTATCTGCACCACGGTATTCAACATTTTCGTAGAGCTCAGTATGTCGCGTTCAATAGTGGACAAATACAAGCATTTTTCTGCGCAGTTAAAATGCGATACACCTCTGGTATCCGACCCAGAACACCAAAGATGGTAAGATTCAGGAAACATACATTGGGCAGATACACAACTTTCTACTAGATCAGAATTCGAAACCACTATCCCAAAGGCTCCTGAAAACCCTTAGCATGACGCAGACAACAGTATGGTCTGGATGTGGATATACCGGGCACATGCAAGTGTCTTTCTTGTAAAATGAGTGGTAGATACACGGCTTGAATCGAAAGTGATGAATCATGTAAAGAAGTTTGTATTTGCCTAGTGTCTCTAAGAGCTGAAAGATTATACTGACAGAGACAGTTTGGTATCTATATATGCACAGCGCGAAGATCAGATCGCCAATTGAGACTTCTCAGCACCTTGCGCACATGGCTTCTGTGGACGAAGCTGGAGTGTCGCAGCATGGTGTTAATGAGCTAGTGACTTTCATGGTTTAATAGTACTGTTCCGAGACTTGTGTGTGACTCAGAGTGATGCGGTCGGTGTGGAATGATCAAGTCTCTACGAGGTTGATTCCCTTATTCGTGACGGACACGTTATTGGGTTCAACGAAGAAGGCATTCAGTGGGTTGCTCCGTGCCAGGCTGACAAACTGCTGGATGAGGCCCTCGATACTCTGGTCCAGATCAATTGCGTGCGCGAGAAGGAAGATTATTGGCGACTTCTTTCCTATAATGCGCAAGTCTTTGACTATCTTTGGCACGCTATTATATCTTATAAATAGGTTGCTCGTATACGTGGCCCCGTTATGATTTGTTGATATGAGGTGCAAATGGTGGTTCGATAATTAGATGCTTTCGTAACAATTATCGTAATACTTGTCGATGGCTGCGGTCTGTGGGAAAATCTTCTCCAGCGTTGATTGCCAGACTAGATTGCTCACGTCCTCCCCTTTGTGAGTGGGGATGTATCCAACGTCCCGATTTATATCGGCCTTCAGTGCACATATGTTTCGGTGTCTGAGATCCATATACAGTACATGTCGAGGTTGTTTATCTGGCGTGGCTTCGTCAAGGTAGTTCACGTTGGGGACCAATCGACCGTATGGACGATGCAGCGGCTACTTGACGATGAAAAGACGTTTGTAATTTTACTCATTTTGCTTGAACTCTTTGGGCTTGTCGGAGACGGTTGTCATGTTTTTAGGAGTTACAGTCCGACGGTATGCCTCGGCCTTTTCTGCCAATGCACGAATATGCTCAGCATGGAGTTCTGCTTCCATCGTGTCTTCGTCCTTCTTCTTGCTTTTTGCCTGAGTCTGCTTTGATTATTCTCAAAGTGATACCCAATGCTCTACGTCTGTTTTCTTGATATTCTTGTGTGCCTTTAAGACGGGGATAAGGCATGTGCCTAAGACGAAGAAGCGTTTGTTTATAAGTCGATTAATCTCACCGACTGTCACCATCCACTTTAGACTGAACCTGAGCCAATCGCGAAAGTCTGCGATCTTTTCGGTGGGGGCTGGCCATCTTCATTGACGCAGTATGGGCGCTTGGCCATGAAATCGTGAAGTTCAATCATGATTTCCTCGCCGTCAGGCCAATGGAGACCTCCGAGGTTGACTCTTATTTCCGCGATATATCCCAACGCTGTCTTTCGTAGATCAGATGTGATCTCTTCTCGATCGAGCTTATGCCTGCTCTCGGAGTGGTATATAGGGATGGACCTTGAGCGCTGACGGCCGGTATTGATCTTAGGCATGTGTAGTATGTAGTCCTAGATGGGGATATCTTCTTGATTGGCTCTTTTGGCAACGTTCCTGAAGAAGATCTTGAAAGCGTTTGGTAGGGGTTGCTGCAATTGTGCTTTCGTGAAGAGGTTGTCAGACTCAATCTTCTCGAATTGCAGTTGTTTGCCTTCAGCCTCCCACTCCTTGGCACGGCCTCGGCTGCGCTGTGACTGTGGTCGCTCCTTGGAATAGGGCAGTGCGCCGTTGGGATGATGTGTGGTCTCTTCTCGATGCACACCTTGAGGTCTTCGCCATGTATAGTAAGGGGCGGGAAACTTAGTTCGTATAAGGTGATCTCCTTGGCGGCCTCCAATCCTTCGGTGTCTCTGGTGGCGACATAGGATGCCATCACATGGTGGATCTCTTGATGAAACTCTGACCCGGTAATATCGTTGGTCTTGAACTTCTTCTTGCCGTTGCCATCGTTGGAATTCAGCTCGAAGTAAGCAATGCGGACAGCTTCTTGAAGACCGCCACGCTCCTCAGGGTTCGTGATGGCGTAAATGTTGAAAGTAGATAAAAGTGAGTGCGGGTAGATATAACAGATAGCAGTGATTGCTCTAAGAGAGAGTATTGGGATATATAGTTGTGCTTGTTTGGACAGTTGAAACTTGTGGGTGGAGGATAAAAAGATTGTGGATGGAGGGAGTAGAGGTTGTGGGTGGAAGGTGCAAGAAGGCGTTTGTCTTGGCGCGTTTGCTTTCGCCTTCACCTCGCGCTGCTGCCTTGACCTTTGGTGATAAGTTCGTAGAAACACTTCATTCTGACGTCATAGAGTGAGGTTTTGTTTTGTCTTGACTTTTGGGCAGCGCTCGTCGAGTGCGAGCGTGTCGGCTTGCCGTTACGCGCCCTCGCTCGTCCGCCATTCTAGGTATACCCTGTCCGGGTCTTGCTTCTGGCATGAAAGGATCCTCGGAGGTACTTCAGCCTTGTCATACCACCTCTGAACATAAGTGGTACCTTCGACTCGATAGATCGCGCTGCGAGATTGATGTGAGAGAAGCTATCATGTGATGGCCGTAGCAAAGTGAGAGAAGTGAAGGCAGACTATCGATCGCGTGTGACAAATGCGCCGCCACCGCTGATATTCTGCGTGATTCTGGGCGAAGATTCGAGAAGATCATTCCTCTCGGCCTCCCATCATACTTTACTACTGATGGAGATGTCGCATAGAACGAGAAACCCCAGTCACTTGCTCCAATACGCTCCCCAATAATGCAGATGACGTCGCTGATAATTGCAAGAAAACGCAAAAGAAAAGCTATATCTCGAACTATCCGAACTGTATTAGAGAAGAGGGAACGATCAAGTTCTAGGAAGGATCTGACCCAACAACGCCCCAAGCACTTCGGTCATGGCAATCGCAAATTATCAGCCTCCTCACTGCAGATAACGAACGCGAAACCGCCTCGAGCATGCTTTTCCCTCGAGGCAAAGCCATTAGTGCACCCAGAAGAGCACAACAATCCTCAATACAGCGATAAATGGCGACAAAGTAATATTCAGTACTGAGGATGCCAATAAAGCCGAACAAGAGACCAAGCGCTTCTCGTACATCATATACGCAAGAATTTGTGCGCATGCGCTGTATCTGGGCAACCTCGCTCGAGCTTGCAGGGCGTCTTGTGAGACTTGGATCGCCAGCAAGTGAATGTGTCGTGGTCAAGGAGTGAAAGATGAGAAGCGCGGACGCTGGAGCCCTTAGCGTACACAGTGGTTGGCGGGTTGGGTCTTGGCATCTCTCCTCGGCTACTTCTGCTGGACAGACAACTTGTTTGTAATATATGAACAAATTAAATTGCCAACCTTTCATCGATCATCCGGTATGGTGTATCGGCTAGCATCCGTCGCTTTCATTTCCAATGTCAGCGCCCGACGAGAGCCGGGTTCGACTCCCGGTACCGGAAAAGCCTTCTTTTTTGCCTTTTCTTGCCCACTCCTGCAACCACCAGTCATTTCCTTTTTGGAGTTGATGTATTTGTCACAGGGCAGTTTGTTTTGCAAGGTTAGAGGCACTCTACAGTTTCAGTCATGTCTGTCATTTCTAGCTGGATCTTGGTCTGGCATCGTCTGTGCGATACAGCATCATTCGTCAGTCTCCGTCTCGCTCTCTGGAGCTGGCGACAGCGACGAGGCCGAACCAAAGGACAGAAAAGCCGAAGCGATGCCAGCGCGTCCCTTTCCTTGCGCCATCTGTGGCGGCATGCCAGCGGACATCTCCAGCACCTCCAGCAATCCCAGCAGCCTCTCCGAGCAAGCGTATATTGATTCCTTTGCCTGCTCCTCCTCTTGTGCGTTTCCCTTTTTGCCCTTTCCAGTGCCGTGGACACTCTTCCGCGCCTCGATGCCTGTTTCCATGGCTTTGCGCAGCGCCTTGGTGGGTTCGAGAGCATCATGCTGCATCATGTACATAAACAATTGTTCTACAATAAGTGAGATCTTGGCGTTTGCAGCGTAGCTCTGAGTGGTTCCTTTCAGCGGGAGGAGCTTCTTTTCAAAATGCTCTTGCGTGGGCGCCACGACGAAGTAGTTGGGTGGCTTGCCGCTTATCAGTGGGGAGAGGAGGTTGGAATTGAAAGCAACTTGGATGGTGTCGGGCAACTTCATCGCGGAGAGAAGTGCTTGGAAGATGAGGGTGGGTAGCTGGCTGAAGTCTTCGAGAATGGTATCGCAAAGGTCGAATAGTCGCGTGAAAGAAGTTGGCAAGGCTAGAGCTGCTTGCGCAAGCTGCCTGATGTTAGTCCTTGTCGCTGTCGCGTTAGAAAGGAGCAGATACTCACTAGGGCTATGAGACGCTGTCGCAGCTCGATCGCATCGTGTCCGCCAAGGTACTCTATAGCATCGTGTATGTTCTGAACACACTGGTAGCCCTGCGCAAAAGGCGCTTCATGCGCCTCCTCAGAATCTGAGTTCTCAGATACGTCTTGCATCTCGTCGTCGCTGGCATAGTCGGCGATGTCGCCAGTCTCAAAGTCGACCTTGCCGATTCGCTGCTCGTCTTCTTTCTTCCGTCTGGGCTCTGCCGTCTCCTTGTCCCAGATCTCGGGATACTCCTTGAGTGAGTCAGGCGTTCCTGTCGCCAGAATGGCCTTGACAATGCGCCGCCTTCTTACACGGTTAGTTGGCGCGGATTCCTCGCCGATAATATAACGCCACAGCAGGCTCTCTTGGAAAATGGCTTCCTGGTGCGTCTCATTGAATTTGCTCTGATGCACGCAGACCTCCCAGTCGGCTTCGAGGAAGTCCAGCATGTTCGTCAGCCACAGCTTCCACCGATCCCACCGCTTCTTGTGCACTGTCGCGCAGTTGAACGCCCACCCGATGATATGCCAGAAGTCATCCGCGCGGTACCACAGGCTCTTCTCGTTCGCAGCATCGCCAGCTATGCGCTCAATGTCTCCGCCAGGCTCGGGCGAAAGGCTTCCTCCGCTCCTGTAGCCTGGTCCACGCCTCCTGTTGCGCTCTTCGGGGAAACCAAAGGCCTTGCGTATGGTGGGGTATGTAGGGCCATCTATGGTGATGTGCACGCATTGCAGGTATTGCAAAGCAGTGTCGGCGCCTTTTATCGCGTCTCTTGATTGAGCTTTTGTTGTGAACTTCGGGTCGACGACCAAGGAAGAGGCAAAGGCGATGTAGGCGGGCGGTGCGAGGTAGCCGATGTAAGGTCGCGCAGGCGTCGAGATACTGGTACCAGCAGCGAGGAGGCTGCAGAGGAGGCCATAGCCGCTCACATCTGTAGTAAAAGTTAGACGGTTCTTTGTTGTCGGGTCTTGTCGCATACATTGTCCAGCCTCAAGATAGGCTTTTGCGTGATTCGCAAGTTCATACGACACTTGCTTTGTCGGCCGCCGTTGCGCACGTCGCGGGCGAGCAGCTATAGCCTCAAGCGCGGGCGATGACGCGCTGGTACTGGCGGCGGTTGAGGATGCGTGTGAAGCCTTGTGAGCAGAAGCAGGTGCCTTAAGTCGCGCCATTTGGGCGATGCGGCGCGTTATGAGGCGATGTAGACGCTGACGCGTGCGCGTAACTTAGACGCAACCAGAAATGCTCAAAGGGACACTGTAGAACATTGGTACGACCATTACTCTGGCCACCCATCTTGAGGTCATAGAACAGACGCCTTGGAAGGGTTTAGTTGCATACATAGGTGAAGACTGATTTTATGCAGATGTCTCGATGTACCGAAATGGTCGGAACAAAGCTACCCCTACAACTATGATAAAACACTATTTAGCTCTGAGAGCCACGAGGCAGATACAGACATCTCAAAATTCGTATAATCCACCGCCCAAGATTCATATATCTACAGTGATTGATTACAAAAACAATGCCTACGTTGTGCCCAAAACCTCCATCTCTCCTATACGTATTTGCTTTACGTTGAGCGCCAAGAACTGAGCTGGTGATCATTCTCCAGAGCCTTCTGTCGTCAACGGCTTGACCTGTTGCTTATGCTTTTCGGCGTGATGGCATCGTGGCCAGGCCGGGGATGGCCAGGGCCCATTGAGCAGAGGCATTTGAGCTTGCACTCTGCTCAGATCATCCCATTCATAAGAATCGTGTCGTCTTGCCAAGACCTGTGTCGTCGGCCAGCATGCACTCTACTTTAGCACCGAGGGCGTCTATATACACCTCAGTTGCACCCACAAGTTAACGTAGGTACGCGCTGTATTCCAGTGACAGTCCGACGCAGGGTGGTACTAGGACGCGAGGCTACTTTTGTACTAAGTGGAGGTTCAAGCCCCATCCATTGGGCTTAGGTTTCGCAGAGATGCTTTTGATCCCATTATAATTGAGGCCATGACCCATGCAATCCAACTGCATGGACCCGATAGCTATGGCAGAAAACACCTAGCCATCGCGATATACCTACGCAGAGATTAGTCTTTTTGACTTTCGACTTTGGTAGATTGGAGTGCGACCTGCCTTGTTTTTTTAGGTAATTTTGAAGTGCAGATCGCTGTAGGCGAACCGGAGGTAGAATGAAATATACATAGGAGAAATACATAGATGCGCATCTCTTGCACTGGTGGTGAATCATTCACTAATTCCAGAGCTGTATTTGAGGGGTAGAGAAGAGGAGCAAAGGAGCAAAGGAGCGGATGGACAGGTTTATACCCAAGGGCGGCGCTTTCACTACTAGTGTGTCGCTGTTCTCACCGCCAGCGAGCTTGGCTTGACCACGAGTTATGGTGTCGGATCAAACGCAATAACAAACGAATTCTAGGCAGCAACCTGTGTCCCTGTTTTTAGTGGTTCCGATACTGGCGTTTTACGTCAGTCACGCGCGGATGCTCCGGAGCTGTGAATACCGACTGTTATTCTCATACAGACGACATATGATGGACCATTGTATAGGAAAAGAATCAATAAATCTGCATAAGTGATGGTATTTATTAAGTTATACATTGGCGAGGAAGATGTACAGCTAGAAACATTATGAATATTCAAATTTGTCGTTAAATATGACACTATCCATAACTATGAGGGTATCCCAATACACGACACGATACGTCAAACCAAGATTTAGACCAAGCAGACAGTCTTTGACCACGTCTAGAAGACGTTGCCCTTAGTCTGCTTGCCCTTCTCCTCTTCCAGCTTCTTGACGTTGATGTTCTTCCAAACAAAGATACAGGCCAAGCAAAGCGGAACAAAGCAAGCACCGGTGATGACCATCTTGCGCTGTACATCAGCATACGCGCCGACAACGGCATCACGTTCCGGTGTACCGTCGAGGAAGGACATTTGAATGGTGATGTCACCGAAGATGGTGCGATAGTCTGCTTTCCTAGATTCAGGGAGACGCATGAGCAGTTGTTGAGGAAGTATGTTGTTCCACATGGCTCCAGCGATGGCATAACCGATAGAAGAGCCAAAACTACCAAAGAGACCCCACAGTGCGCTGACAACGGCGATCTCTTGGTGCGTAACAGGGACCATGACGGCAAGCTGAGCACATGTAACGAAGAATCCTGTGCCGAGACCAACGAGGATTTGCGTAAAGGCAAGAACACCAGGATTGGTAGACGGAGCTCGGAGTGGGATCAAAAGAGCAGTACCGAGGAGGACGATGGGTACGCCAATGTAAGCAGTCCACTTAAAGTTTCCAGAGTACCTGATCCATGACGCAATGATCGGGCTGAAAACCGACGACGTAAGGGAGAAGGCGTTGAGAATATATCCAGCATTTGTGATGGTTTGCCTGTGGACGACAAGCAAGTACGAGTTGAAGTACCCGTTCCAGCAAAACACAGACAAAAACATGACTCCGTAAAGAAGACACGAGCCGATAATGGTTCCGTTTTTGAGGTAGACCCAGGGCAAGAACTGGACAGGCGCGAACTTGGCTTCCCAAAGGTAGAACACCGGAAAGAGGACGAGGCCGAGCACAATGCAGGCGATGATGTAGGGCGTCTTCCAGCCGTTGGGTGCATATGCCACGAGAGTGAAGGGTAGAACGAACAAGCACCATGCGCACATGATGAGTATAATGCCAAAGACTAGAGCGTGTCAGCGTGTACTTTCTGCAGCGTTTGAGACACCTACTGTCAAATTGTACAAAGTAGTACCACAGCGACTGCAAGACGTTGCGATCTGATTTTTGCGACTTGACCAAACCAGCATTCTTAGCCTTGCGATACATGAAGATCATGACAATCATCGCAGGCAGACAGCAGCCAATGAAGATGATGATGAAAGCTCCAAAAGCCCAGCGCCAATTATTGTGGTAGTAGAACAGTTCGGCAATCTTGGGTCCAGCAAACGTGCTGGCGATGCGAGGCGTTCCGTTGATCGTGAGAATAATCATGCGGTTCTTCAACGTGGTGATATCAGCAGCCATGATGTCGGCAACATAAAGCACACCAATGTGGCCCGCCCAGTAGAGAACGTGACCGGCCATGTATGTCTGCACGTTGTGGCAAGCGGCTTTCATGGCCATACCGGTGACGACGAGGATCAGCATGACGAAGAAGCCCTCTACGCGACCAAAAACGTCGATGACTTTGGCGATGAGGAGAGGAATACAGCCGCTCAGTGCAGTCGCCATTACGCTTGAAACGGTAAGCAAGCCGTGTGTGCTAAAAGACGAGGTGATAAAAGGGTTGAGCGCTGCATCGATAGCATTCTGCAGAAAAGCAACGAATTCGATGAGGTACAAGCTGAGAGTCAATTAGTACATGATCTTATTCTGGAAGCTAACGACATACAAGATGAACATGGTAATCAGTGTTTCTTTGCTCCAGATCTCAGTAATGGCGCGGACACGTTGAACGCCATTTTGAAAGTTGTCCGACTCAATAGACTTGGTCTCGGCGTCACTGTTCGTCTCGTGGGCATGGACTGCGCCATCGCCTCTCTTTTCAATGTCGACATCGTGTGATGGACGAGTGAAGCCTTCCACGGGCCGCACCACGTCGGTTGCGAGCGTATTCGACATGTTTAAAATGTACTGCCGAAAAGATGCCGGGCGAGGCAGGGTACAGAGTTGGGTTGTGGGTGGATGTCGATCTCAACACCGGCAGATGAACATTCTTAAGTATCCCCAGGCCCCACGCCGAGAACCGGACAAGGAAGGCAGCATAGGAGCATCATATGAAAAATTTGCCCATTTCATCCCGCCCGGTGGCTTGGGATTGTTTCCCACCACCTGGGTAGGATGCGGTGCCCAGACAGCGTTAGCAGCGGCTAGATGATCAGATAAGTCCTAGATGATCAGATAAGATCCAATGCCTCCTCTTGCTCATTAGAAGCCCCACCACAAGCCTGCATTGCCAAGAGCTTGGCCCGTATTATGAGTGGCGGCCATAGCTTCCGGGTCGTCGAATCCAGCAATGCGCGCCGAAGCCCTCAGTCATGTCTTGATGGCAGCTGGTCTCGCCCAACCGATAGAAGCATCCGAGGGATGGCAGTGGTTTCCACTGTTGGGCTCACGTGGAAATCGCGTGATAATCTACCGCGGTCCTAGCGTCCCCAATGGGCTAGAGTCGTAAGGCGTACAAAGACCTCAAAGCTTTTACAGAAGAACACAATTTTCTTCGTCAGTAGGTTCTTGCTTCGTGAATCCCGTAGTCGAAACGAGCGGCTGCTGAGCTGATGGGCTACAAATTGAAAAGATGGAGCTACGGAATGGTGACTAGCTGTGGGCAACTGCCCCTCATGACCTTCGGCGCTAGCGGGTTGGGAAGGGTCACAATGACATCTAATCTTATCAGATCATCGCATTTGGCTCGGACGATGCCAGGTTCAGTATAACTTGGTGCTTCAGCTCCTTCAGAGTGGATCTCCAAGGCTGTTTTTTCAAGCCTTTTGCGCGACCACGCGGTATTGGAAACAGCCACCATCTCAACGTGCTCCACTCTCTCAGTCAGGCCACCGGGTTAACCCGACTTAGCCGAGCCAGTGTCGAAGCCAATTGTCTTTCCCATCACGTTGTCGAGGTCATACCCAGTCACTAGTATCTTGGGACATGGCATGCAAGAACATAGGGGGATAGCGCTGCAGGGCAGTGGATAGACCCAAAGAGTTGGTACACTAGGTACCAAGAGATCAACAGCTAAGGCACCTGATTGTACAGGCTCAGGGTGTGGACCTGCATGCGGAGAGTTCGCAATGACTGCCATGCCGACGGGCCGCCAAAGTATGCCAGGCAGAATTTCAGGATAGTTGCTTAAGACAAATACAGATCAACATTCGCCTTTGTGTATATCGTCAGCATGGCGAGAGCGTGAAGCGTGAGCGCGTCACGTGGGAGCAGAAAAGCACACCCCTTTCTCTTCGCTCATCAGATTCGGACTTCAAAAGAAACCTCTAGACTCAGTTTCGATGACAAATACATACTCCTCTTCACTGCTACTTCTAAAGTCACTACCACGTTGGATTTAGGTGAAAGCCGGTCACGTGATTTAGAAGGACTTCTCTTTCGCTATTCACGATATCCGGAATCCGAGTCATACCCTCCTTTGACACCAGTTTCAATGGTTATATTTATCCTCGTTTCATTCAAAGTTATAGAGCATCGGTAGTCCAATCACTGCGCCTTGCACGTGATGTCTTTGCAGATCCAAGGCTTAGAGCTTTGGATATTATCCAATATCTGAAGGCAATTGAGGATATGATACTATCTGTGATTCGAAGAGTAAGAATTTCCATCTTGTTGAGAGGATTTGATGGCCTCTGGGGCTAACAGTGGCTGTGCCCATGCCAAGCACAATTGCTGCCTCAACACTGCGGCTGTGCAACATTCACACAGCACAGCCGAATATTCTTTGATACGGAAGCTCTAGCTAGGGTTTTACTTTCTGCAGTAACCGGCCTCATTGACACGACTTGGAGAGATGTTTCTGCCTGAAAAGATGCGCACTGTTGACCAGACCGATCGATTCCAGGAACAGGAGCTGTATATGCCTGAGAGACGTATCGGGACCAAGTGTCCACAACGGGAGAAGCAAATGGATTACCTATCTAGTTTCTGAAGCGGTGCAGTGGGTGCTGCCTAAAAAATGCGCTACGCATGGACAGTGGGATGGAGGCGTGCCGAGGCCTTTCATCATGAAGCTTGCGCCACGACGCATGTGTGCACGTACTCCAGGTCAGAATTTTGGTCCATCGCCCGATATCTGGGGTTTCCAGATGTAAAGTCATGGTACGATTTGGACGCCGGAAGCACAGCCGAGGATGTATGACGCCGCCGGTATTGCGAGAGGTCGATAACGCCCCAGAGACGCCACCAGCGCTTAGATTGCAACGCAGATCATTTGCAACAACACAGGCCGCACCATTGATAATGAAAATTCAGATTCACAGAATCAGGTCCTGAGGATTCACGATACAGCAAGCCAACGCGTTGTGTCACACGGCAGCAACCTAGTCCAAGGGCCATGAAATTGTGGCTGACTGACGATTTCAGACATAATGAAAATTCTTTACTTCTTCGTGCATTCAGAAATCCGTAGCCATATGAGACACCTGGCTTTTTTGCTGTGAACCCATCCTAGGACAGGGTGGTACGCCTGCGCTATGGTTATCCAAATCCTTGAACAGGCTTTGGCAGCACTGGACCGTAAGCTTGCTTGCCTAGCCCCACGATCCAAAGCTCGCGTAGGTCACGGCTCCGTCATACGGGCCTCAAAGATCAGATCGTGAGCCCCCGTGCTTTCGAAAATCAGGCAAACGGGCTCGTGCACTTTGCCCAGTTCCCAACAAAACTGATTTGACGCTACTGGATTCGCGCTCACCATTTATCACGATGTTTTCGGAAGAGCATTAGCGGCTTGACCAAGTTTGTGGCCGCGTATTACTGGTTTGCTGACCAAGTCTTCGCAAGTTATGCTGGGTTCGTCGGGGTTTAATCTAAGACGCAAAATTACTACTCAAGAATGCGACAGCATGAAGGCACGTTGCACATTCCGCGTCTTGCATCTGTCCAATTGCAAAGATTCGACGTCCAACCGCTTAGAAGGGTACCTACAGAGACACTTGCGGGGTAGCACATCTCAATCCCACGCTGATCGCTAATCGCTTCCCACTTCAGAAAGGTCTCCCCGCAATCCCGGCCTGGGACGCTCGTTTCACGAGCCCTTGTGCCCTTTTTATCTCAAAGCGCGTCACAGGGGCCTGCAGTTTTGAAATTTCTGCAGTGTCGAAGAAAAGAGAAGAAGTAATGGCGTGCACTGATCAAGAAAGGGCCAATCGCCCATCATAGTTGCCCTGAAATGCCATCATTGCTGATTGCTCGGACCTCTACGTACACAGCGCTATCGTAATGATGCGTACCCCGCATAGGGCTGGCGTTACGTCCTGGCATTAGGGCAGTGTCTCGTGCGCTTTGAGGCGTGGATAGCGAGAAATTTTTTCTGTTATCGCGGACCACGTAAGCAAAGGGGCCAGAAAAGACCATTCTCACTGGTTGGCAGCTGTGCCTGTCAGCAGGGTGCTGCCGCTGTCAGGTTCAGACGCGAAGGTGCAGACGCGAGCATGCTTTGCGTGAACCTTGGATGCATGCAAGAAAAGGGGCACTCATCGTGCCCTCATTTCCAAGCGTTCACGCTTCTCCTGCAGCAGTTTCCGGTGAAGTTTCTGAAACAACATTCGACGTATCGCAAGACCCTGCTGCTGATGGACACCATGTTGCCCGGGGCCCGGCTAATGTATTCAGCAGCAGACCAGCCGAGCTCATTCCAGGATGGGACATCAAAATCTCCGCCCTACTTTTGCCACCTGCCTGATGGTGTTCGTTTTGGGACTACACATCCAACGAAGCACGCTAATAGGGCAACCTAGGTTTCAGGGTAAGCTAACGCATCGTCATACGGTACGATAGTAAAATGCTCTGCCTGATTTTTGAGGCTCTGCTTCACGGTCTCCAATGTGGCCGCCGGGGTGAATGATTATAAATGTGACGTGGACGCGTTTGCGCATCTTGGTATTTGCCGATACTGAGTTATTGCGCAAGTCGTCAAGTCCCCTTGCCAACACAATCATTATCTTGCGCAGCACCATACTATTCTTACGCGATCCAGCCTGACTGCCAGTACGGTGTCATTTTCCGTTGCTTTACCCTGCCCGGCCGCCATTACAGCGCCACGCTCGTTCAACGGCGCCAACATTCACTGCCCGAGAGGACCCCCTCCAGTCCCACACCATACAAAAGGGTCATATCCGCTCCGTGCCGGGCCATCGTCACCAACCACCCCTTTCCAACACCCTGTCACAGTGTCCTGGTAATGCTGTAGATTGTCCATCGTTGCGACCAAGGAACATGTCTTACAATAGTAAGTCGGCGTATTGTCTGTCTCTTACACCCACAAATACGGCATGATGGCGCCAACGCCTAGCGTACTAGAGACTACGCAGGCTGCCTGCATAGGGATCCACGGACCTGGACTTCCCCGCTGATCTCCCCGCTCTAGCCCAGCACTACGTCGTCAAGCGCCCGTTCCGCCGCACCCTCGCATCCAGTGGTATTCCAGACCATAGCGATGTCCTTGCCGTCTACTTGCGCTGGGTGCGCCAGCGATACTACCAATTTCACGAAGGCATGACGCCGCAGGACGGCCCGTCGTCAGCTGCGTCGACGCGCAGCTCCGATGATGTGCTTGATGCGCTCGATGAGTTGCATGGCCAGGGCTCTGTAGCGCCCCTGGCGAACCTGTCGTTCGATGCCCAGAGGCTCAGCACCGATTTGCTGGAGACGGGCGCCGGGTTTGGAGGCGATGATGCGCTGGTGCCTGGGTACCCCAGTGAGCTGGAGCTTATTGGATGAGATACGAGCCAGGCCGTGGGGGTTATCGACAACCGCGGCTGTCGAAATATGATGACGGAAACAATAATGCAGGGTATTACGCAGGGCAAATGGGCGTTTGGGATCTGTTTTCTTTTTGCAGGGCTAGGGTGCTGTAAAGTGATCCGCATTCGCGTCACGGCGTACATTACAAAAGTCTTGGGTACTACATGGTGGCTCCTCACACCCGGAGTTTGAGGAAGAATGGTAGAAAAAAAAAGTTAATGAAGACTTTTTGTTTTTTGTTACAATATTGTACAATATACCGTGATGAGCAACTGTAAAGACTACACACGAAGTCCACCTGTTGCCCTAATGCGCGATATGATTCCTTGTGCTCGCGTTGAAGGAGCTGGCTAAGTAAGCCAGCATGGAGAGTCAAACATGATGGCGTGTGATCGAGACACAAAGACATTTGTGAAACAATAAAGGCCCGAGATATAAGCCATACTCCGCAATTTTCTCTGGCTTTGAAGAGACAAGCATATTTTTGGAGTAGTTATATAAACATATCGATGTCGTGGTACTCTTATCAATCCAAGTTCCCAACAACGCCGCGCCAATTGATGCACGATACAATCTGCAAGCCATTTTAATGCTATTCTAAAGCTAAAAAAAGCCTTTATAATTACTCTAAAGACGAGCCGACACAAAAATCATCAACAATAACCATGTCACAATTCGTAGTCGTCCACCTCGTCGTAATCCTCATTGATCTCCACCTTGCGAACAATATGGAGCGAATCACGACGCTCCGATACAGGGTCCTCAGGTACTGAGGCGGGATCCTTCCACTCATCAGTATCTGCAGAATTGGAAGCATTTTTACCTTGCACCTCTGCGTCCTGTTCAGCATTCTGCGCCAGCGCAGTCTCCCTTTTGGCTGCCTCTATATCATCTTCTTGCTCTTCCGGCGCTGGGGAAGAAGGCGTAGCACATTCATCTGGATCATATGCTCCAGCAAGCTCCAGAAGCGTCTCTTCGTCATCACCAAGCTTCTGCTGACTCGAAAATGGCATCTGTGGAGTATCGTCCTGTTGTAGCGAAGGCGTGTTCGATGCCTTTCTTGATCGCCTAGGGGCAGATGGAGCATCTTCGTCGTCTGTACCACCGTGTTCCGCATCGTAGGCCATCTCAAGGACTCGGCTTGGTGGACCGAACGCCCGCTCAGCACGTCCAGTTGCGCGTATAACTTTGGCCTCGGCAGATTGGTCACCCCGCCATCGCACCATGTTTGGAACCTTTCCTACGTCGTATAAAGGCTTATAAGTGGTGTATTCGTACCTCACGCTCTCCACAGTACGGCCAGTCGAAAGATTAGCAAAACCGAAGCCTGTCTCGCTGGTGAAGTCTTTGTTCATGAACCTCTCGTTATGCCACTCAGTGAGGTCCCAAATGGACGCATCGGGATCCTCTCGGAGAAGAGAGGCCAGATATTCTCGCTCAATGCGAGTCCAGGGCGCGTCCATTGTCGTCCGGTCGATGGCTTGGTAGCGGCGGTCGTTAAGGGCCTTGATTGACTGCATGTTATTCCAGTCTTTGGGTTTCTTGCCATAGCAGTACACCGTTGGAATCCTCTTCGGCGTAGGATCTTTTTTGCTCTTTGGTCGCATGTCAATCATCTTGACCACAAGCAGGTCTTCCTGGTCGAGGTTCGCCTCCAGTTCTTCGACGTTATCAGGCGCGATTGGGCCAAAATACTTTACGAAACGAGATCCACGCCTATAGCGATAGCCTCGATCCTCCCACAAAGGTGGGTTGGCTTGGCCGTTGCTTTCCCGAGCAGAAGGCTGAACAGGATCTGGGCGAGGACCGCCGGGCAAAGGCTTGCAACCCCAGAATGGGTTGTTTGGAGGCACTAAAGTGTCATGCTCGAAGTCTGCGAAGCCGTTACTGACAGGTGGCTTCTTAGTCTTTTTTTCTTGGCTTTTGGAGTTTTTATCGGCTTTCTTTGTAAAAACAGGGGTGGCATCTTCGTCTTCAACGGCTTGTTCGTCGGCCGAGGATTCGGGGACTGAGTTGATAGAATGGGATCTCTCACTGATTTGTACTGGTGCAGTAGTCTGAGAGATGTTTTCGAGAACACCTTCGGCAGCTGAGACGAACTTGGTCTGAGGATTCTCGTCTCCCACCTTTTGTTTTTTTGTAGGATGGTCATCCAGAAGTGGAGAGTCAGCAGCCCGCTTAGACATCTTTCTAATGAACATGAATGTTTGTTTTGAGAGTTGGGTAGGGAATCGAAGCGGATATCCCCCACGCTCGGATGATCAAAGTGTGTGGACTGACGAGATGATGATGATGATGATGTGCGAAGCTCCAGACGAATGCCTCTTTCCCGGTCTTAGAAGCAGTAGATTTGATGGCGATTGCTTTTAGTTTCGTTTGGGTATGTCCAGTTTTGATAGCGGTATTAAGTGTTTTATGGGAGTTAAGTACATCCAAGAGTGGCCACTGTGCGTTGGAGTAGCAGTGAAAGGTTGCTGCTTAGTATGAAGACGACGCTCTGACAGTGTCGCCTGATATTTAGGAGGCATCACTGTTCGCTTGATTGCCTTTGAACGAAGATTGAGAATCTGTACTAACAAAGCCCAGGAAACAGGAGAGCAATCGCAGTTCTACAATGTCAGTTTGCAACGAAGAACAAAACAATGTCATTTTCACGTCCCAGAGCCTCAACGTACCCCCGCAAAGCCGCCATATTTTGAGCAGGAGCTGTATACTTTGCATTAGAGGGAAAGTAATGGTAGCTTATTCTACTACCGAATAGACACGCGACATCTGCTTGTTAACACCAATTGCAAGAAGCCATGGGGAAACCGCCGTCATAGATAGTCTTTACAGGCAATAGGGCACAGCTTACGTAGCACCGTTCGTGATTATCAGTAAGTGAGTTCATCTCAATTGAATACTACAGAAGTATACTTAGCTACGTTGATACCTAGACAGGATGTCAGGCATAGCAGGCATGAAGATACCACCTAGTGACTGTCTGCTCGCAACTACTCATGTTTCAATGTACGGAAATTGACCTAGCTTCTCAACAATGTGCTCCTTGAAATCCCCCTTACCCCACTCAGCTATTCGGCCTAGACAGTTCATAAGCTCTTTCGTATGGCTTCTTTTTGTAGTGCGCCAGATCTTAAGATTGGCCATGTAGAACCCGTCCTCGCCCTCAAAATGCACCCACAGCTCGTGGACAGGCCCTTCAGTCACAAGAGAGAAACATAGCGCTAGCGCTGGGGACGGCTCGGCTGGTGTTGTCAACGGCCATGCTTGCTTCGGGCGAACGCTGTTTGCGCCTTGGCAAGTCAGATCCTTCAAGATCTTCAGCATGCAGGCACCGCCAACAGCGGCTTGGTTCTGCGCCTCGGCAAGAGAAGCGTTTGCTTTCAATTCCATAATCATGAAGGGAAACCGCATGCCCATCGCAGCTACATGAGGTTCGCTCAAGACTAACTCACGTGTTTGGTAATCGGCGAGCAGTAGCCCCTGTTGTGGGGTGAATGCCTTTCTCGAGAGTCCGATACTGATATCTGGTTTTGGTGTCTTGACTTTGGTCGAGTGAGCTGTCTTAGTGTGAGCTGTTGATGCGATGAATTTCGAATAAGACATCGACTCAGGATGGTCGACGTGGATAATCATAACGTCACTTGCATCGGTGCCAAGGGAGGTGGTGTCTGCTGGCTCGTTTTGTGGATTGTTCAGTAGTGGTAGCTTAGGAACCAGCTGCGGCTTCCAGACTGAAACACACTGTTAGCATCCTATTCAACATGTTGTTGAGCATGCCTAGTAAGCTTACGTTTCTTAGACACGTTTGTTTCAAGCACATCTCCCAATAGCGTAGTTATGGTAGCGACAGTCCCATAGAGAAGCTGTTGCCACTCACCCTCAAGCGCGCACTTCCTAGCGAGAGATTTTGACTGGGTCAGGTATTTCTCTGCTAGCTCGATGAATTCTCGCTGCGTTCCAAGTTCGATCGGAGCCGGTACGTCGTCTTCCCATGATCTAATGCCAAAGATATGTCGTGCGTAGTCATCAACCTCAGGCGCCAGCTCAATGTCGTAATCGACGTAGATGCGGACATCGGCCAGGATTTCCGTGCGATACTCTTGTGCAGTGACCTTGGGGGCCTTTGTGTCTGTGGTCTTGGAGGCCTTTGTGACTGTTGTCTTGGAGGACGTTGTGCCTAGAGTGATGTTATTGCGACTTGATCTACGGCTTACGCTTGCGCGTGTGCTTCGAGGTGTTGTAACCATTGTAGGTAGACCGTAGTCGGGACTAGTGTCGTTAAGCCAATGTCTAATGAATGCTAGTTGTTGTTTGGAGATGTGTGTCCAGGTATGCTGCGAGGTATGATCAGGGCCTTTTTGTTCAATAGCCGGCAGTGCTTCCTTGGATGAGGTTGATGCTGGCGACGGTGGTTTCCGTATTGGCACACACATGTGATGTGCATCAGGGCAGCTCCTGGTGCGGCGACTAAGTGCCTTCCCGGTATCGCTATCAGACGCTCGTCGCTTCATTGTGTAGGAAATGTGCTTATTTGGATGGTTTCGCGATGTCGTTGTATATGTTAGGCTAGGGTAGTAGTCGCTTTGAGATAGAAGCGCGTCTTCTGCCTCGCAGTGATATTAGTATACGCGCGACGTCATAACCATGGGATGGAGTAGGAAGCCCCAAGAAACCTACCGTGGCAGGGCCGCTGGTAGGATACTGGCACAGAAGCAGCTAGCCGCTCCAGCTCAACACTTTCCCTCGGCATCGATTATTGGACGGGAGGCGCATTGGTCGACTGGTAGCAGCTACCGCGGTTAGATGGTGAAGGCGCCAAACTTTAGCAGCCACAACCAAAAGGGTCGAAGAAGGTTCCAGAACTGCGGCTGGCTATTGAGGATCGCGGTAAGCAAGAGGAAGCACGGGGGCAGTAATGGCCCCCTATGCTGAAAAGTGAGATGAGGAGCAGCAGTCTTTAGCTGTTATCTCTGTCAGCTGTCCGAAACTAAATACATAGGAAACGTAGAGACTTACTTGACCATCACTGCCACAATTACCGCAAGGTTGCTATTGCCGCAGTGACCTGAAACATAAAGCAAGCAGACAGAAGTACATAAGCTTAATCCAGTGGAATAGCTTAGGGTCAGGTTAAAGTACAAGATCCCGGTGTAGGCGTTATACACAAAAGGGTAAGATCCTGGCAGGCCATAACAGTCCCCAGCCTCCATATATTCCGACTTCTTCCAACACACCCGAATCGGCTAGGGAAGAAGGGTAAGTGAAAGAGAAGAATAGTGGTGCAGAGCCGCGGATCAACCCGTTCCTCATACATCAGTAGCAGAGATGTCAACAATCAAGCTGAGTCAAGCTCATCAATCAAGCCAGATTGACTCAACGGTCAAGCTGAGTCAAGCCAAGCCAAGCTGACAGTTTTGCTTTTGCCTATCAAGCTGAGGCAAGCCAAGCTCCAGCTTGGCTTGGCTTGATTGTTGACATCTCTGATCAGTAGAAACTGGCTAAGTGGTATGTTGCCGATGCTGTAAGTTTGGCGAGTTTGCTAGAACATCCATTAATCAAAGAGTGTTGGAAAAGCCCTGGCCTACGAAGGTCTTGGGCCAAAGTTTCGTAGGTAGGGATGTGGCAAGGGGTATGACTAAGCTAGATTGAGCAGTCAGATTATGTTGAAATCCAGTGCTAGGGCCAACTGCAGCTTTGCATTCTCTTCTATCTAGAGGTTTTAGTCGATCCCAAGCAAATACGGTATAAATGACCCACCTACAAAGCTTTGGCCTGAGACCTTCGTAACCCACCGCGTCCCAAACTCCATCGAACAGGTCCATTGACTTCGATTTCTCGCTCCATTAACGTCACGTTGCGATGTACACGTCGACAAAGAGCGCGTCACTGCCATCAGTAGGCAGCAGCGGGAACGAACATCGACCTGTTCAATCAACGCTGCTCGAAGCTAGTTGAAATGGGCCTACTCAATGGGCCTAGCATGAGCATGTGCTTGTACTTTGTTAGTTACAAAACAAAGCATTTGATTGCCACGACTGTAGACGAAACTTGAAGTCTCACGTAACCTGTTGAGTCTCCTAGCAACTTCTACGGCAGTCCTTGACAGCTAGTTAACCTAATTACCACCTTCTATAGCCTTCTTTACTTATAATGGTGGCCTCCCTTTAAGTCGTTCTGCGAGCGCCCGAGTTGCGTATTGGAATATCGTTCACAATTGAATCATAATTTTAACTTTTGTATGGCATGCAAGGGGATTCACCCAGACTGTCTTGTTCAAGTCTCCAGCACGGGGCCAAGTGACGACCGCTAGCCACGCCAAGACTCTTGTCGATACGCAAATCACTACGCATAGACAGAAAATGTCAACTTCACACTCCTTTTGCGCCCATTATAGGACGTAAATTTACTTAGAAAATCATCAGAAGTAGCGGCACGCATAAGGAGCAAGTCTAACTAGTTTTTAGGGTGTGCAGCGTTGTAAGTGTTGAGATAGGTTTTCGAAATGAGGAACAAAGAAGATGAGCACCCTAGGGGCTACCTAGTTTGACCTACTGATGACATATTCCGATCTCTCCCGCATGATCGATTTCTTACGGAAATCTTATTAGGAGTCACAAACACACATTAAGACAAATTCACCGAATGGAGAAGGCTACCGGCGGCTGCGCATTGACCAAATAGTGATCTTTCGATACATTTGTTACCAATCTCCAATACAGATTTACGTTGTTGACTTCACACTAAATACGTTCGCTGAAACACGTTTTTCGTCACCCAAACGTACTGTCGTTGCTTTAGAGGGGCAGAGCTACTTGGCTAGATCAAAACCAGCCGTATCATTCATAAGCCCACAAGGGCCGATGGATGGATGGATAGCCATGCTGTATGCCTCCTCGCAGTCGACTATGCTGAGCTGGCCTGGATGAGTGCGATTAATCCTGGATGTTGCTTCGACTGTCGACGTCACGTCGCGGGGCATCTATCCACGTGTGAAATCGAATATGTTTGCACCTTGGTTACACCCTTGCTCAGTGACATTGCACACGGCTGACGACGTGATGTCGCAAGGATGTCCAGCCGCGGACACTAGATCGCGGCGATCGATGATGAGATGGTGGTAGTTGAATCGGATAGCGTCGACGGGCGGCCCGAAATGCTGGAACAAGATCGCGACTAGCGCGATCGCCCGGGAACTGGTACCTGCATGACGATATTATATTTCCTTTTCAGGAGGTCGAGGCATCACTGGTGCGCCGACGTGATAGCCTTCGGTACCACGTTCGCATTCTCCCGAAGATAGTGTCAGGCATTGGCTCATCGTCGGGGAATGGAGATGGGACTTCGAGTGCGGCTTGGTTGCGGTGCTGAAGGTGTTCTTCGTCCATGCGGAGGAGGTCTGCGTGGAACTGCTGCATTATGGATAGGGCTGGCGAGTATTCTGAGCTGAGGTGATTTGGAAGAGGTGGTGGGAAAGCCTCTTGGCCGGCATAAGAGTGGTGAGAGTCCATTTCAATGTGTCTGGGGCGCTGGTGTGGATAGATCTTGTGGAGTCGTACGTGGGGATCATGTCAGATTTATATCCAAGTGTCAGTACATCGCATGTCGTCATGCTGTGTTGCTTCTTTTTCACGCGCAATGGCGCGTGCCAACATGACCATCATGCCTGCCCAGCACGAGCCTCCGGCGGTTTCAATAGAACAACGAACCAAACCTTCTCGATCCCGCATCATTTTTCGATTCACTTGTCACAAGTAATGTCATTAGCCTGATAGAATCATAATGCGCCAGTTTGCCCTGCGGCCCTGACAGAACCCACCTGTCAGGGACATGCGCGTGCCGTGCCTTCTCTCCGGACGCCGCTACTAAGCTAGGGCTTCAAAAATCCAGGTACCGGTAGAGCTAGCGACGAGGCCTTCCTGCTGGTTTCCATGGAAGAATTTGATGCAGGTCAGCTGTACAGCTTTCGTTTGACTTCGCAACCATTGAAATGGCTAAGTTTAGCCAAAAGAGAAGTGCTTATAGGCACCTAAGGTACCACATGATGCTAGAAGGCTACAGTTTGCTCAATTGTACTTAAGTATATTTCTCACATCCCTGTATTATTTACTCCCTTCAGAACTAAAACACGCGGCTGTAACATCGCGATAACTAGCCTTGGTGTTGAGGTTGGCATCGGGCTTGCCCTTCCGACAATGACCCGTCACCTCGGCTGCTCGGGCGATTCCGGCCAGTGACGTCGCACCGGAACACCTCGATGAGCGTGTGAGCTCTGCCATCGTCATGGCAGGACAAATAGAAATAATGCTGCTTCCCCACACCGTGTCGGCGATTTTCCTGCCGTTGTCAAGATCCACTGTGTGTGCATTTCCCTGATAGCCTGGTCAATCGAGATACAACGGTTCGCTATAAAGTAGGACGGGATCTCTCTGCCTGTGATGCCCACCCCACCCTTCTCCCAAGATCGCCGAGACTGGCTGAGCGAAATTTCTGGACTGTTTTCGCACCAGAAAAGCAAGAATACAAGAACATCAAAATCGACATCCGCCGTGACTCTCACTGTTGGAATTCCAAAGGCCTGCGACTCTGTCTCTACTATCAGCCTCCGAGATGACGCCTCCGCAAAAGATCAAGCAGTGGCTTACGGGCCAGGACGGCCTCGATAAGCTGCGGATGACGGAAGCGGACTGCCCAACACCGGGCGAGGATGAAGTACTGGTCGAGGTCCACTCTGTCAGTTTGAACTACAGAGATACTGAAGGTACGTGGTGATGACGCTGCAGATTTAATGAATGACGCTAATCACGTGAAACAGTCGCAATGGGCCTGTACAACCACCACTCGTCGGTTGAGCACCCGCCTGCCATTGTGCCATGCAGTGACATGTGCGGAGTTGTCGTAGCTGTTGGTCCTACTTCAAACAAAACAAACGATCCATTCAAGAACCCTGCCTTCAGGCTCAAAGAAGGCGACCGTGTCATTAGCACTTTTGCGCCAACCCACCTGAGCGGCCAGGTCAAGGCATCTGATGTCGCTAACGGACTGGGCGGTCCCGCCCCTGGTGTACTGACCCAATACCGCGTCTTCCCTACGTACGGCGTTGTCAAGATCCCAGACTACCTTTCCGCAGACGAAGCCGCATGCCTACCCATTGCCGCCATGACCGCCTGGATGAGCCTCAACTGCATGCGTCCCAAGGGCGAGATCATCGGACAGGGCGAAACCGTCCTTTGCCAGGGTACCGGCGGTGTCAGCATCTCCGCATGCCAGATTGCCACGGCCGCAGGCGCCAACGCCATCGTCACATCCTCGTCCGACGAGAAGCTGCAGCGCGCCTCGCAGCTCGGCGCAAAGACCGGAATCAACTACCGCAAGAACGCCGACTGGGAGAACGCCGTACTATCCGCTACTTCGGATGAAGGCGCAGACATCATTATCGAAGTCGGTGGCGCGCAAACCCTCCGCAAGTCATTCGACTGCGTGCGCTTCGGCGGCTTGATCTCATGCATTGGCTACCTTTCCGGCAAGCAAGACGAGGCGGGCGACAGGACAAACACGAATTTGCTTTGCCTGAAGAGGAATGTGACGCTCAAGGGTATTCTGAACGGCCCGCGAGACGAGCTGGAGAGGATGCTGAAGTTTTACGACGAGAAGAAGATTAAGCCCGTGGTAGATCGCGTCTGGAAGTTTGAGGAGGCGGATCAGGCGCTCAAGTATCTGTTTAGTGGTGGGCATTTTGGCAAGGTGGTCATCAAGGTTAAGGAGTGAAGGGGGCTTAGATAATGAGATAATGAAAGATACTTGTATTAGCCTAGGCAGGCCATAACAGGCTGATGATAAATAGCAGCGGTGACAAAAGCACTCCGTGGCTGAACAGATCGGTCCATGTATGAGAATGTAATTCCATGTCAGCTTGCCATGATGGGAGTGGGTGTCGGTTGGGAATCAACCAAGATCGTAGGGCAGCGTTGAGATGAATGAGGGTGGGTGTGTAGATGGGAGTTGATGGGAAGAGATTTCCTCTGTTCATTTACGGGGAACTGGAGGGAAGGCCCGACAGCACCCAGGTTGGGAGGCCCGACAGCTGCAAGACAACGCCAAGGCTTCGACCTTAGGAAGGTGATGTCAGGAAAGTGCCGTTAGGTCAATTAATGTTTCGCAGAATTATGCATGTGCAGCGGCAGTCCCCAGCTGTTGTTTCTTTTAGTAATCCGAGACCAAATGTGTAGGGAATGTAGGGAATTAGAATGAGTTCATTTAGGAAGACAAGCTATGTTTTTAGTAAATAATGAATAGCTGTGACAACTGCGGTTACTTTGAAGAGCATAGTCGTAAGTACTAAGAATTCAGGAAATGACAGATAATTATGTCAAGTGTAGAGTCGTAAGTGCTAAGAACAAAGTAAACGATGAATAAGTCTAGGTAGTAAAGAACTTGGTGGCATGATTTATCACACAATGGCCACATTATCATCATGATTTCGAATGTCACCTGTATACAAAGAGTCATTCACTTATGTTCATGAAGTAGCACAAAGATAATAGATATTGATATCATGTTGAGATGTACAAACAGCGCTGAACATGGTCAAAGAAACAATAAGAGAATTCCGCACCATGTATAAAGGTTTCTGGACTATTATAGAGGACTGGCGGTTTTTTTATATCAAACGCAACTGATAGTTAAAAACACGATATTGTGTTACCAAGAACCATAATTTCTTGTGAATTGTAGCTATGAGCATGTTCAAAATGCTTCTTGTCAAAATTACTGGATATATAAAGATGAATATGCATATTTGGGTATCTATTGATTTGGAGGGCGCATAAGAAAGCTGTTCGCTTGGTGAAAACTATGTCGAAGATAATTTGCCGACTCCTGCGTGTGATTTTTGGGCGACGGACGTGGCATGCACATTCTCAATCTCTACAACAGGAAGAACAACATATGCTGAGGTAATGCGATTTCCTGATATCGCATTCAACCCACCAGTAGCTTGGTATCCGGTCGTCTTCGAACATAATTGGGCTGATGTGTCTACACTGTCATCCTTACTATTATAGTGTGTAGCGGAATAGTACACCGGGTCCGTTAGCTACTCCTTCTAGGCCAACAGCCTGATCTGACTTGCGGTTGAGTTTCTGGAGCCAAAATCTCAAAACGACCGATGCGGTTGCACAACAAAGCAGTGCTACAGTTAGCACAATACACCCCATACGGTAGAGACTGGCATATCATCAGCGCTATCTTAGATTAGGAAGTTTCCGTTACTTACGGTGCACTCCATTCAGGGTAGAGGTAGGCAGTGGCGATGTTTGTAGCGTTTGATACAGCCGTGGCTAAGGCAAGCACCACCGCTCTTTTTGCTTTAGGGCGCGCAACAGTAGCGGAAACCCAAGGCAAGATGAGTTGAAATACCGAAAACGACCCCATAGCTTGCAAAAACATGGCGAAGTATCGAGGCCCAGTCTGATGTGTCGACATGGAGATGATTTGACCAATGGCAGATATTACACATCCGGTGACAATATGGAAGCAGTGCTCGCCCGTGCGACCTGAATGCCACGAGTTGAGAATCGAAAAGAAGAATGCCATGAAGTAAGGTGGAGCCGTAAGCAGCAGGGTTTGAACGCGCGGAAAGCCGAGCGTCTTTACGATCGATGGGAAGAAATAAGTGAAACTCATGGAAACCACGGCACAAGTCTGAATGAAGACAAGTAGCGGCTGTTTTGGTGACAATAGTTAGCCAAATCACTACGAAAAGCTGCACATAGCTTCTCCAGGTCAAGTTACTTACCACTTTCGGGTCGGAAAAGGCTTGTTTCAGACCAGTGAAAACAGACTCTTTGACTTCGTCTGCCATACCGTCATTCTCACGTTCGAGACGCCATTGAGCCATGGCTGTCTCTTCTGCCGATAAGAACGAGGTGTTCGATGGGTAGTTAGGAAGAAGCGCATATCCGGCAAACGCCATGACGATAGTCAACGCGCCCTCAAGAATGAAGCTAAAAGCGGAGAAGTCAGATTTCGTTCCAGTTGTATACCAAATTGACACTCACATCCATCTCCAAGACGGATATCCACCAAGACCGTCCATGCCATCAACGATGCCAGCCGCAATGAGACCACCAAAAGCTGAAGACAACGTATACCCAGAGTAAAATGTTGCGATACGGCTAGGTAACTCTTTTCGAGTATACCAACAAGAGAGAAAAAATATGCATCCAGGGAAATAAGGGGCCTCGGTGACTCCAACGAGGAATCTCAATGCTACCAGCCCAGCATGGTTCTGCACGAAGCCCGTAGCCCCGGATACAATACCCCAAATGATAACAACTGTAGGCAAGTAGAGCCGGGGCTTGAAAATCGAGAGAAGCATGTTCGACGGCACCATCATGGAGATATAACCAGCCCATAGGACCATAACGGCCGTCTGGTATTGCACATCGTCAATACGCAGTGAGGCTTCCAGGCCACCAAGACGTGCGTTGGCGATGGCATTTCGGTCGAGGACATTGAGCAAAAAGAGAATGATCAGTATGGGCAAAGCGCGGACATCGATCTTTCGAACGAGTTTCTTCTCTAGTGATGCTAGTTCATCAGGCGTATAGTGGCGCAGGATATCTGGTACAGGGCTGTGAGTACCCGAGTTGGCTTCGATCTGCTTACAAGATGGCTCCTTCGTGATGGAAGCTGTGTCGTTGTCCATGGTAAAGGATGAGGAGTGTAAGATGGGCTGAAATGCAATAAGAACTTCTTCGACTTGTAAAAGCCGTATCAAGCAAAATTCGGAGTCAAATAAGTCCCCGGATGGTTATTTATGGTAAAAGCTTTTTGGCCGCGGGTACTTCCCCGCGGATTAAATCACCCCGCATTACACGGATGATGCCTGCCGGGTCAACTGATGAGATCACCAAAGCCTACTATGCAGGTGAGCTTTTAGCCAAGACTGTACTTCGTAAATCACGGCGTTTTGGCCGAGGTGGTTGGTGCGCACCACGACTACTCTGGGGATTCTTGCTAAGTGGTTAGTGAATCAGATACTTTGTTGATTAGAGATATATCGATTTGAGAGCTCAAGAGGCCGATAATGATGCTAAGCATCATTTGTACATGTTCATCACACGATCCAAAACATATTCGTGCACTTGATCTTCTACAGGTCGGACCAAATACTAAGTATCCCTGTTACTACGCCTATCTGTCCTACATCATTACTTCTACAGCATTCACTTTCATACTCTCAACCTTCTCTCCTGTCCTGTCCTCACTCACTGTAGCCCGTAAGCTATCTACATAATCCCTAACAATCTGATCAAACCCTGTGTCCCTCTCGAATCCAAGATCCAAAGCTTTCTTATTATCAAACTCTGCTGGCCAGGACTCTAATATCGTCTTTACAGCTGGCTCTTCCTTTATTTCCAGGAGCGCCAACTTATCCTTTCCTCCTACTCTCTCCAGTGAATCGATCATTTCCTGAAGGGAAACTCCAATACCAGGGAAATTTATGGCGCGGTCGAATTTAGCAAGGCGGTTGGTGTCGAATTTTGTAGCAGCATAGACGAGATTCTGGACCAGAATCCGTGGAGAACAAAGCCAATGACGCCACTGCTTGTCCGCAATTGGAATTACACACTTGATGCCGTTCATGGGCTCGCGGATCAAACCGCTGATGAATGAACTCGCTGCTGCGGTTGGCTTGCCTGGTCGCACACAAACGGTGGGGAAGCGCAGTGATATGCCGTCGATAAAGCCGCGGCGTGTGTACTCCGTGATGAGATACTCGCACATCATTTTCTCGGCGCCGTAGCTCGTTTCTGGAGTCGGCATTTGTGTTTCGGTGACCGGGAGTGTGACTGAGTTGTTGTATACAGCCTGGCTGGAAGCGTAGATGACTCTTGCTCCGGGACATGTCTTTCTTATTGTTTCGAGCAGAGCGCGAGTAGCGTCGAAGTTTGCTTTCATACCCAAGTCGAAATCGGCTTCGGCACCAGAGGACATGATTCCGTGGAAGACGAAGGCAGCGTCAATGTCTTTTGTAACTACGGCCTCCGATTGTGTGCACAGGTCTGCTTTAATGGCTTGAACATTACTAGAATAGGCGTTGGTCGGGACAGGAGGCTCGATAATGTCCGTCAGGATAAG
Source organism: Curvularia lunata (assembly GCA_005212705.1). NCBI lineage: Eukaryota > Fungi > Ascomycota > Dothideomycetes > Pleosporales > Pleosporaceae > Curvularia > Curvularia lunata. The sequence goes on along the minus strand of PELC01000028.1, from coordinate 202,902 downwards.
TGAATGGGCCGCTTTAATGTCCTCGAGCAGCTTCTTTGCAACAAGCTGGCCAATGAAGCCAGCGGCTCCTGTAATGAGAATACGCATCTTTTCGAGATTGATGTTGCGACAATGGAGGGGTACGTAGCCATGGTAAACTGCTCATATACATAAGGGAACCGGAGTTTTCGGCCGACCTCCTGCCCATTTCCAAAGGTCATTGGACGTCTAGTGCTGATCTCGATCGGATAACTCCGCCGGTAAGTCTCAAGCCCATTACATATTAGTCGTTCCGAGTCTTGCTGGGGTTGCTTCTTCGTGGCCAGCCCACCATCGGAGTTTCGCCGAACCCGCTTCCCCGCAAGGAAACGTCGGCGGCAGATCAACGAGCGAAACCTTCCTCGTAAAGCTTGGCTCAATCATCCCAGCAGCAAACACGATTTGACAACACATGTACTCTGTTGGAAATTTTGTAGTCCACTAATTTGATTTACTAGTTCGTTTGCACATCGCAAACTCTCGTCTGGCTGATAAGTTCCTAGTTTGGCCCTCAAAATTGGAGTTTTGAGCCAAAATCCTACAGAACAAGTACCCAAATACTGTTTCCGCCACCACTACCGACCCTTCGCCCAAGGCGTAGTGACGTCCTTCTTGAAGTTCGCATCCAACCCCACAGCTTTCAGTATAGCAAATCTTACATGGTCGATACCCAATCGCTTGCCATCAACCAGTGTCTCAGCACTCACACCCAGGATCTCACCCAACGCACCTCCTCCAACTGGAGGCTGGATTTCGTTTTTTAGCCTCTCCATGGCTTGCCTAAGGCTCTCTGGTGTACCCTTTGGTGTCAAACGACGGGCAGATTTGCCATCGAAGCACTTGATGTCTTTGGCATTGGGTATGTAGAGCTTGTCGAGTTTCGACAGGATGACTTGATGGCTAACACCAGCTAGACGTAAGGAAGCCAGCAGCGAACGGTCCTTGTCCTTGATGCCATGTTCAGCGTCCAAGAGAACGAAAACACGGCGAAGTTGTTTTCGACTGCGTATGTACTTCATGATCTCCACTCCCCATACGGCAAGCGAGCCCTCACCATACCCGGGCATGTCCACGATTGTCAAACCGCTAATGCCGACGATCTTGTCGCGTCCGCTGGGTTGCTTCTTAATTGTCACGCCATTTCCGGCCCCTACACCGTAAAGGTTCATCGTCTTAGTGAAGCCTGGCGTTGATGACGTACGTGCCAATAGCGCCTTGATGTCCGCATTTACAACGGCATTCAAAAGTGAGCTCTTGCCAACATTAGAGCGACCGACAAAAGCTACCTCAGGGACGTCGGACTCTGGTAACATGCGGAATTGCGCTATACTTCGAAGTAACTTTGCGTTCTTGCTATTATTTGTGAAAAAGTGATTTGCCTGTGTCTTTTGCGCAATCGTTGGCGGGAACGACTCCCAATACCAGTGAAAGTCTTCCAATTTGCTAAAATGGAGCTTCACATGGCTGGAAGGGAGCTCTGGGTTTATGGACGCTGAAACGGGTTCGGATTTGCGCCTCGAGCCGAGTGGTGGCGAGGGTGTAGACGGCTGAAGCTCCTCCACTACTTCGGTAGCCTTTCCTTTTCCCGAACGTCTCTGTGCACTATTTCTGGATGTTCCTGATGAATCTGGGTGCCTTTTTGGTGATGAAGAACTTCCAATCTCGAGTTCTTGAGGTGCCGAGGTTTCAGAAAATACTGTCTCTTTCACCCCATCTATGGGCCTCGTGGTTTCTTGCTGGGCCTCTAACTCTCGCTTCACCCGTTCTGTTAGATTGGCCATGCTTACTCGTATCTGTGATGATTTGAGTGTGCCCTCTCTTCTCCGCTGCCGTCTTTCCCTCATTGAGAGTGGTCGTGGTCCCTCTGAAGATAGCCCACCTCCCGTCTTAGATGATTGTTGTTCATCGGCCAATTCCAGATGATATGTACTTTGGGTCTTGCTCATATGCAACATACTCTGTGTTGGCGGCTTTGACCTGTATTGAGCTCTGGCATCGCCACTCCAATGTTTATGCAGCCGCAACCTTGCGTTTGGTACATCCTCTTGGTGAGCACTATTGGTCTGTGGCCGTAGTTGTGTTCGAGTGAGAAGTTTGGACTGCTGGCGAGAGAGGCTTTGTATGCATTGACGGCACATATAGCCTGATTTTAGCGGAAGAACATTCATTTCGTGTTTTCTTTATGGAGTTTAGGCAATCAAGTCGAATGCGTGCATGTCGAGTTCACGACTGGTCCGTGCCCTCTTGCAACTTTTCGCCGCAGCACCTCCGCGGCGAACGTCAACTCCACAAGCCACGATAACTCAACCCAAAGCCGATCGGTGGCTACTGCTTACCCAGACACTTCCGATCATACAATTCAAATTACAATCGTCGCAATGGCACAATCTGCAACATCGCAGATCCGCTCTCTCTACCGCCGTCTGCTCCGCGAACTCCCTTCTACGCCCCAAACGAGCCGCACACGGCACCAAAAGCTATCTGCGCCCTCCCCTCTTCAAAAAAGCATACGCTCAAGCATCGCTACACCAAAGACTGGTTCGAGTACGCAAGAACAGATTCAACAGGCAGAGCAATTCGTACAATATGTGCAAGCGCAACGGACATATGCGTCGCTCTTGGAGCGGTACAATCCCGGTATGGGCATGACTGAAGAGGAGAGGGTACGACTAAGCGCAAGGAGAGTGGGCATGAACCTTCCAGTCGAGTTTAGCCAGGATGGAGAAAAAGCATAAGAGATTGTTGGATAATTAGCGGGGTGGATCAAGGCCATATCGGATATGATTATCGACTCGGATACGGGCATTTACAATCATTAGTGATCCGAAAGACGATGGAAAGTGTACATATAAGCACTTATCATGAAGATGAAAACAGAGTCATGCGAAACTGGGAGGGCTTGAAAACTGCGAGCTACGACTCGTGCGCAAAGTCGTAGTTGGGTAGTTTGAGAACATAGCTATACAGAGGAAAGATAAAGTATAGATATCTATTGATCTAGCCAGACTGTTACGAAAAATTCAGGCATGGGCTCAAGATCTAATATAAAGTACCGCTATCGAAGGGTATGCTGCTTTTGGTGTACGCAATAACTCCAATTCGCCAGAATCCATGGTATTTCAGACCATCTTTGTAGATCGACACTCACTCCACCGTCGTTTCTGCTCCTTCGATCGCATCGGCACAGATCTAGTTTCCGTGGGACTGGATGACTGAATGTGTGGGTTGCGTTTAGAACAGTGGATTGAATGGACTTTGAAAGAACTTTAGAGAAGTCGATCCGCCGTCTAGTCCTCAAACTTGATGCCCTTTCCACCGGATGTGTCAATCATACCACCCCGGTAGGAGCCTCTCTTTCCCTTGTTCTTTTCCTTGGTGAACCCTTTTCCCTTTGTGACAATCAATTTGGCATGAGCGCGGTCGGCATAATCATATGGGACGTATGCGTTGCTTGCAAGCCTAGGGTCAACCTTGGTATCGGGCTTAATGCGCTGGAATCGGTTCTCGACGTGGCTTCGCTTTGAATTGGGAGCGTCTGCCGAAGGTGAACCGGCCTTGCGCTTGTTACTAGCGGGCACAGGCGATGCTGCGGGCAGGGTCTGGGACGAGTCGCTGGCAGAGCCCTTGCGATCAATCTCGGCAGGTTTTGTCTCCTTTTCCGCCTCAGAGTCGGAGTCGCTGGAATCGCTAGAATCGCTCGAGTCGCTCGAATCACTAGAATCGCTCGAGTCGCTCGAATCCGAAGCGCTAGAAGCGGACGAAGATGAGGGTGAAGCAGCCTTCTTACCCTTGTTCACCTTGCTGGTCTTCTTCTCCACCTCGGACTCAGAGCTGCTGTCGCTGTCGGAGTCGCTATCGCTAGACGATGAATCGCTGGAAGCGGAGGAGGAATCAGAATCTGGCAGAGCAACCTTGGCAGGTTCGTCGTCGGAGCTGCTGTCAGAGTCGCTGGAGTCGCTGGAGTCGCTGGAGTCACTGGAGTCGCTGGATGAAGACGCCGAAGATGAGGAGACAGATTTGGCCTTCTTTGCTTTCGGCTTAACGGGGGCGCTTTCCTGTTCCGACTCAGAGTCGGAAGAGTCTGAGCTCGAATCTGAACTCGAGTCGGAACTCGATGAGCTCGAATCGTCCTTCGTTACAGGTACCTTTTTGTTAGTGGCCTTCTTTGCCTTTTGAGGCTTTGTCTCGGCCTCCGACTCGCTGCTAGAGTCGCTGTCGGAATCGCTGCTGGAATCGCTGCTGGAGGCGCTGCTGGAGGCGCTGTCCTCGTCAACATCCATAGGCTCAGGCGCACCCTGAGTTTTGCTAGCGCCTCCACTCTTCTCCCATTTCTCGAATCCCTCAAGTTTGCTCGCAGCGTTTTTTTCACCTTGCTGCTCGAGGAACTTCTTTACAAGATCGAGTGGTACTTGGGTGGTTGCTGTTGTCTCTGTAGGCACCTTTGTCTGCTTTTTGCCGGTGCTGGACTTCTTGGAGAGCTTCTTGTCGGCAGCCATGATGCGCAATTGGAGCCGTGTGTCGCGCTGAGGTGATGGGGATGAATTGTGGAGAAGTAAAGGTCGCAATGGCGCGCGAGAAAAAAGTTACGGCGGGCGGAATGCACCTCGGATGGCGCTAAGCCGCAAGCGTGATCCTGGTCCCGCGCGCCTGCTGTCTCATATGAGAGAGGGAGTGTACGACACCAGACGTCGCTCGTCCGCGCAAGGAGACGCCCGGGGCCTTTCACTCTCTCTTGACGTTGCTTTACCTTGCACAAATTCGTCTCAGCTTCCGCAGCCCTGTGAAGTCGTACGTTCCGTATCGATTGCTGCCCGACACCCATCGCTCATTGATGGCCGAGCAACCGGCCAACCAGCTCAGCATCGCAAGACCCACCGCTACCCCGATTCCCCATTGATGGCAGCACCACGAGGAACCCTCGTTACCGCCGGGCGACAATAGTTGGTGTATCATTCACCTGGATTTGAGGCCATTCAGGGCGTAGTCGTAGAGGCGCAAATCAAGATGGACGGAAGGCCACGCAACTATACCAATGGAGGCGGGGACCCTCGAGCTCCCCCAAATCGGCCGCCCGCTGGAGGCTCAAGAGGAGTTCCCCCTTCTGCGAGCTCCAGCTCTACGCCCTCTGGAATGTCGCGCGCAGAGCGATTTGACGATGAGCGACGGAGGATTACTGAGAGCTGCTTCTCCAAGCTGGACGAGCAAGGACAGCGTACGTGTTTCTGGATGCTACCGCCAATACAGTTGGGATATACGGCCAGGTCTTGCCTATCCTGTGGAATGCTAGACTTTGTCTGAACTGCACTGACACATCCCAGTCCAGGAATCCTACATCACACACATTCGCGTCCAGGAAGATGGCGCATATCCTCAGGCCCCCCCTCCGCCAAACTCGCCGCCTTCGAACAAGAAGGCAAGAATCATCATGATATCCGTGCGGAACACAGGCAGAGTTAAGCTGCACAAAGCAAGAGAGAACGCCAACGGCACGTTCTCTATCGGGAAATCATGGCCCATGGAAGAGCTCTCTGCCGTCGAGAACTTTGTTCACGGAACTCCTGCAAATGAAGAGGAAGCGCAGCGCAAGCAGTGGGCAGGAGACAAAGGCTTTGCGGTGACTATCAACAAGCCATACTATTGGGAAGCTGGTACTGCGAAAGAGAAGGAGTTCTTCATCGGGAGTATGGTTAAGATTTACAATAAGTATACAAAAGGGGATTTTCCTCTTTTGACCGGATTCAGTGCGGCTGAATTGAACAGCCTTACGAACGGGCAACCACATCTTGCCACAGCAGAGGGTCGCGCCGCATTTGCAGCAGGGGGCCAACCAGGCGCAAGCCCGCGGCCGGGTCCATCAGAACAGAGACCGGGCGCTCCAAGGACTGGCGGGCCGCCTCCAAGGAGGCCTGGAGAGGCATCACCCCTGCCAGCAGATGATAGCAGAAGAGGGGCTCCCCTTGGACCAAACCCTAACTTTAGGAGGCCACCGGGAGAACTTCAGGGTCCAAGAAGGCCCGGTCGACCAGACGATGACCTTCGTTCTGGTGATAGACCAAATACAGGCGACGAAGCTCGCCGACGTCCACCTTTCCTACCAAACCAAATGCAAGCTCCTCCGTCTATGCCCGACCTGAGACAAAAACGGCCAATGGATCCAAGTATTCGAGCGCGACCTAGTGGGGATAGTATGCGGCCCCGCCCTGGCCAGGGTCCAAGTCCTGGTCCCAGCCCGAGTCCTGGTCCCAATGCCATTCCGCCAACACCGCCCTTTGCGTCGCGAAATTTGACACCTCAGTCGTCAGCTTCAGAGTTCGCTGGTCGGCCCAAGACTCCAGATTCCGCAAAACTCTCAACAACTCTCAGTCCCGGACGTGGGCCGCCCTTGGAAGATGGCCAGTCTCAACGATCAGAGAGGTCATTCGACGAGCGATCAGTAGATGGTGCATCGCCAGGCATCTCAACACCAGACGCGCGTAGACCGAGAGACTTTGCTTCGCCCCGGAGAGATCCATCTCCTAGAGGTCTAAGACCGGGCACATCCCAGAGTGCGGTTCGACCAGGCACTTCTCAAAGCAATGCCAGTTCAAATTTCAATCGACCTGACGACACACCACCAGAAGAGCCTCCGCAGCGGAGAAGGCCGACTATGGAAACGCGTCCATCTCAACTGTCACAACGCAGTTTTGATAGCCAAGGCACAGACTCACGTTCAGTATTCCATACGCCCTCAGGATCGCCTGCTCCGCCACTGGAAGTTCCGCCTAGAAGGAGACCTCAAGAGACGCCTGAGAGGCTGAAACCTACTTCTCAAGATAGCATTGTACGCTCTGAAGCTACACTACCTACATCGCAACCTACGCCACCACCCACTTCTCCCTTACCACGAATTCCCGCAGCTCCTGTTCCGCAAGAACCTCCACAAGATCCAGCACTCGCGCCTGCTGCACAACCTCAATTAATGGGCACTGAGCCAGGTCCCGACCCTGAACCTCAACCCGAGCCTGTCCAGAATACTAACAGCCCAATGGAAGCGCAAGAGACCGAGGTTTCGCATCGCCCTGGTCTCGGCCCCATGGTGAAAAAGTCATTGGCCAGCGATAGTGCGGCGAACAAGTTCCGCAAGGCGGCAGCAGCAGCAGGGGCTTTTAAGCCTCGTGCTGGCGGTGCTGCAGCAAAGCTCTTCAACAAAGACACAAAAGCATCCGATGAACCGGATGGTGTCAATGCAGTGTTTGTACCTCAACGGCAGGCGCCGAAAGAGACGCCGAAAGAACAGCCAGAACAGGAAGAGAAGAAGTCAGAGGAAATCCCTCCTGCCATACCAGATCGATCGTCGAAAGAACGACCACGTATTAGTACAGAGGTTGTACCATCAGTTACTGTTTCTGCTCCAAAAGTGCCGACTTTGGCTGAAGTTCCGCAACAGCCAGACGACGAAGCTCCTCCACCAGCTCCCGAAAAGGCAGCGGCAAGGAACGCTGAGCCGGAGCCAGAAGTCCGACGCAAGAAGCGCAGATCCAACCAGCAAATGGTTAACATCTCAAAGCTTGGTATAGACCCTAGCATCCTTGACGAGCGGGGGCTAGAATTCGACAATATATTAGCAGAGTTAGGCTGGGGCAGTAATGAGCTTTCGCACAAACATATCGAGTCCCTTGAAGCCGACATAAAACGCGAAATTGCTCGCGTCGAAGCAGGAAGTTGGCTAAATCATCTTGAACAGAAGGATGACCGTGTGGAAGCTGTTGAACGCATGCTAGATCGTGCCATCGCTGAATGTGATGAACTCGAAGGGCTGCTGACCCTGTACAACGTCGAATTGAGCAGTCTGAACGATGACATTGCTTTCATCGAAGCTCAAAGCCAAGGTCTGCAAGTACAGACTGCCAACCAGCGTCTACTACAGCAAGAACTTCGACAACTCGTCGATACCATTTCGATTACGTCAGACCAACTAGAACCCCTGAGACGTGCTCCGATAGGAAAGATCAACGGTCTCAAAGATATTGAGACTTCTTTGGTTCTTCTCTACAAAGCTTTGGTCACTATAGATCCGTCTTTTGTAGCAGGGAGCCGAGCAAGCGCCCATGATGCCCTGAATCCCATGAACAGTAGATCAGGAATAGGCAACAGCGACCTGGCAACCATGCAGGCTCTACAAGAGAAGCGGGATCGGTATCTTGGTGAGGGAACCATGTTTCTTGAACGACTCAAAAAGCACATGGAGATTACCTTTGGCGCAGCTTTCTTGTCAACAAAAGACGCGCTTTCCAATCTTGACCAGGGTTCCATGCCGTCTTTGAAGAAGAACATTGAAGCACATGACGCTGGCCGGAGCGAGTTGTGGATGTTGAGTCCAGTAATGCTCTTCGCGAAGGAGATTGACAGGACTTCTTGGGATATGCTCCTTCGAATGTATCAGAACCAAGCAGCACAATTGTACCAGCAAGAGGTTCGGGATAACATCCTTGCGTGGAGGAAGTTTGCTCGGAAACCTAGTGGAGAGGAGCAAGAGCTGCTCTTCACTGCACAAGAGAAAGAGCCGGAGAGTATCACGGGCACCGCACGAAAGCTAACAGTCAAACGAAGTCAGACTTTGGCTCGTGGCTTAAGAGCGGCTTCTGGAGACAAAGAGGGTAAAGACGGCAAAGACGGTAAAGCAAAGCCAGCCAGTCAGGATGGCAAGCTACATCCCTACGATGTTTTCAGCAGGGTCTTGGACGACACAGGCCCTGTGCTGCTGACCGAGCAAAACTTCATCACAGAATTCTTCCATGCTACGTCGACAGACTCGCTGGACTTCCCTGATGCAGTACAGGCAGCACCTCCAGAAAACCGCCGAGGACCTAATTTGTGGATCAGGAAGCAATTTGAGCCAGACAGAGTTATGGCAAAGCACGTAACTGGAGTCATGGAGGAAATTTTCTCGTTTTGGCCTGCCGAGATTGCTAGCCTGGTCGATTGGGCTACGAAAGCCGATCCTTTGTAAGTCCTCTCTTTGGAGTATATTGTGATGACAACTGACTGTTCCCAGACAAGGTGTAGGCATTCTTTGTGCTGTAGATCGCAAGTTACTCGATATCGAGGAAACGAACCAGGACTTCCTGACTAGAAACTTGCAAAAGATACACGAGCGTCTCCAAGGACTATTCAGCCGCTTTTTGGATGAGCAAATACGCGCTATTGAGGATACAAAGGTCAAGATCAAGAAACGCAAGGGCGTCATATCCTTCATGAAGACCTTTCCTCACTTTGCAGTCGCGATCGAAAATATGCTGCCCTCTTCAGCTGAAGGTGGCGATCAGTTGGAGATCCGCCGCATGGTCAACGATGGATACCAGAGACTCAACAAGGCCATGTTTGAGAGTTTGAAGGTCATTGCCAAGGAGTCTCCTACCGTCATGGCTTCGCAAGGGCAGGGCGATCCCGAGGACAAGGAGGCACTGAACTACCATATTCTACTTATCGAAAACATGAACCACTACATGGAGGAAGTTGATGCTCGTGCTGTTCCAGTCCTCGAATACTGGAAGGGCAAGGCTCAGGACGAGTACAGCGAGCACATGGGCCTTTACGTTGATGCCGTCATTCGGCGGCCACTGGGCAAACTTTTGGTAAGTACACTCGTAACGGTTGGTACTCGCAGACCTCTGACATTGTCTAGGAATTTATTGAGTCTACCGAAACACTTCTTGGTCAACCCGGTGCCAGCGCCCAGGCTATTTCGCAACGCTCCTCCCACTCTCGCTCCGTATTCAAGAAGCTGGTGCACTCGCACGATGCCAAAGAGCTGCGCAAGGGCATCGAGGCCCTGAAGAAGCGAGTCGACAAGCACTTCGGCGACGCAGACGACCCATCCATCAGTCGCGATCTCGTGTTCAAGGTGCTCAAGGAGTGCGAGAAGACGTACATGAACGTGTCGGAGCGCATGGTGACGATCAATCAGGATGTATATGGTGGAGAGGTGGAGATTGATTGGGGCAGCAAAGAGATCGACGCAGCGTTCAAGAGATAGTGTCTTCGGAAGAGCGAGAGTCGGCATTTCCGAGCGCTGGGGTTGTAATTGGTTTGCTTGGTTGGTTTTCAAGATGTGTATATTTGAAGATTTAATGCGTTATGATGGAGGCCTTGGTACCGCATAGCTTGCATGGCGTTCAACGAGCTCAGCCAGCATAGCACATGTCTTTGAAATTTACCTTCCATTCCTGTAAAACCTGCAGTGCCTCACAAATGGAACGATACCTCAATACCCATGCCTTATCCACCGAGGGCGGATGGTTATGTTACAGAATAAGTCCGCCGGGGTCCGGATGCTCCGGCCCTCGCTGACTAGGAGCGAAAGTGACCTGCAGGCTGGGACTTGACCCCGGTCTGGGTTAGTTGCAAGCGAGCCATGACGAAATCGATCGCGACTTCGAGTCTAGATTGGTGCTAGATCGAATGGATCGCACCGAACTGTATGCGCGGCCAGACCCATGGCAACAGTAATGTTTCCCGCATATGCTGTGTCACAATATAGGATTTCAGGCGGCCCAAGAGCATAAAAGAAGCAAAGAAGCCGCCCGACGGCTTCGTTTCTAACATCTAAGCCCTTTGCACAGGCCCGTGAAGCAATTCAGTTCATCACCAACATGACGCTTCTACAGACGCTTCTACGGGCTACGGCCTTCAAAAACCCGTTGTTGCGCACACTCGTCCCCTCTGTTGCGCTCGCATACGGTATCCAAGCTGCTGTTGCCGTTCCCTCCATCGCAGCGCAAACAGAACGCTATTACGATCTAAGCGGAAGCCTCACATACCTCTCTTGCACAGCCTTGAGTCTGGCGATGCCGTATCTGAGAGCTAAGGCTTCAGGAGCAATTACTGGTGGTATAGCAGAGTATTTCAGCAGCCAAGGCCTCGGGCAAGGGACGTGGTGGTGGAGACAGGCGCTTCTGAGCGCTGCAGTAGGCATCTGGGCTACAAGACGTACGAGTCAATCGGGGTATATCAAGATATGAGACCACGTGACTAACAATGGATAACAGTGGGAACCTACCTCTTCAGACGCATTTCCAGTGATGACGGCAAAGACTCGCGATTCGAAAAAATACGCACCTCGCCCGCAAAGTTCTCCGTCGCTTTCTTCGCCCAGGCGACATGGGTCTCGCTCTGTACTCTTCCTGTCATCCTTGTGAACGCTGTACCGCGGTCTGCCTACGCTACCTCTTTACTTGGCCAGGCTATCTCCGCTAAACCTTACCTTACGGATATCCTCGGCCTTGCCATCTTTGTCTTTGGCCTCGGCTTCGAAGTCATTGCTGACCGCCAGAAAGACGCATGGGTGCAGGCGAAGAAGCAAAAGAAGCATTCTGAAGAGTTTCTCACCCACGGTCTGTGGTCGAAATCTCGGCACCCGAATTACTTTGGCGAGTCGACGCTCTGGTCAGGTATCGCTATTGCGGCGGCGGGTCTCCTAGTTCGACAGCCTGCACAGGCGGCATTGGGCTTGAGCGGTGGACTTGCGGGGCAGATGCTGGTCGCGGGCATGTGCGCGGCTAGCCCGGCTTTTGTGAGCTTTTTGCTCCTGAAGGTTAGTGGGGTGCCGCTGAGTGAGAACAAGTATGATAAGAAGTATGGAGATCGCAAGGATTATCAGAAGTGGAAGAGGGAGACGCCGATGTTTGTGCCCAAGCTTTGGTAAGGAGCGTGAGTGAATTTGACCATAGGGGTGGTGGGGGTAATGTGTTCCATGCCTTTTGGTGCGGTGTAATGGTGAACGTGTGGCCGTGTTGGCTCTACAAGTAATACTAGACGGCAGAAGCAATTCGCGTGCGAGATTTGGGTCCGGGATAGTGGCACCATGGAGAGTCTGTATACGTTTACATGATTTTCATGTTTACATCTTCTTTTGATGTTAACATACATTCTCAAAATCGCTAAGCCAAATCCAACGCCTCTAAAGAAAACCTAATCTGTCCACACACTTAATAAGTAACTCATCTCATTGCAACATGAAGCTTGCAGTATCTACTGCTTGACAACCTATGATCACGAATCATGTGCATAGAACAGGCCTAACAAGGCTGATTTGGACAGGTGGCCAGCTGGTATATCTGACACATACGGCAAACTCATCTAATAACTTGTTCATGTTCATGAAAGGCTATATTTGCCACGGGTATATCACGATACTTGAATAGATAAATATCAATAGTTTTCGGTTTTACGTTTTGTGTCACTATGTACCTTCAGCAATTAATATCTCAAATGCTTGCACAACATGGTAATTGCATAGACCATCGCTGTGACAATGCCTTTTCCAGAAAACTTAAGCAGTTCATGACTCAATAATGCCATTCGTCCTATGATGTATATCCTAAAAAGCTATATTGTGTAGATGGATGGAAAAATAAAACGCCAACCCCGATGCAGATCCAACCCATTTTGAAACGTCAGTCATGCACATGGCTGGTGTCGACATGAATATGTATGAAACAATAATGTCTAGGCGTCTTCACCCATCTTTACGTCTTCACCATCTGCCAGATCGACATTCACTCCGCCTTCCTCTTCCTCGGCGACCATAGCCTCGGTGGCTTGTTCGCCATCACTGACGTCGTTCTCCGCGGCCTCCTTAGCCTGCTGCTCAGCCTTGGCCTTTTCTGCGACATGGTTGATGATTTCGGTGTCCTTCTCATTGAAGATCCTCAACAGCATGGCTTTGCGGTCGTCCTTATCAACCATGAGGTTCGCGCTACCCGGATGTCTCCAAAGAGGAAGCACCATGCGGAACGGAATGCCCTGCTCTTCATCCTTCTCAATTCGGACAAAGCAGCATCCTACATCCATTTTCTGGAGCTGCTCGCCAACCTCGCCGAGCCCAGTGTCGCCTTCTTTTGGCAACTTGGGGAACATTTCCCTAATCAGCTGGTGGAGCGTCTCCTTCTTCTCCAACTTGACTATGCGCTTCTTTGCCCATGGTTCGAGGATACGGATACCCTCGTTCTGCAGCCGCCATGGCGCTTGAGTACGGTCTAGTTCCTTGACCTTGTGTGAGACAAACATGACCACACCACAATGGATGAACTTCATGCCGCGGTCCTTGTTCTGCGAAATAATGGTCTTCGCGAAAGCAGAGGTGTAGTAAATTTTATTAAGAGACAGACCCTCTTTGTTCTTGACCATGAAACGATCACGCGGGAAGCGACTGTCGATGCCAAAGAAATCCATGATAGAGGCGATGGTCGCGTCATCGGGAGAGAGGTACTCGAAGTACTCCTTAGCTTGGTTCTGGTTCTCGGGCTTGAGACGAGCCTCTTTGGAAACTGCATTAGAGCCGTTTGTAGCAGCTCCGTTCTCCGTAGGCTCAGTGGTTGCATCGTCGGTCTTGGCCTTCTTTTGAGCTTCAGACTCTTCAGACTCTTCCAGTTTGCGCTTGAGGGGGGCTGCAATGTCAGAAGCATCGTCTGGAGTTTCTGTCTTAGTAGCGTCCGCTTCAATGACGTTTTCAGCCGGTGTCGGCACAGAGGAATCGGTGGTCGTCTCGGCCTGTGTCTTCTGTGCCTTTGAAGGGTTTTCTGGGTTCTGTATCTGCGCAATCTTGATGTCATCCAACTTCTCAAGGATAGCGATGAAGAAGCCACCGGTATCCTGCAAATGTGGGTAGACACGTATACAGTGCTCAAGAGGGATGCGCTCTTCCTCGGACTTGGCGATAGGCGGGAAGCAGCTAGGCGTCACCTTGGTTGAGAACTGCCGTTCAGGCTCGTCAACCTCGTACTTTGCCCTGGCCTTTTGGTATGCCTCCCAGTTGGTGAACATATGAGCAGTCTTCTCTCCTCCTGCAGTAACAGATGAGGTGTCGAGGACCTTCCAAGCGTTGAGGCCGGGCTTGCGCTTGAGATTTGGTAGGTGGTCTGAGCAGTCTACAAGCCGGACCTTTGAGTTACCGCCACAGGCCTCGATGGCTGCTGCAACGACAGCCTCGTTTTCCACGGGGTTCATACTGCAGGTAGAGTATACCATGCGACCGCCCTTCTTTAGCATTTGCAGACCTCGGAACAAGATGCGCAGCTGGAGGCCGTGCAGACCTAAACCATCCTTGGGTGTCCACTTCTGCCACACATTTGGGTTCTTGCGGGCTGTGCCGTCACCGGAGCAGGGCACATCAGCTAAAATCCTGTCGTATTTCAGGTACTGCTTCTTGCCGCCCTGGCTGGGGAGCTCGATCGAAGGGAATATGGAGGCGTCGTGTTGCGTCACAATGAGGTTGGGGAAGTTGAGTCGCTTGACCTGGTGGACCAACATGCCGGCGCGCTTGTAGTCAGAATCGTTGGCAATGAGTAGGCCTGTCGAGCGTCCGTCATCGCTGTAGTCGCCGTCTGCGCTCAGGTCAACAGAATCGCCATTTGCTACTCGCTGCACTCGCTCCTCTTCATCGCCGTGGATCATCTCAGCAAGCTGCGCCGACTTGCTGCCGGGTGCTGCGCACATGTCGAGTACTACCATGCCCGGCTTCACATCGAGGAAGTGGGGCGGGATCATACTGACAACCTCCTGTCTGCTAATGTTTCCTGACGCAGCTTCGGCAACGAGGAACTTTTGGAAATCGGCGAAAGGTGCATGGCGTCGAATAATCTTTTTATGTGTCTTCATGTGCCACACGAGCTCGTCAGGAAAGGCCTGTACTGGCTCGGGAGGCTCGACTGGCTTGCCCTCGAAGTGCTTGGACGCAATCGCGGGAACGTATCGCTGCTTGAAGATCTCACGCACAGCGAGAGCATCGGACTTGGTACCAGTGAAGCGGAAGCTGTTGGGCAGGTCGGCCTGGAGAGCTTTCCACATTTCCTCAAACTCTGCCTCGTCCAAGAAGCCTCCCATGCGGTAGTAGCTCTCGAAGAGCTCATTTTTGCGCTCGATAGTGGACCATGGCTCGGTGCGAGTGTCTCGTCCTCCACCACCGCCGCCGCGTCCACCTTTATTCTTGCCGCGAAATGGTTTGCGACCGCCGCCCTAGGTAAAGTTAGAGAAGCCCTTCGTTGTGGCGCATAATGTGATAACTTACGCGACCTCCTCCTCGACCCATTGTTGGCGATTTGAATATGTAGAGCCTGAATCTAGTAAACTTGCAGCAATTGTCGCAAGTTCGTAGCTCTCAGGAAAATGTCGATGGCGGCGAAGAGTGGACCAATGGAGCGGGGCACTAGCGCGGCTCACCATCTTGGCGCGACCCTAGCGTCCACACATGAATTTCGAGTTCCGCAACCGAACTTTGTCCTTTCAGCTTCTCGACAACACCAAGCCAGCCCACTAACCACCAGCAAAATGGCCCGCACTTCGTGAGTTCAATGTTGCTGCTGCAACGTATTGATGCTAATTGTGCTTCAGCGTCCCCACCCACAATGACATCGCCGTGCCCGAGTCGGTGCTCAAGAAGCAGAAGGCCCACCAGAAGGCTACCGAGTCCCAGGCTGCGGACCTGAAGAAGAAGCGTGAGGTATAACAGTCTCCCAGAACCTGCGCAAGCAGATAGGAGTATCACAGTTGGCTAAGACTTTCTTAGGCCAGCAAGCAGAAGCGCGAGGTCATCAAGGAGAGGGCCGCCAAGTACAACCAGGAGTATGTCAAGGCCGAGAGGGACATCATCGAGGCCAAGAGGGCTGCTAAGCGCGACAACGCTTTCTACGTCCCAGCTGAGGCCAAGCTTGCCTTTGTTGTCCGTATCAAGGGGTGCGTAAAATTCTTCGAAAACGGCAAATTTAGGTGCTAATGCTTGGCAGTATCAACAAGATTGACCCCAAGAAGCGCAAGACCCTCCAGCTTCTCCGTCTCCTCCAGATCAACAACGGTGTCTTTGTCAAGCTCACCAAGGCTACCTCTGAGATGCTGAAGATCGTTGAGCCCTTCGTCACCTACGGATACCCCAACCTCAAGACCGTCCGTGAGCTTGTCTACAAGCGCGGTTACGGAAAGGTCAACAAGCAGCGCCTGCCCATCACCGACAACGCTCTCATCGAGGAGAACCTCGGCAAGTACGGCATCACCTGCATTGAGGACGTCATCCACGAGCTCTACACCGTCGGCCCCAACTTCAAGGCCGTCTCCAACTTCCTCTGGCCCTTCAAGCTGTCCTCGCCCACTGGTGGTTTCCGCACCCGCAAGTTCAAGCACTTCATCGAGGGTGGTGACCTTGGTAACCGTGAGGAGTTCATCAACCAGCTCGTCAGGCAGATGAACTAAGCTGGTCGTGCTTTTGTTCATTGGGTGGAGTTAACGGTTAGCTTCAAAACGATACCATGAAGATTACGATCAGTGGTCGCCCGCTCCTCGAAAGAGGATGGAGGGCAGGCCGAGCCACATGCTCTGGTTAGCTTAGACAAGTCTTCTGCATACCAGCTGAAGAAGGAATTCAAAAGTTCATTCCAGCGGGAATTGTCTGCATATCTGGTTGAGTTTTTACGAGTTGTGATGTCAAAGTGTCTTGTGGAAATCTTTGCTATTTTTTTTAAAAAAAAAAATTTGCATCGCTCTCATTCAGATACCGGCCTCTCTGCGACTAACATGAACGACTTGAACTTTGACCTGGCGGTCAGAAACTTTTCTTCCGTCCATGCTGCCCATATACCTGCGCGTATTTTACCTTCCCATACCGACATCTTAAGCCAACGAATACAAGACTCAGCCCATGATACCTCTTCACGTAACGACATTATAGCTACATACACACTTACCAACCTTCGTTCCAGCATCGATCACGTCTCAAAAAGCCCGGTGACGATAATCACTTGAATGGCGGGACTCGTGAAGACTCGTGTATTGTGCTTCGACACGGTACGGAACAATGTTTATCACCCTTGGAGCAAGAGAAGAGAGCGTAATAGCACTACTATTTCGATACAACTTTTTTTCTCTCCATTTATCGATTCAGCAGAAAGTGAGCTGCTCGACTCGCCTTTGGTCTAAACATGTATCTTTGTGTGAATTAGAGATTCTTTTTTCCCACTGGATCTACTCTGTGATGCTAGCTGTCTGTCATTCCCAACGCAAGTAATACGTTTGCGGGTGAAGTAAAGCAAAAAAGGGAAGGATAGATAGAGCAAAGAGTATTTCGTCGGGACTCGCCGGGTCCCGGGTGACCAAGGTCCACGCCGAGAGTTCAGACTGCGCCACAGGACGGACAAGAACAGGACGTGGGGGTTTTACATTTTTTCGTGGGGTCAAAGCTAAAGTAATTGCATTGTTTTGTATTTTCTCTTTGGAGAGAGAAAAGAAGGAGGGTATCGAGTAAACCATAGTCCGTCCCTACATCACTTCCTGGAGCGAGAGATGGAAAAAACCCGCCTAAAAAAAGCCTTTTTTTTAATTCTACCATGTCCCCAAGTCCCCTATTTTTTCTCAGCCGTTTGTCACATACCCGTTCCTCCCGTACCTCCTGGACCTATTTTCAAAGAAATCATGGTTAGCAAATCTGTGTGCCATGGAGGAGAAAAATGAGGCAAATAAACTTACCAAAGAAGAAGCCATCAAAAAGATCCAACCCATTCCCATCGCTCCAATCATGCGTCCCGTCTCCAAATCCCATGCCAAAACTTATGCCTACATCTTGCATGCCACCGGGGTTAGCTTCGCCCCCGCTGCCACTTCTCCCTTGTATGGGAAAGCTATCTAGGAAATCGAGATCGGAGAAGCCTCCTAGATCAGGATACGTAGAGTTCATGTTCTGAGAAAAGGAATTGTACGAGAGTTGGCTTGATACCTGATATGGCGAGGGCAAGGGCGGGTTAGTTGGCGGGGTGGTGGAGAAAGAATTGTTTTGCTGATTCGGGCTAGTCATTTCGGGACTTGCTGCGAAGAAGCTAGTTTGCTGGTGGGAGCGGAATTGTGGAGAGATTTTGAGATCGCCGGTAAAGGGCTGTTGGAGTTGTGGATTGGTTTTTACCGGTGCTGGGGGAGGTCTCATGGCATTGACTTGGTTGCTGACACGGCTGAAGGAGCGTTTGTCTGTTTCGTCATCTGAGAAAAGATCCTTGAGGTTCATGTCGAAGCGCGGTATCGGTCGCCTCTGCGGTTGCTGCTGCTGCTGCTGCTGCTGCTGCTGGCGTCGATGGCCGAAGAAAGTTGCCGAATCCCCCGAGCCGTAGCCCATTGTCTCACCATCTGCCCTTGCATCAGCTTCTGCAGCCGGGTGTGCAGTGCCCGGCGAAGTTTGTAAATTGTGTGGCTGAAGCTGCGGGAGCGACTGCAGGGCCTGGGGTCCAAAGCCAGTTGTCGACATGCACATCTGAATCGTGGCTTTACTCATACGATCAAATGCATCTCGGCATGCTTCTGCAGGTGGACACTTATCGATCAGGTCACCCAAGACGGAGGTGGCGGCAAGAACGGTAAAGTCGACATCGTCGAGCGACTGCAGAGTGGTCAGCAACGTGAGACTTTACTCATGTACCCTGCATGGCGGGCGTATAATGCCGACGTACCAATAAGCTGCGTACGTGGACACTGTGCCACACTGCATACAGAAACGATATACCTGCAACAGGTTAGGATGCAACGTGAAATTGACTTTGAAGAAACTCACCAGCCATGAAGAGGTGATGGGTGGCCAAGAATGTGTAGTTGACAAGATGCACACGGTGCAGCTGTCGGTAAAGTTTCAGAACTTTCTGGCCCGCTTCAGCTACCTTGAGAAAGACTAAATCCTCGTCTTCCCTCTCTTCAAGGTTACTCATAGAAGGGCTTCCCATGTCTGAGCCAGTATTGCCGAGTTCTTCCTGCAGGCCAGATGGCACCACTAGACTCTGCCGATATAGCATGATCAATGCTTGCCAATAGTTGAGCTCCAAAAAGAGAGGAGAAAACTGCACACCGGCATCAAGTTGGGTAGGGGCAGAATCCTTCCATTCTAACAACCGCCTGTCGACGTCGGCCCGCCAGGCGCGGAATGACTCAAAGTTGACCAGAAACGGTGAAGGCAGCTTGGTGTGCATAAACTCATTCTGTCGGTTTGCACCGCTAGCTCTTGCTTGCTGTGCCTGTCTGTACTGCAAGACTTGCAAGATCTCAGACTGCAGTAGCCTGAGCCGGAAGTAATGATAAGCTACAACTTTGTATGTTGGCTTTTCTTGGTGCGCTGGTGGGTCCAGGAATCCCTCTTTGGTAATGTACCGGTCATCAAGTAAGGACGGAAACTCGGTAGTTACGATTTGATCTGTGATACCCTGCCCGATTGTCAGCTCTTGGATGTCAGGTTACAAGAGGGGCACAAAGAAATCCCCCCTATCAAATACCCCGACGGCGTGGAAACTTTGGCCGACATATCATGTGAACGAGGTCATACTTACAAATGGTCTGCCGACACATGTGCTCACCAGCCTATCGAAGGAGTAGACACACCACCACAGCCGTCTTCGCAAATCTCTGACCCATTGCCTGCGGCCTCTTTCCTTTGCGTCTATCTTTGAGGTATTGGTGCTGCTGCTAGCCGATGTATTGCCGTTGCCTTGGGTCTTTGATGCCGTATTCCCAAAAGTCTGGTCTTCCGACGCTGCCCCATCGATACCCACACCATCCTCGTAATGCAGCCCGAGGTCGACTCCAAGACGGACAGCTACGCCAACGATATACCACAGACCCGGTGCTACGGGTCTGAGGAGCGCAAAACCCGCCAGAAGTAGCACAGCCTGGAGTTCCTCAAGGCCGCCACCGAAGCCGTCGGGCCGGTCCGCAGCAGGGGAGGAACCCAAGAAGTTTTCCAAGTGCACAATGGCGGATGCGTGGTATTCCTCGGGTTGGTGCTGATGGCCTGCAAGTCGCCGTTTCTTGCTGCTCGGTGGTGACGACCGAGATTTGGTTTGGGAGCGGCCGTGGTCCGACGTCGGTGAGCCCTCAGAGTCGGAACTTCCGAGTATGATACCAGCACCTATAGCAAATACAATGTTGAGCATGTACGATTCTCGCGATGTACGGTGCCGTTCTCCAGAGGCGTACACACGCTCAAACAGTTCCATAAACTCGCCACGGTGCAAAATAGGTATCTGCGGGTTTGCATGTTCAAAGTACAGCTCCACCAGACGGGAGCCGAGCTCTCGGTCAGGAAAAGGTGCCTGTCGTATGGTCGGCTTGGTTTGCAGGCCAAAGAAGGAGTCGCGCATGGATGTGCCACTGTCTACAACATTGTTGGGCGCCCTGCCGCCGCGGTTGCTTCCGCGCTCAGAGGAAGAGCCTGATACGGAGCTCTTGACGGCAGCAAAGACTACTCTTGCAAAGGATATGCCCGATGTCGAGCCCAGGTACCTCGGGTCGCTCGCTCCCTGGACCGAGACCATTCCAATGTTGGACACGAGCTTGGTCAGCTTCTCGCGATCATACTTTTCGTTCTCCTCTTTTACCTGGGCGGGTGTGGGCTTGGTGGTGCCATTGTGAGGCGGCGGCGCGGTAGCGGAAGCGGGTCTGGGAGGGACAGAAACCGTGGACGCAAAGGCTGGGTTGAAGTCTTCGGCCTCTTGGAAGTCAATCGAGTGCTCCTGCAGCAACGTCTCGAGGTATGCGACGCGGGTTTCGAGGTAGTAGACATAGCTGTCGCACTTTTGTCAGCGCTGAGCCGAGGCGAGTTGGAGACACGGCTCTATTTGGAGACTTTTCTGAGCATACCTGCGCGGAATCTCACGCTTGGTGATGGGGTCGTAGCCCACGCACTTGACGCCGGCCTTGTCGCACGAAGCGCACGAAGGCAGGCGTTGGTCGCACCTGTTCTTACGAAGGCGGCAGCGGTTGCAGGCGCTCACATTGCGGAATGCGGTCGACGACGAGGGCGCGACGGGCGATGCGGGCTTCACCGTGGACACGGACGAGTCGGAGGGCGAGGGCCTATCGCCGTCATGAGACGACTCCTCCAAAGAGCGCTTGAGACCGCTCATCAGGGCGCATGGCAAGAAATGTCAGGGTTTCGGCTAGTAGGAGCTTTGGCGGCGTATCTCCGAGCGCACTCAGGACGATGGGGCGCGGGCAGCTCTCGTGTCCCACCCTCGAGCATAAGGCGTCAACGACATGCAACTACGGCGACGGCGACGGCTGCTGCCACTTAGCACGACGACAGGCTACCGAGGTGAACGTGTGCGATGCGATTGCGCGTCCGCGAAATCCTGCGGCGGCGTACCACTGCCATTGTGCTGCCCCCACCCGCAAAGCACTCGACGGCTGTTGGTCACTCGTCGACGACTAGCAGGCCGAGCCGCGGCCCTTATCTCTATCGGAGGGGGGGTTCAAGATAGCCTGCGCGTGCCAAGGGTCGTGGCAGCTTATGTGGGAGACTGAATACGTAGATTTCTGCTATACAGTCTCATCGCCGGCGACATCATCAATAAAGACGCACGTCCATGTTTTGCCCAATCTGTAATGCGAAGCACCGTGTCTCTCCCTCGTGACCGTGGCCGTGACCGTAACCGTACCTAACCGTGGCGGTCCGGAAGCAACATGCTCTGCTAGGACCACTTTCTCCTACCAGCACACCGGCCACTGACTCGAGACCCTGAGCCTCTCCCTGTGCATGAAGCACACCGATTCAGGCACGAATGGAAGCAAAAAGGAAGCATCTGTAACACCAGAGGAATCGCAGTGGTTATGCCTGCCTATGCTGGTAGACGTGTTTGGATGAACCTCGCGTAGATCATCACGACGGTGGTGGGGCAGCACTCGGCCTCATTATTACACCGCTGAAATGCTGTCCGAGTCAGGCCCTCCCAGTCTGCTAGCCCATGCATATGCATGCATCAAAAAGCATCCGTTGTGTGTTTGAGAATGTGAGAAATCATTCATGTCGTCCATTTGCCTGAGCAAGCTATTCTAACATACAGAGTGATGGGAAAATAATACATGTCGGGGTATTCTGTTCTTGGAAAAAAACAAACGCCGGCTCGCTAACCATTGCTGGTGTCTAATACAATCGAGCTTTTTTCCGTCTAAAAAATATTGATCAAAAGGTACCGCCCAGTAAGTCATGTCGCTAAATCGCTCCCATGATGATGCGCCGAGTAAAACAAAGTGGGATCCATCCTTGTCCCACACCAATAAAAAAAATAGTCTATGATCCGAAAGGTGAATGCGAAAAGAAGTGTCGCTGCCAGCGCGCTGAGGTCGAGTCCGTGGCGGTGCCGTATCCAGAAAGGATGATTTGCGTCCATCGTACGGTCAAGGTCGTGAACTTTTTGTGTCTATTTTGAGAGAACGGTCTCTACCGTCTCATCCGGGGTCAGGGTGATGATGGAGTCGGCATCGCTGTCCCTGTCCAAAAGCGCCTCCTCGTCTTCCTGGGAGCTGAAGTTTGGTCGCTTGTTGCCCTCTTGCAGAGCGAATCCTGGAAGCCAGCCAATGAGGGCGACGGCAGCAATGGCCCACCATGCAAGACCGGACATGTGCATCGAGGTACCGAGACTGTCGACGGCACCAGAAATAGTGGGACCGAAGCCGCGAGCAACGCTTGCAGAAGACATGGCAACACCGTTCAACGTGCCCAGGACCTTCTTGGAGGGAGACGAGTTGGCCAAGATAATGGCCAAAGAGGGATACGAGAGAGACTGGAAGGTGACCTTGGCGATGAGCAGAATGCTCAGACCAGGAATGCGGAGACTCTCGGGCAAGATAGCCAGGTAAGGGGCCAGGAGGTAGACGATTGGGTAGCAAGTCAGAGTGATCCAGAAGGTGCGGAGGCTGCCGAGCTTCTTGCTTAGCCAAGGGAAGACGATGATCTGAGCAAACATTTGGAGGAAGCCCTGTGCAGCTAGGAAAGCGCCAGTGGTTTGAGTTGACCAGCCGAATCCGCCCTCGAAGTGGAATGGCAGATGCTGGTTCTCGCCGGAAGGCACCTTTTTGGACATGAGGATGGGCAGAAGCTGCTCAAGCGAGATGGTGTGGAACGCGAGGATGCCGTAGCACGCAACATTCATGCATACTTGCTTGGAAAAGGCCTGGCGGAAAGTGGGTGCGGGTGCGAGTTCCTTGTCGAGAGAGAATTCGGGCAATTCTGAGATGGAGGTGCGGGTGCTGCACAGCGTGGGCGAGCTGTCGGTGCTTCGGTAGGCTTGTGCGTTGTGGTCGTGATGGCGGAGCATCGATGTCATCTCGTCGAGGGACGCATCCTTGTCGTCAAAAGCTGGCTCTGCAGCTCGCTTCCACACCTTGCGCAGAAGCCACTGCCCCGCCTCACGGCCGCGATCCTGGTCGTATTTGCGATCTTCGTGGGTCTCTTCCAGAAACAGAATGCCGACGGTGAGGCCGAGAACAACAAAAGCAGTGCACACAAGGTTTGGAAGAAGAAAGGGATACGTGTCAAAAATGGTGCCCTTGAAGTAGGGCATGACGTTGGCCGGACGAGCAAGCAGGCCGCCAAGGGCTCCGCCAATGATGGTGCTACAAAAAAAGCGGTCAGCCAGAGGACAGAGGGGAAAGTGCCGAGGAAAAAGCGTACCCAAGGCACCAGACAAATGGCATGATGGAATATGCGCGGGCTAGGGAACAGCAGTCAGTATGGATCGGCGTGGCAATTTTAAAGTTGGGGCAAACTCACGTTGGTGTCGCTCATCCGTGATCAACTCTGCGACGGTGGTTTGGAGCACGCCGATGTTCCTGCATACTCGGTTAGCGAGGCTCTTGCGCTAACTGGGACTATGACCTCACCCGTTCAGCAGTCCCCCGAGGGCCCGCGCAATGAGGGCCATGGGCAGGCTCTGGGAGAAGCCGAAAAGAAGCATGCTCAGGCCCGTGCCCAGGAGGCCTCCGAGCAGCACCTTCTTGCGGCCGATGCGGTCGCTGAGGCGGCCCCAGAAAATGCCACTGATGCACTCCATGAAGGCAAAGGACGACGTGACCATGCCCGTGTACATGGAGATGCGGGCCGAGCTCTGGCCGCTCATGAAGGACTCGACCATGAAGTAGGCGTAGGGGAAGATGGACATGAAGGCAATGGGCTCGCATATCCGGCACAGGGCTGGCGATGGTCGGTTAGCGGGTCACATGACGAGGACATCGGCGACGAGCGCCGACATGCAGTGAGGCTCACCAAGTACTGCCATCTGTCGAGTAGGAAAGGGCGTTGCATCGCTGCCCACGGCAGCGGGCACGCCATACCGAGCCATTGTGGACCAGGTGGGAGGGGAATTGGCGACGGCGAGGTGATGCTGTGTCGTCAATGGATAGTCGAGGTGGTGGTGGTGGTGGTGCAGTGGTGTGGAGTGGCAGTGGGTGGATGGTGGTGTTTGGATGGCTGGGGTCAAGGGCGACAGCGGAGGGTAGGTGAAGAGCGGGTTGGTCGAGACAAATAAAACATGTGCGAGGGTTGCGACAGATTAGTACCTCCAGGGTTCAAGAGGGCCGTCTGCAAAGGACGCGAGCGTCACAGGGTATATAAGGAGCAGCAAGATTTAAGTGGCGTCCTGAAAACGGATAGCCCGCTGGGAGTGAGCAAGGATCGTGGCGGCGGGGAAGAAACGGAGAAAGAAGCGGTGATGGCAGTGGGTATGGATACGTAGTGTGGGCGGATAGGGACAGCGGAGGGACCAGCAAATGTAAAATGAGTAGCGGATCCGTGATGGCATCGTTGCAACGACACAGCCCACGCTCCGTCAGCCAGAGCCAGAGCCGGCGGCGGCAAAGGCCCAGCGGCGCTGGCACCAGACACGACGGCGCCCGGTTTGCTTGGGGCCATGTCACGGCAGGCGTAGCAATTGATTGCCTGCGTGCCTGTCTGCGTGCCTGCCAGGCCGCCGTGGCTTGTCACGCCCGTCGACGACCTCCACCGTGACCGGACGGCGCTGGCGGTGCTGGTCGTGGTGCTGCTGGAGGACAGACGGCCCCCCCTGAAGGGTGGGCCAGGGCTGGGCTGGGGAAGATGGGCTGGTGCGAGGGCATGGTGGTTCGGGTTGGGCGGAATCCACGACATTGGACGACTATTCGCAAGCGAGTAAGGCGGACCAGGGGAGAGTTACAAGAGCGTTGGACGTGGCTCGTAAGAGGAACAGGATCAACAGCGCAGCCCGACTCCCCGGGACCCAAAGGCTCGGCGCTAGTGCGCCCGCATGCTTTTCCCAGATGCCACGGCCGCGCTAGCGCCTGAGTCGGGCAGGTACAGGGGGGCCCCGGCTGCGATGGGAACGACATGCCGGCGCCGCAGCTGGCCGTTCACATGCCCGAAACGGAAAACCGGTATGCTGTCCGCAGCCCCGGCCGGCGAATGGGACGCGGTCCCGGCCCAGGCGCGAGGCCGCTCCTAATTTTCCTCTGCCCAGCCCGCCTCAGGGGCACCGCGCGCGCGACGGCCACACTGGCGACGCCCGCGAGTCAGCAGAGTCGCCGAAGAATTTCTCGAAGCCCAGCTCAGACCACGGCTGGGGGGCACGGGCGCGGGCAGCGAGTGGGCATGGCAGGGCCACGGCCTGTGGGCGTGGGCGTGGGCGTGGGCGCGGGCAGTGGGCAACGGGGCTGCTGCAGACGAATGCTGGCCACCAGCGTGGCAGCGATGAGATCATTCACGGCGGCTGCTGCTGCTGCGCTGCGCTGCGCTGCTGCTGCTCGGCCCGCCTGGCGACTGGCGGTGAATGGCATCCTCGAGCACAATGACTGCACGCCCGGCCGGTCACGCGGCGACGCGCATCACACCTGCGTTGCCTTGTCGCGATACACGACGACGATCCCGGTTGCCGTCAGCACAGCGCTGCGCTGCACGAGTCGCGCCGCCTGACTGGCCGACGACGACGACGCAGCGCGTTTCGTGTCCCTCAGATCGCGGCCTGGCTCGCCGCGTGCGCCCATTTCATTTGCTGCCCACCCCTGCCCGACCAGCCCTGGCGTCGAACTGCTCTCGTCCTCTCACCACGCCCGGCCCAACCGCGTCTCAGGAAGTGGCGTGCTGGGCCTCATGTACTGTACTTTGCTGCTGCTGCTTCACTGCGTCCTTCCATCCGCTGCCGCCGCCTTGCCCGCGCCCTGGAGATGCTGCCCCCACTGTCAGCTGACCTGCTGCGCTGTCGACGTTGGCGATACCAGCACTACACACAGCATGTAGCTGTCTCTGCCACGGCTGCCACCTCGCCGGTGGGCCCGCCTGTGTCGCCAGCGCGCTGTCGCAGCTCTGGCAGCGATGCGTTGCTTGTGCCCGCCATGGCAAGCAGGCAAGCAGGCAAGCAAACAAGACGTGCACCCATGGCCACCCGGAAAAAAAAAACAAAAGCCCAAGCGGCCACAGCACAACGGCTGTTTCGACGCAGCCTAGGTGGGCTGGGTGGCCCAAGCGGCCATGGCGGTGTGGATATGTAAGGCTGGCCTGCAGATTTCCACGCGAGGACAGGGTTCAGCTGTGGAAGCGTCTGAGACAGCCACCGCCTTTTTTAGCCCTCTTGGCCTCATGCCCCCCTGGCCCCTCTGCTCGACTATGGAATCCTCCGAACTGCACACCATGCTGTTTTGGCCCCTAGCCACCTCGATGCCTCGCCATGCAGAGGCCACGACCTGCCAGCCGCTCATCTCTCGTCTGCTTGGATCCGCGAGGTTTCAGAGGTTTGGGGGGTTCCTCTGCCGCTTGGCGGAACAAATCTACACAGACGGCTCACGCACGCACGCACGCAAATGCCCCGACGCCGTGGGCCGATCCAATTTGCCCTGCTGCCCCAGCTCGTCGCAGCACAAGGCCCTCTGGATTTGGGCACCAGCCCTCTACTCCACAGATCCGGGGTCCTTCTTTTGCTGCCTTGGCTGTCCATTCACCATCGTGTTACACGCCCCGTAAGGCTGTCCTTGACGCCCTGACTGGAGCCAGCGCATGTTGTTCCAACGTCACACGACAGCTCGTCGTCACCAACGACTCACTCCCGCGTCTGCCCATGTACCAAACATATACACACGCAGCCTGCTTTTAGGCGCCGGAGCCTCGTCTACCTGCCCTCACGCCCGTATCCAGGCGGCCGCTCGGCACTCACAGGAGCGGCTCCGGTAAGTTGATGCACCGAACAAGCACACTACTGCTCCCATGTGCCAACGGCGCCCTGGCCCGTCCACAATGCAACGTGCATGCACTCCACGACGCCTTCCGTCACCCTCTGGCTCGAGGTTGGCCTCGTGTGTCCCTCTCTCGGACCGGTGCAACCTGCTCGGCCCTGCTGCTCGGCCCAATTGCACGCTGTTTCCCGAGTGCAGAGTCGGACAGAGATGAACGATGACGATCATCAGGGGGGCCGGCACCCTCAGGAAATCAAGGCCTGGTATTCGCAAATGTCACCATGACAGGCACACTCACTTCACATGACCTGATCCAGCCTGCTCCTCCAACATGTCACCACTATCAGCCCGCCACGTCGGTGGCACACGGCTCCCTGATCTCTTTTATTGTTCCTTCTTTGCGCCTGTTGCTGTTGTGCGCCCATCTCGTTTGGCACTCCGAGGAGCAAAGATAGAAAGCAATGGTGTCGCAGGAGGCACGGGCGGAAAACATCAGGGGCCAAGGACTCGCACTAGCCGCAAAAATCGGCTTAGCGCCATCGATAGCGCCAAACGCCCGTCCGCCATGCTTCGAGGCATGCCGAACCACACATTAAGTAGGACGATACAACTACCGCTGCTGGCCAACAATGCCGCTGTCTGGTTCTGCGTCGGCCCTCCCGTCCTTCCGGAGACAGCATCTCCTCACCGAGTTGTACGTTTGCAGGCCACACGCACCGGCTAGCGCAGCCTAACTTTGCACAGCTCCCGTGTGCGCTATGCGCAACTGGATGGCGTTTTCCTGAGCATCACGCCCGGCGACCCATCGCTGTGGGTCGGTGTGATCTTCGTGCGAAAAGGTAGGGTGTTCCGTAGGGCTAAGCGACTGTCTTGTGCTCGCTGCCCGTCTAGATCGCCCTTGTTCACCCTTTGATAGGACCATATGCGCCTGCGGTTTTGCGCTTTCAAATTTCTTTCCCGCCCAGCTATCCTGCCGTCCCCCCGCTCGTGACCTTTTCCACCGATGTCTTCCACCCCTTGCTCACGCCGCTTACCACGTACACCTACACCACTGGAGCCGCTGAGTCCGACACCGTAAGTGCCACGGATGAAGAGCGCCTGCCGCCGGGCGGCTTCAGCCTGCGACACGGCTTCCCACACTGGTTCGGGCGAAGTCGACAGGCGGGGCCAGACTCGCGCCATGCCAGTGAGTCTGGCTTAGCCAGTCCTGCACGTTCAGACTTCAATGTCACTCCGGGTGCCCATGGTGCCTCGCGCCCGACCGAGGAAATCTCCATTGTCCGCATGCTAGAGTACATCCGCTCCACCTTCAGTGACGAGTCGATACTGGACTCGCTTCCGCTCGACGCCGCTGCCAATCCAGGAGCCTACCACGCCTGGCGCGCGCACCGCGCTCCCATCCTGCGAGCCCAGCAGTCTCCCTCCGCATCCCCCAGTCCAGAGCCGTTGGTAGTCGACAAGTCCGAAAGTGCCAATGCACTGGGGCCCAATCGACGCCCAGGCGAGTGGAATTGGGAAGGTGTGTGGGAGGAGCGTGTGAGAAAAGCAGTCAAAGCTAGTCTATCCGAGCCTGTACTCTATGGTACTGGTGCTGGCGAAGACATAGTAAGCCCTTCCACGCTTACGCACCCTGAGAGTACTAGGCACTTACTTTTCGCAGATCCGCTTCCGTGAAGCTGACGAAGAAATGCACGAGAGCATGAAGATGCACTTAGCGGCGGCTGCTGCTCGGACCGCTGAGGTGTAGTGTAGGTAGCGCCTCAAGTCCCCGCTGCCAGAGCCTGCGCTAAGCGGCTACTGCGTTTAGCGCTCCAGGACCGTGACTGCCTAGAGTAAACAATCAAGTCCCTTCTTGTGCGGCAAGAGCAACGCAACCAGACTGTTGATGTGCCTCACCATTGTGCCTTCCCTGCCGAGTAGACGAGAGCTAGCTTCCTCGCAGTTTGTGTCGTCGCCCTTGATCCATGACCTGTGTGCAAACTCTACTCTTCTGCTTGAGCATCAGTTAGTCTTCTTAGCCATCTCAATTCCTTAATCAGCCAGCTTCGCGGGCCAATACCCCTCGTGGCAACGACTCACGGTGAATGACTGAGTGACGGAAGGGGTGAAGATGCAGGCGCTGCGTGCGGTGACTGAGCCTCCGTTTGTCCACGTTGGCGACCTTACAATGAGCGCGGTAGCAAACACTGGCAGCCTCTTGTTTCCACACACTCCCCTTTTTCCATCACCGCTACACATACAAAAGAAGCCGCGCAAGACGACGTTTCGCCGCAGCATACTCCGTAAGTCTACTCACAGTTCTGCTGGCGATCGGGACGTGTTAGGCCCATTGGACGACATCATCGACGAGATCAAGAGCGATATCTAGAAGATACCGCCCAATGATGGTATCGATTTGTCCTCCTTGGACTGGGCGCGTCCGCTCAAAGCACCACGGTCGTGGACCGCAGCGCTGCCGCATATCAGCCGTACCCCGAGCGATCAGCCTCTGACCATCCCGAAGAACAGGAACAGCTGCTCGACAGCATCAGACTCAAGCCTCGAGGCTTATATGGCGTATTCACGTAACACCAGCCAAGAAGATAGTGGTAATAACGCTCCGAGATGTTCCTCATCTACCCCAAAACCCATGCCGTGGCCTCTACTAGATGTGCCTCTGGCCGAATCCGCACATGCGCCAAAATTGCTTGGACTCACAAAGAGTCCTGACCGCGTGACCGCTCAGCAGGCTTTAGAGAGTGCATCTCATGTTAATGAAGATCACGGTAAACTGCAGAGACCGCGCCAATCAAGTAAGTTGAAGCTCCTTGCAAATAGTCTGCCTTTGTTGCGGCGCCAGGGTACGGGCGACACGAATGTGGGCAATGGTAATGCATCTGATATGCTTTTTGCAACTGCGAGTGCAACGCCTGGAGCTGGTAATGAGACGGTGAGAACTTCCGGTACGGAAGGCGTAAACGAAGACACTGTGATGGCTTATTTGGCAAGGATTGCCCGGGAGTGAGTAAAGACACCTCTGAATTTCTGATCGCACTAAACAGATCAGTGGGGAGAAATTCAAAGAAACCATGAATCAACTCACAAAGCACATACCTCCACCGACCGACTTCGACCGAGAGTCGGCAAGTGCATGCAAGCCAGACTCGCTACCAACGATTCCAAGAGCTGCGATTAGTCTCTTCCCAGAGGCCAAGGTGCTTACCAAAGACGTTGAGGACGTTACAGTCGCCATCGACATTGAGGGCGTTTTGCACAATCGGAGGCCTCTACCCGATACCACCATAGACGTAGTCTTCGTGGTTGACAATGGGTAAGCGCGGAGTGAGCAGCCTTGCGAATGCTCGCTAATGCAAACCCTAGCTACTATGTGACCGATGCCTGTCTCGAAAAGTCCCTGGAAGCCGTTAACGGAGCTCTGGTAGGCTGGGTTAGCTAGCGCGGAAAAAATAACCGTCGCATGCTTACTTTTCGCAGTATCATCTCGGCCCAGGGGATCGACTGGCGCTGTATACGACCCATTGCACTCACCGGAAAGTCACCGGAAATCGGCCTGATATACTGTATCCGATGCGGTACTTCAGCAAGGATACGGAGGCAATAATCCGAGAGCTCACCTGCACGATTGCGCAGACTGGCACCCAGGTCTGGGATCCGCCTCGCCCTAACCCGTCTATGACTGATGTCATCCTTGGCATAGCGAAGTCCCTGGAAGTCGAAAGTCTCAAGGCCGGTCGTACCCATATTGTTATACTGTCGCCTGCAGCGCATGTTCTTCATGATGTGTCCAAGTCGTTTCCAGATCTCCAGCTCCATCGCATCAACCCCGCAATCTTGCCCTACCGTCGCGAGCCGGAATTCCAGGACACTATCTGCACCGAGGACTGCTGCATCAATGTATTTGCTAGCAACTGGTCTAAGTATCAGTCGACTCACAGTCGTATCAAGCGCATCTTGCAAAACGCCCGATCCGCCAAGCCTGTCGGGGAGCTGACTGGCTTGAACGTCGACATCCGCAGTAGACCCGGCTGCCAGATCATCGAGTTCTACGGAAACAGGCAGATTCCCCAGCTGTATCTGGGACAAGTACATACGCTATTCGCAAAAGTCCGCGTCACCAGAGCTAACGCTCGGAGCATCGACCTAGACTCAGACAACCCGATCCTCCATGCGAATCTAGATGCCAGTGGCTTGAAGCAGGACCTTTTGAACGCTGCCCATGTCGGCGCCACCAAGTTACACCTTTTCGACATACAGGTATTGTATCGCAACTCAATCAATGATGCACAAACCTGGAATTACACTGAGCGCCCTTTGATCCTTGTAAGCGAGCTGGGTGGTCTGGCTCCACCCCAAGACACATCCATGGAGGTTTACAGGCGCCAATACTTTTACAAGCTCGCTCAGCTCTCAACGGACGAAGCTAGAGCCGTGGCTGAGGGTATATTTCATGCGCTCCCTAAGACCAGCGGACAAACCAAGGGGCTGATTGAGCGTATGATTCAGGAAATCGAGTATCATCAGATGATTCGTGAATATGAGAGGCAATCTCGACAAAAGCTTCCGCTGTGTCCTGGCCCCATTGAGATTGAGGCTTCTCATTAGTGGCTCATCGAATTGTGGAACCGCAAGAAGCACAGGTGCGACTGCCCCGACGCCTCATAAACGTTCGGGCTGAGGGTGTATATCTGGGGACGATTGACAGAATGATTACTGAACATGATCGTGGAAAGCATGTCACTGCAATTGGCAGGTACATTTGTTCTTTTCCTTTTTTCTTTTTTCTTCTTTCCTTTTTTTTTTTAAAAAGCCAACGGTCAGCTCCTCATCGCGATGAACGCCAGGAGCCGACGGCAGCAGTGAATCCAGTCATGTTTAGCGGGTTTTAGACGGTTCTGGGCGTTGGTGGTTTTGCGATCTGGAACATCGCCATTGCGGTCTTAATTTCGATGATCCAAGCCGGTTTCTTGAGTGGGAACAAGACCACGAGGTTCTGGACCAGCCCGGGGAAGAAACGAAGAAGCAAGGACTTCCATGATTCCCAACACCGATGCTGGTTGTGGCCACCGTCGCCCGCCCCGGATTTCACGATACTACACTATAATGTACAGCAGTTAGGCCATAGCATACTGCACAAGGAAAAACGAATAAAGTGGATCAGTTCTTGCATCCAAACCCCCTCGTGCTCTTCCTGCATGGTTGCGTGCGTGCATGCGTCGACGTGCATATGCAAGATGAGATCTAGTCAGCCCCATGTTCGTGCATAGGAGATTGCGGAGCACTGCTTGATGACGTTCTGCACATTATTGCTTTTTGGTTTCGGGGTTTTACTTTCTTCCCATCTCACCGCCCGTGCGTCTCCGGTTGATTCCGGCTGAACACCCCTTCTTGTCAGTGTGTGCACACGGGCTGCCCCAGGCCGGAAAAGAAAGCAGTGCCAAAAACATGGATAGAGAAGCGAGGCTGTAGGACTTTAGCGTGCATACCGGAGGCAGCTCCGGCGACGCCACGTGGGGCCTGTCTGCCGGGGAAAGTTTGGTAGCCAAAATTACCCGGAGAAGCAGTTCGGGGCCTGTGCCAGCCTGGTCATGATAGCCATGCAACGAATGCAGTAGTTGCAGGAAGCAGGCGAACAAAAGTAACTTTACATCCTTCCTTCTTCGCCATGTCATTACTTTTTACTTCTTTTCCTTTTTTAGGCCCTGACGTTGCATCATATTTATTGCCACCGGGGGTGTCTGATGCACCAGCGGGGGCTCATGCCATATGTAGATGTGGGTTTCTGCCCCATCCCAACTGTCTCTCCTGTGCGCATGCGCTCACACACGGACACGCATACTGATAGTTCACCGTTATCTGCTTGTGCATGCTTCCGCGGATAACACTGCACAGTACACGCCGCTCTTTAACCAATTTGCTTTTTCTTTTTTTCTCCCTCATCTCGCAACCCTTCCTTCAACGGATGCACAATGCATGCAACCGACGTATTTTGCTTTCTCTCCCTGCATCAGAGAGGGGCAAGAGGTCCTTTTTCCCCCTCTTTCTTTCGACCCTTTGTTCGCTCGCGCCGGTGATAATTGCCTGCGAATCAAAAGGATTAACGTCTTGTTTGCTTCTTTCTGCTCTCCCCTCCCGAACCACGCAGGGCAAAACAAGAAAGCAGTATGAGAGAAAGAAAAAAACAACGACAACAAGAACCAAGGTCAAGCATACAGCTACGACGCTTAGCTACTGCTTTTGCCCTACGTGATGAAGATTGGGGCCAGGCATTTGTTATTCCTTTTTTACGTTCCTTGGCACTTTCATTCTTACGTCGTGCATCCTACGTACATACTCACTCCACCATCCTCAACTTCTCTGACACCTACTTTTTTCCCCCAGCGCCGTGGCTGCCATCATGGGTCTCATAAGCAGCGGGACATGGAGGGGCAAATCCCCTTCTACCTCGGTGCCCCTAGCCAGCCGAGCTGAACTACGTTTTTAGCACCCTCTTCCTTCCTCCGCGGTCGCAAAGTTTCACCCGAACTTTACCCGTCATCTCTTCACCACTTCCGCTCACGATATTGGACGACTGAGCTGCACCGCGGTGGGGTTGGTAATCCCGCGGACATGCACTTGGGATGGACATTGGGAAGGGGAGGGGAAGAGCAAGTGCGGGTATCTCCGTCTAGCGACGCTACGCTACGTGCGTATACACCCCCCCTCTCTCTTTCTTTCTTGCCTTTGACACTTTTTTTCTGGCTTTGTCTTCTTCTTCTCCATTATGTACCATTTACTTACCCCTCCATTCCCTTCCCCTTTCCCCGCCCGCCCCGTCGTCGCCTCCTCCTCCGGTAGGCCACGGAATCAAGTACCGAGCTGACAGGAAACAGCTGAGGCTTGCATGATTACCGAAGTCTAAGTGGCCGCTAGCAAAGAGACTTGGGTTTGCGGGGCGAGGGGGGGGGTGTAGTGTCGTGGGAGACGACAAGAAGAGGCTGAGAGAATTGAACAAGGTTTCAACGGCTCTTACCGATAGATATGGTTTAGTTTCTCGCAAGAGCTGAAAAGAGTATGTTTGTTTCATGGGGTGTTGTTTGAAACTCTTTTTTCTTTTACTTTTCGGGCTCCACTCACTCACTCGCAAAGGGAGTAACGATGAAAGAGGTTAGCATGCGGAGCTGAAGTAGCGCTGGTGTTTGATGCCGAGGAGTAGCCTCCTCTCCTCTCGCGATGCTGGATTCTGAAATCCCTTTTGTAAAACACATGGGTGGTGTGATGGCATGAAGTAAAAGTGCCGTAGGTGCCGTTGGTGCCGTTTGTTCCGCCACGGCGGGGGTTAAGCGTTGAGTGTTGGGGGCGGGGCACGCAAATAAGGATTCGATAAGAGTCAATATTTCCCTCCCCCCCCCCTGTATGCGAAGAGGGGAATGACGAGATGGGGCTTGCATGAGGAGATGAGGTGAGATGGACATGGTATTATGGGATCTCGATGCCCAAGAAGTTAGGCCGGGGTTAGATGGGGGCCGTGGGAATGGGAGTGGGGTTGGTGGCGTATGCGACGCGAGATGGTAAATATGAGGTTTGGCTGAAGGTAGCGTAGATGGCGGAGGTGGTAGTGTTGTATGCAATCTGATATGCTTATGGGGTAGAATACATGGGATGGAAGAGATCGTGCAAGCAGTGGAGGTGTGTACGAGTGCTTTGATGCTATTTTGATGCGCTTAGGGGAGGGACGAGTAGAATGTGTTTGTTTATGAATTTTTATTTTTAGTAGTTAATTCTAGCAGCCTTCCATTCTGTTTACGCAAGAGTATCACACAAGATCTGTGGGAAGGACTGGAATTGCTAGATCGTAGGACTTGGAAGAAAGTGAGTCTGAAAAAAAAAGCTCGGTGGTGGTATAATTGTAGAATTATATGGATTAAAGATAAAGAAAGTTGAAGAATTCAACACTTCCAGACTGTGGAATCCAGTCGATAAACGATTGAGAGAGAGAGGAAAATTATACGAAAAAAAGGGGAATCAAACACAACTATCCTTGCCAGTCCCGTCACAAATGAAATAACACACAGTCTTGTGACATAGCAGGTACGAAAAGCATAACGCATACCGAGTAAGACTCTGCACATGTTTCGTCACCTGACCCTCTTCTTTCCATATCACATCATTTCCCTTTCACGAACCCCATCCTCACAGAACGCCCTCTCTACCTCCCCTCTCCAATCCGTCAAACTCTCCATCTCTTACCCAGCAAACTCCTCCTCTCCGCCTCAAAAACACTTCCTCTCACCATCATCAAACCGCGTCTTAATCCTCAACGGTGCCGGAACAGACCGGTGACCTCGCGACAACGCCACGGGCTGGCGTGCAGTACTAGTACCCGACAGCCGCGTGCTTGGTGTAGGAGTGATGAGCGAGCGTTTTTTCAGCAGAGGAGGCGGTGATGGGAAAGTCGGTGAGAAGGAAGAGGGGGACAGAGGCGACATGAGGAGTGTGTAGTCTGTGGATGTACGTTTTATCTCGTCCCAGCCTTTGTGGGTGGGCGTGCAGGTGCAGGATGGGGGAGAGGGAAAGGCGGCGTGGGATATGTCTGTGGGAGTGGGGTTTGTGGGTGAAGGTCTGGAAGATTGAGGGAATGGCCGAGTGGTGTTTGGGTCTTCTTTGCCGGAGAAGGGAAGGCTGCTTTCGGAGCGAGGGTGGAAGCCTTGTGTCGATTTTGGGGTTGGATTTGAAGATGGTGGAATAAAGGCTGGGTCGGTGGTGAAGGGCGTGGGTATCGAATATG
The DNA here is from genome assembly GCA_005212705.1 of Curvularia lunata. Lineage (NCBI taxonomy): Eukaryota > Fungi > Ascomycota > Dothideomycetes > Pleosporales > Pleosporaceae > Curvularia > Curvularia lunata. Next base: position 167,156 of record PELC01000028.1, on the reverse strand, counting down.
GCATTAGTGATTTGGATGTCAGTGTAGATGCGTACACGACCACTGAGTCTGGCGTTTCACTTCGCGTATCAACAGGCAAGAGGAGATCGCCCTCCATCAGATCCGATACCCGATGGTGGCTGTCAGTCTCGTGGATAGACTTCAGACTGTGCCTCGTTCCTCTTCCATACTCTCTTGAACCGGAACTCGACGAGGAAGAGCAGTGAAAATTCCTTAGCGATCGTTGACTCTGGACACTGCTCCGACTCGATGATCTAACAAGACTACGCCGGAACCCACACCCATTTGTGATGGGGCTTAGTGTTGGCGAAGGAATGATATGATCGCGGAAAGCCTGTGCGGAGACGTTGTCGGGCAGGGGAGGAAGCGGTTTCTGAGGACCATTGCTGTATCTCGCAACTGCTGCAGCGAGAGCAAATCTAGTGTCGCTGGGTGTGCTGATAGCGTCACTGCTCCTCCACTTCAGAAACGGATCCTCGACATCTGTGAACGGGTTGCCAGGGTCACTGTAGGGTGAATCGGAGCTATATAGTTGACGGTAACCAAAGTCCACAAAATTGTGCGGAGGAGGAGGCGGTGTTCTGCTTCTTGTTGGTGTACGTGATCTACCCGTTGCACCCCCAGACATGAAGGTGGATGCCTCGTCATCCCCGCCATTGTCACTTTCAGCACATCCAAGCGAGGGATCATACAAATAGGCAAGCTGAGGGTATACACCGGAGGATCCATCACTGCCGTGTTTGGCTGAACGGGCTGCGTGGTAGCGACGGGCGACAAAGACTGCAGCGATAATCGCAAGGAGAAGTCCAGCTGTGCCACCAATTGCAACACCCGCAGTCTCAGGTGTGGTCAATGGAGGCGAGGACGTTGCGACTATAGTCTCAGTAGGGCTGTGCATTGGAAGAAGAGTCGTACTTCGACTGGTTGTTGTGGCTGTGTTGACATCGCTGGCTACCAATATCGTTTGTGATGGTGGCTCTGAACTTGATGCTCTTGTTCGGGTGACGAAGCTGCTGATCTCCATATATTTGGAGACAGGCGGCGACGTACTGGTGGAGGAAAGACTTGATGTCCGGGTCATATACCAGAGGAAAAGGGGGTTTGCAGTCGAGTTGGCTGCTGGGCCAGTTGGAATAGTTGGCCGACTGAGGGTGGCACTTTCAATTGGTTTGGATGTAGAGGTGTTAGTCCAGCTGATAGATGGTGTAGAGATGTTTGAATATGGTAGAGAATGTACTGAAGAAAGGATACTGGTAGACACATGTTGTGCGTTCATGATCTCTACAGTAGGCGTTGGGATTGAAGTTTGAACAAGAGTAAGCATCATAGACATTGGCGCGAATGATGCCAACACAGATGCAGGCTGCAGCCCCGTTTGCATCATCTCGAGAGATGAAAGGCTCTTAGCCCTACTAGATATGCCTTCATTACCGGAAGCGTAAGTAGGATATATTCCAGAGGACAAGGAAGGGCTATCTCCTTGGAGGTGTGAGATATATGGGCCGAGAGTACTTGAAGCGACTGCAGTTTGGCTTGCGGTGGGCACAGTGCCGGAGAAACTGCTATTCGTGTATATGTTAGAATTTGTTGGTATAGTAGATTTTGCTGACAGAACGGGCGTCGAGGGGATAGTGGCCTGGGAGTTAGTCCAGGTAAGAACAAGTGATGGCCATGGAGCATTCCCCTGAGAAATATAGGTAGAAGAAGTATTGTTCGGTGCTGGCGTTTTAAATGTAAAGAAGATTTCCACAACTTCTGAAGTCGAAGCTGTTTGTCGAGGGATGGTCTCAGTCAGTGTGGTTGCTGTCACAATCACTACTTCAGTACCAATGCTTCGACTGGCACCGACCGTGGAAGGGATCAGGGGTGACCAGCTGGCCAAGCTAGACACTAAACTCTGTTGCAAGGCAGCGGCAGTCTTTGAAGCCTTAGGAAGCATCGATAGTGCTGTACCAAAATTTGAAAATGCACCAGAAGTTTCAGATGGTGCGTCGACATGCTGTGTTTGTTTGCCAGATACCATCGCGGTTGACGATGGTGCCAATGTCGACTCCGATGCCAAAACGTTTGCATGTTGTGTTGTAGTAGGAGATAGGATTACGCTTGATGTTGTGCTTTGATTCCATTGCCGCTGTGCTTCGCTGTATGTTATCGACAGTACATTAGTTGACAGACTATCCGGCAGCGAAAACGCGAGGGCGGAAGTAATTATTGGCAGCTGAGCGACTACTGTTTGAGATGAAACTACATCTTGTAATAACGTCGACCCAAGTGAATCGCCCAGGCTTGGCTTTAGCTCCGGTGTCACTGCTAGACTTGAAGCAGTTCGCGACGGATTTATTGATGACGCAGCCAAGGATATATCTGGATGGACTTGTTCAGATTCCCATGCAATTTTTGTGGATGCGGAAATAATTGGAGGTGCGATCGACACTTTCGTGATGCTATGCGGCACTACCCCTGAGCTATCCAAGGCAGATGACGTGGAGGGCACACTGCTACTCGGTTCGAGTAGTGTATCCGATAAAGATTCCGGGGATGGAAATTTTGATGGGAAACTATGTTCCTTTAAAATTGATGTTGAAGCAAGCTCCGTCTCCGTTGGTGTCACGACAGCATCGTCACTAGGCACTGCTAGCGTGCGCGTAGTATATGCCAGCTGTTCCGATACGCGAGTATTATTATGAAAAGACAGCCCCCGACGCGGCAGTATTGGAAACCTTTGGTTCATGTCGTGGGTATTTGATGTTCTTGCATTCGCTGAAGCAAGAATTAGCAAGTCCCGACTACCTATATTCTATCTCTTACTCACTATGCGGTTTCGACAACGCCTCACCACTCCCAACAACCAATGATGCAGTGCAGCAAGCGACCAAACTTCCCTTTACCCAACCCATCGCACGCTCGCAAGAAAATTATTTGAAATGAAAAGACGATAAGGAATCTGCGAGGCAAGGTAAAGCAACACAACGAACGCGGTCCAACTACACAACACGACTAGACTCGCGGCAACGATAAAACCGGAAAACAAAGAGGCTACATATGACTACTCAACGTGAGGGTGCTGGTTCCAGGCCTGGAATCCCTTCGGTATTAGAGTACTTTGTCTGGGGGCCGAATTGGGATAAGCGCAGCGTACCTGCATGGTCCCTTGTAAAAACTTGGGGCGGAGTCCGTATACCTGCATTCCCAGCCCAAGAATATACACAGCGCCAACTAACATTAGCTCAGACTGCGGCTGTGGCGCTGCATGTTCGCATGCTCCGCATTCCATTAACGTTCAGTTCGCTACTCAGATCGTGAGGCTGCATTTTGAATTTGTATCATGTAATACATGTACTATTGACATTGCTGCAGTTACATGCGAAGCTCGATTGACCTTCCCTGCCCTATTTCGCAGTGGCACAGCCTTGTACGACCACAGCAGCACACAAGGCAGCTACGCCGCTCATTGAATCCTTTGCTCGATGCCCGACAAACACTCCATATTGTGGCACTGCACTCTTCTTTAGAACCTGCCCTGTCTCAATGATGGATCTACTCAACACGGGTAGAACTGATCCGCCCGTGCCGTGCCGCACCGGTCACGCACCACGCATCCCTGCCCTGTTGGATGTCTTGATTCGCCTATTCCTTTCTTGTTGAGCCAGTACCAACGACTACGCGACTTTGGTCATCGCGAACAAGCTCTTGACACCAAGTAGGCAGGGATCTGAATTTGGAGGTGAGTGGTGGACCAATGGCTATGTGTCCGCTCCTCACAGAAATGATCTGATTCACAACGACGTCGGCGACATGGTCTGCCTCCATCAGTCGCGTGCCCATGTTTTTCAGACCTCCCGAGATTGCTCCGTGCGATGTCAAGGCCGACTTAGTCCAATTTGGGTGGACGCATGATGTCTGGATTTGAGGGCACTTGTATCGATGCTTTAGCTCAGCGGTTAATCCCTCGTAGAAAGCCTGCAAACCTGCTTTTGCGCAGCTGTAGTCAACGGCGCCTGCTATCGCCACATACGCGGAAAGGCTTCCAATGCCCAACACATGGCCTTTCTTCTTGGCAAGCATATCTGGCAGGAACTCTTGGACGGTGCTCCAGTGACTCAGGAGATTGATGTTGAACATACTTTGCAGGCGTTCGTAGCTAATGTCAAGGATACTCCACGCATTCCCGATGCCGGCATTGTTGATCAGGATGGATGGATGACCCAGGTCAGAGCGGATAGCTTCTGCAGCCTGATGGATATTGTCCGGTGAAGTGATGTCACACTTGTAGAATCGTATGAGCGCGAGCTCATCTGGGCCCTTGTTAGCAGGGTACATGATGCGTGCATATTGACCGACCTTTAGTAAAGACGTCTGAGAGGGGACTAACATCCAGAACTGCGACCCTGATGCCATGGGAAACAAGCTTCTTTACAATACTGGCCCCAATACCTCCTGAGCCTCCAGTAACAACAGCCACCTCTTGCTTCCAGTCCCAATCACTCTTGTCAACTGTGAAACTCCATCGCCTTTCAGCCCACCGATTCAACGTCCAATTCAACTCACAAAGGGCCCACAAGGACAACGACCACTTGAGATACCAATGAAGTTGATTGCTAAAATGGCCGAGCTTGGTGCCGAGATCTGTCCATTCGGGGTTGGTGAGATGGAGTATGACCGAAGCCAAGCAGAGTACGGCAAATTGAATCATAATGGGGGCGGAATGAGGCGGCGCACACGGCGTTGATGTTGGGGGCGGAGCAGGAATTTGGTAGGTATTGTATCGATCCGATCCTTCACCTAGGCCACAGAATCGCTAAAAACAAGAGGGGATGTTTTTACCCTTCCGATCACCCAAATATACTGGGGTCGTTTACATGTAGGTACTTGCAGGTACTGGGTAAGGGTACTGGTACGTAGCGAATGCGTGGCAAAGATGAAATCATCAAAGACCCTTGGCCCTTATCTATGTACACGCTAGATTGATCGATAGAGCCGGTAGAATTGAAGCATTAGAATTGGAACGTGTACATACGAAGCAGTGTAGTAGAAGCTGGCAAACGTGCCAAGGTTGGTCTTGCGCAAGTGGCGCAGAGCGCAGATCACCGGGCCGCTAGGTATTCGCTAGTCTCGGGACGTACAGTAGAAATCGATGGCAGAGACGACATCACATCCTGCTTACGCCCCCAACGCATGTCTTTCGCTCGATCCAGCTGCTTGAGCGGTACGCTGACGCCGTTTCTGTACCCCGCCGTGCCACAGGCGCAACTCGCCTCCCTTGCGCGCAGATGGCTGCTTCGCTCATCACGTCCGGTACAGCGAAGATGCAAATCGACCGCCGCCGACCAGTCTGATCCACCGTCACATGGGCGTTCCTCCCGACTGGACCCCACGCCCGACGACTACTCGCTCACGCCATTTGCCGACCGATGCATTCTCACAGTCGAGGCTGGAGGCGGCGGACATGGATGTGTTTCCTTTCTACGCGAGAAGTACATTGAAGAAGGCCCTGCCAATGGCGGCGATGGTGGCAGCGGCGGCAGCGTGTACATACAGGCCGTTCGCGGTGAGACCTCTTTGCACAAGCTGGCCCGACGCCGGCTGATCAAAGCTGGTAGAGGGCGCAATGGCCAGGGCAAAGTCAAGGGCGGCGAGCGGGGCACAGACATCCTGATTACCGTACCCGTGGGAACCATTGTGCGCGAGCTGCAAAGACATGACCCTGTGGCCATTATGGAGGAGGAGCATTGGAAGATGGAGCAGCGTGGAGAAGAAGATGATATTGAACTGGGCGAGTCTGGTTACAGGAGAGATCGATGGCTCGTGTATCCCGGCACCGCCGCCTCAGAACTGAGCAGGATTAAGTTTCCTAAGCTCCCTCCGCCACGGAGATCTCATCTCGCTGCTCTTGAGCCGGAAGCGCCTCTATGGTTGGATTTAGACAAGCACATGGAGACGCCAATGTTGATAGCTGCGGGTGCCATGGGCGGTCTGGGCAACCCGCACTTCATGACACCTTTTAACTCGCGACCAAAGATGGCTACGCGTGGAGATGAAGGGTTGAAGCTATCCCTGCAGCTCGAACTCAAAATACTTGCTGATCTGGGGCTCGTTGGTCTGCCCAATGCCGGCAAGAGTACGCTTCTGCGGGCCTTGAGCAATAGTCGCGCACGAGTCGGCAACTGGGCCTTTACGACCCTCCAACCAAATGTCGGCACTGTCGTGCTCGACAACCACAAGGGTCGGCCTCTTGTAAAGTCGCGAAGGCCAGATGGTCAACTGCGGGAAAACTTCACAATCGCTGATGTTCCCGGACTGATCGAGGATGCGCATCTGGACAAAGGGCTTGGGCTGGGCTTTCTGCGCCACATCGAACGCGCCGCCGTCCTTGCATTTGTCATCGATCTGTCTGCTGGCGACGCGGTACAGGCGCTTAAGCTGCTCTGGCGTGAAGTATCCGAGTATGAGACTCTGCGCGGCAAAGAACTCAACGCGGAAACTGAGCGCCGAATGGTAACCTACATACCTGCCGGTAGCAGCCCACCACCCAGCGACGCGTCTGACCTCCTCGACTCTCCGCAATTGGACCCGTCTCCAAAACCGCTACCATTCATCACCGCGACGCCCATCACTTCGAAGCCGTGGTTTGTTGTTGCAACAAAGGCCGACTTGCCGGACACCCAAGTCAACTTTGAGTCACTCCATAGTTATCTGCAAGGAGTGACTAAGGGCACGCTACCGCATCCTAGCAATCGTCAGCACGCCTGGAAGCGCAATATTCAAGCTGTGCCTATCAGTGCAATCAACGGCGAGGGAGTGCAGATTATTCCGCAGTTGGTGATGGACTTGTTGGACGAATAGATAGATTGATAGAGTATGATACCCATTTCTCCTCTCACTGTCCTTTCTTATGAGGATTGTCACGATTCTTCACATTTGACCCAGTGTGACCATTCGAGCATGTGTGTGAGAACGATGAGCAAATGAGCTACCATGCTGCATGTTTCAACAACGGAAAAAGAAACAGAAGACGGAAGGTAAGCAAGAAATTAAATTCTGCGAACGAAGAGAAGATATGTTTTATCCATTGTGCTTTGCTGTTGAGTTTCACACCTCTTGAAATGCAGGTACACGAGACCTGCTACAGTTAAGAAGTAGAGTATTCTGAGCGCACCATGTGTCGAAAGGTTTTCTCGTGATGTGATTACCGAAACTCAAACATCACGGCGAATCTGTTCAACTGAACAAAGCGCTTCTCTGTTGTCATTCCCTCGAATAAACTGGATGTATGCATAAAATAGTCAAAGCCCGATGGTAGCATCTACATAACTTTGCGGCTATGCGTGAGACAATCTCTGAGGCCTAGTATTCGCAGTTTGACCCAGTCATACCAGCCCAAACTCCTAGTACTATATCATTCACGGCGCGTGCATTTCACAAAGCACAAAATGTGCTGATGACTCGAAAACAGCAGAACACTGCTCGATGAGTAACTACGCGATTCACGATACGTACAAGCCATGGCCAAGGCACGAGCCAATAGGAATCCCGGATATTCTCTCGGCCCGACCTTAGCGCATAGCCCGTTATGAGTTCCAGAAACTTCTGCCTCAATGTCCCCTCTACATAATTCCCATTCTCAACCCAGCCTTTTAATTAATCGCGTTTAGTTTCTTATTTCCAATCCCCTCAGCTCCGTCTGCAGCTTCTTCGTGCATAATTTGTAAGTAATACCTTGCACTTTACCTCCGATTGAATGATGAGACACAAGCTGGCACCAGTCTGAGAAGACTTGTACTCTTTGCATGCGGATCAGCTGCATAGACTTTTTAGTCGCCTACTGATCAATCCTCGAATAAATCTGTTATTTTGATTAGCGTCGAGGAGCTGAAGCTGACACAAGTTGACAGAAAACTCACCAATTACCGACCCACGTTCCCTTCGCTACCATGGTCCTCCACAACCCTAACAACTGGCATTGGGTCAACAAGGATGTCTCGACCTGGACACGCGAGTACCTTGACAAGGAGCTCGCGCAAATATCAGCAGAGAAGAATGGCGTTACAGCAAAGATCGACAAGGTCGTAAGCATGGACGGAGATGTGGATGTGAGCCAGCGCAAGGGCAAGGTTATCACCATCTTTGATGTCAAGCTGAAGCTAGAATACTCAGGTACGTCTTTTTTTCAGGTGCACTCCTCTTGGGCGCGCTGACTCGGTCGGCAGGCAAGAACAAGGAGGGCGAGGAGGCTAGCGGCACTATTACGGTCCCGGAGGTCGCGCACGACACCGAGGAAGACGAGTATGTCGTATGTTCCCTGCGCTGAAGCCCTATTCTGCAATTTCTGTTAAGCATTGGATTGATTGCTGACCATTGTCACAGTTTGAGGTAGATGTGTACTCCGATGACAGCAGCAAACAGCCCGTAAAGGAGCTTGTGCGCTCTGATATCGTACCACAATTGAGGAAAGTTTTTGCAAAGCTTGCGCCCGCGATTATGGGCGAGCACGCAAAGGACATCCAGCATGCGCCAGGAACCAATCCTAGCAGTAACTTTACCCCTGCCAAGGTCTACTCGAGTTCGAGTGTGAACAAGTCGAGCAGCTCCAAGTCAGAAGCTACTACTTCACAGAAGAGCAGCACTGGCGCGGTTGTCAACGTGACCACAATCACGGACAGCGCAGAGTTCCGGACAGACGCTGCCAACCTGTTCCAAACTTTCACAGACCCTCAGCGTCTTGCCGCGTTTACACGCGCACCGCCCAAGAACTTCACGGGTGCCAAGCCGGGAGGTACATTCGAACTGTTTGGCGGAAACGTCAGCGGAGAGTTTACCGAGCTTGAAGAGCCTACGCATATTGTCCAGAAATGGCGACTTGCACAATGGCCGGCCGGACACTACTCGACATTGTCGATCTGGTTTGATCAAAACGACATTGACGCGGTAACGGTCATGAGAGTGGAGTGGAAGGGCGTGCCTGTGGGCCAAGAAGAGCCTACCAAGACCAACTGGGATCAGTACTACGTGCGGAGCATCAAGACGACGTTTGGCTTTGGCACGGTATTATAGGGTGTGGAGGGTCAGTTGCATGACATTGCGGCCTGGGATGGAGTCTAAGGCGTTGGGAGGATTTAACGAATGCATACGAAGTGACGGATCCTGAAAGATTTGAATGATAACCACAATGGTATAGAGACAATGCAAGAGCTATTTTTTTTTGACGGACGAAATATGATTGATGCGTGTATTGTGTGCTGAATGAGGCTAGCGGCGGTGATGAGAACAAGATGCTTACGTATGGCTAGATCCCGCTTGTAAAATACGTCAGCCCTGATTCCGTCACTATACTTTGCCAGGATTGCTGGGTGCGATAGGCTGCTAGACTGGGCAACGTCACCGCATAGATAACAGCAGCCGCTTTGTGGGTTTGTTGTTGGATGGGCCGGGGGTGCCGCCAGATAAAAAAAATAACCCGAGGCTCGACTCCACTTCGGCTAAACGGCGTACATACGAAGTACCTGCCTGACTAGGCTTGACGCCCCGGGACTGGATGCAGCCATGGCGTGGGTGTTAAGCTCGCACAAGCTTCTGCGCGTCGTATGCTTGTGTTTTGCGAGGACCTCGCGGGGTAGATATGGATAGCTCGGTGTTGGTTCTTGTTTTTGTAGGTATTTAGACACCGATACAGTCTTTGAAATCTCATTTTTCTTTCTATACTTTGCAGTTTCAAGAAGGGTTTTCCCTGGTTACAAAAGGCCTTGGACAGAGTTTATAGACTCATGAACTCTTTTTTTTTCGGGCCGCCTTCGTTATTGTTATTTTTTTTATCTAAGTAGCCAACAAAAAATAAACCCGCCCAGGGGACGGACGGACACTTTTGTAGAGGGGTTGGAGAATAAATGACGCAAAGGGGAAGACCTAGCTAGAGGCGATCTTGGGTTAAATTGGTGCGAGTGATAAGCAGTTGGGTTAACCGACACGAGAAGGTGGGAATGGGAGGGGGATACGAGGAGGGCCTTGCATAGGGCCGCCGGGGCGATTGTGGCTGCGATGTCTATGGACTGGATAGGATATATGTAAGGGTGGTGCTCCCTCTGGTGCACTGTTTTTGTGCTGCTGCCGGGCTCTTCTCCTCGCCTTTTTATTTCAACAGCGACTGCGGCGAGATTTTTGGAAGCGGGATAGAAGGTATGAGTTGTTGGTGATTTGGGAACTTTTTTTTTGTTTCCATGCATGCTGACGTGTAGTTGATTGCAGCTATCTGGCATCGAAAATAAAAAACCGTGGCAATGAAGAGGGCAACTCAGCTGTTGGCCGCGCCTTTGCTGGCAGCGGGTGCGCTGGGACAATTTGTTCCTGCGCCTACGGATCTGATCACGAAGGAGGGGTATGCAAATGTTAGCGTGCGGTATAAGCAGGTTCCGCCGGGTATCTGCGAGATGAACCCGAACGTGAAGAGTTATTCAGGCTACGCAGATGTTGGGGAGAATCAGCATATTTTCTGGTGGTTCTTTGAAGCGCGCAACCAGGACCCGAAGGATGCGCCTTTGACAGTGAGTGTTTGTTTGTTTTGAATCTACACGGAGAATCCTAGACTGACTTTTTGTTTCTCGCAGATCTGGATCAATGGAGGGCCTGGATCAAGTTCTATGATCGGGCTGTTCCAGGAACTGGGACCGTGTGGCGTGGGACCGGATATGAAGCCATACGACAACCCGTACTCGTGGTCGAATGTTAGCAATATGCTTTTCATCGACGAGCCTACGCAAGTGGGGCTTTCCTACTCGATTCCCATCCCGGGCTACAACGACGGCAGTTACATCATTGAGCTGCCAAATGCGACATGTCCAGACTATGCGGCGACATATGGAACTTGCGGTACCTACTCGAAGCCGGATCTTAGTCTGACGGCCAATACAACCCAAGGAGCGGCGCCCAACATGTGGAAGACGCTGCAGGGATTCATGGGGGCATTCCCCGAATACTCGCGGCACGGCGTCAACTTTGCGACGGAGAGCTACGGCGGACACTATGCGCCGGTGTTCAACGCATACTTCCTGGACCAGAACGCGAAGAAGATTCCTGGGGCACACAAGATTGAGCTAGAGAATGTGCTCATTGGCAACGGGTGGTTTGACCCGCTCGTCCAGTACCAAGCTTATTACAACTTCAGCGTGTATCCCGGCAACACGTATGACTTTGATCCGTACAACCAGACGGTCAAGGACGAATGGTTCAACAACGTGTACGGCCCAGGCAACTGCGTGGACCGCATCAAGCAGTGCTACAAGGACGGAAGCAACGCTGTATGCGCGAGCGCCGATCAGTTCTGTGCCAACAAGGTGGAGAACCTGTATGACATCTACAGCGGACGGGACGAGTATGACATGCGGGAGCTGACGCCGGACCCGTTTCCGTACTCGTACTTTGAGAGCTACCTCAACCTGCCCGAGGTGCAGAAGGCTATTGGGGCTTTCCAGAACTTTTCGACCAGCTCTGGCACGGTTGGGTCGGCATTTGGCAGCACGGGCGATGATGGTCGGGAGTCGGGCACGATTGAGGCGTGCCAGAAGCTGCTGGCTGCGGGCGTTCAAGTCATGCTGTACTACGGAGATGCGTAAGTTTGGAGCCGTGTTCGGGTTGAAGCAGAACGAGCTGTACTGATGCGTTGAGCAGCGACTACAACTGCAACTGGCTGGGCGGCCAGGTGGTAGCCGACCAGATCAAGGCCAAGGGGTACTCGAAAGCCGGCTTCACCAACATCAGCAGCAGCGACGGCATTGTGCACGGGCAGGTGAGGCAGTCTGGGCTGTTTTCGTTTGTGCGCATCTACGAGTCGGGCCACGAGGTGCCCTTTTACCAGCCGCTCGTGTCGCTCGAGATGTTTGAGCGGGCGCTGAAGCGCGTCGATGTGGCGACGGGAAAGAAGAAGCTTAGTCACGACTACCGCACGGCAGGCACGCCCACGAGCGACTACCGCGAGGGCAACGCGACGGTCCAGATGCACGTGACGCCAGCCAACGCGACGTACAACACGACGCTCAACGGGCCCGACCCGGTTGGAGAGCTGCGGAAGCGGGATCTGGCCAGGCGGCTCTGGCGGCCAAGGATGGGCCGGGCTGCGCAGCGGATGGTGTGAGGAAAGGGAAGCGAGGCGACAGCGACAGCGACAGCATGGGCAGATATCAGGTGGTGTTATAGTTGAATGAATAAGCAACCATATCCAACGTCATAAGGGTCTTGTGGCCGTGGTGGAGCCTTGGTGCCTCAGGTTGACACTGCCAACTGCGGGCCCAGACGGCGACAATGCATCCTGCGGGCGCCCAGCGAGCATGTGGAGCCGAGCAGCAGCGGGCGCATCGCACAGTCGAACAAGGCGCACGTCGGAGCCGTTGCAGGAGCGTTGCAAGAGGCGGCGTGGGGAGGGCTGGTGCGGGATGGTCCCCTGCTAGCGGGCGGCGCATGAATCCAGACAGACGTTTGGGTCAGCAAGTCAACACGCAACCCTCGGCGCCCTTTTCCACCACGACGCTCTCGACGCCTGCTCCTGCCCGCCCGCCGGTCGCCTGGGTCGTCGCTGCCATTGACGCCCGCCGCGCCTGCCTCGTGCGCCCTCGCGGCCCTGGTCGCCGCCCTCGTGTGCATCCCAGTGACTCTCTCCACCACCAACTTTTTCCCAGCCCTCGCCTGATACTCGCCCACCACCGGGCCATGGTGTGCGCTGCCGCCCTGCCTCGCTGAGAGGCTTACGCATCTCTCCTCAGGCCCCTCCGCTCCTGCTATCGGCCTACGCGCGTCGTCTTCCTCCTGCTTCGCTCCGTCGCAGAGGGGCTACGCGCCAGCGACCGTGCGGCGACACAAAACACCCAAGAGATGGCGCCCTCCGGTTCGGGAATGTTCTCCAAGTTCAGGCCTGGCCACGCAAAGCGCAATGCCTCGAGCATCGCTTCTCCAGAGCCCGTGTCAGGCCCCACCCCTTACCCACTCCCCTCGCCAGCGTCGCATAGCACCGACTATCTCTCGTCGCCGCGCCTCCACGACAATGCCAGCCTCACTTCGGCCTCACCCATATCGCCGTACCCGCCCCAGCTGCCTCCCATTGCGCGCGTCGCCTCCAAGCTCGACAAGTCGGCCTCGCCAAACAGCTCGCAGTACACGCCCAGCCATCACTCGGCCGCCACCGACGGCAGTGCCACCATGATGGTCCAAACCCGCACTATGCTCTCGCCGCCCCAGGCCTCACATGAATTCCCCTCGCCCTCCCCGCGCTCCAACACAGCAACTACGCCCGCCGCGCTGTCTCCACTGGCCGAGACTCCCTCGCAGCCATCCGCCCAGTCGGCGCCTTCCATCTCCCCCAGCTACGCCATGTATTCCAAGTCCCAGCCGTCGTTGTTGAGCGGAATCAGCGACAAGCTCACAGGCAGCTCCAAGGGATCCTCGACGCCCACAATTGCGGCGCCGCCTCACAAGTCAAGAGCCAGAATCAGCCTGCGAAAACCAATGTCGCTCCTCATGCGACGAAAGTCGGCCCAGACACTGGATCCTCTTGCGGATGAATCTCTCGTCACACAGCGCTCGCCTTCCAACCTCCCGCCCATGCCAGACAACTACGACCCGAGTATTCGCGGAAAGATTGTGCACGACTTCAATGCTCCAAGACTCAACAGAAACTATTCCTACAATACGTCATCCGAGGCAGCTGAGGCCCAACCCGAGGTCGCTCGCGCCAGCCCTCCAAAGATAGACAGGGAACATACACCAGTCTTCCGCGAGCACTTTGACGACGACACCAGCTACGAGCAGTCTCAGGCTGCGATACGAGCAGAAAACCTAGCCAACAAGGACTTTCTGGCAAGGAATTCTGCCCACTTCCCTCCACCCGAACAGTCCCCGCTCCCCCCTGTGCCCCCTAAAGGCTCTCCATCGTTATCACCGACCCAACTACCTCCACAAATACCGCCGCCAAAATCATCCCCGCCGCCTCGGTCTTCGTTCCAAGCAATCGATGGCGCAAGTTCAGTTCTATCGCCAGTGCAAGAGTCGGAAGACCCTTCAGACATCTCCACAGACGTCACGCCACGAAAGAAAAAGTCGACAAAAGCAACCATGCCGCCCGCACGGTCGAGAGCCGCCTCCGTCACCGATCCTAATCTCCAACCAGATGGACTCCCCGCACGCTACAGTAGCAAAGCCTCCAGGTTCAGTTTCCAGATTTCTGGCGGCACCGACTCTGCACAGGAAAAGCTGCTCGAGGAGCGGCACAAAGCAAAAGAGGCGGAGAAGAAGCAGGCACGCCTCTCCACCAACTCGGTCGAGGATGAGTACGACGAATACGGCATGGACGACTACGACGACATGGACGGTGGATTCGATGAGGAAATACCCATGCTCGGGGAAGACGATGACTTCTCGGGTGGGTTGGGCAACCAGACGCTCGACTCTGGTATCAACGGTCTTGACTTTTCGTCTCTGTCGATACAGCCAAACATGATCCCAATGAACTATGCGCTTGGACAAATGCCGATACCTGTTGATATGAACGGTAATCCTATTGGGCTCGCCATACCGGGACACATGTTTCAGCAGTACCAAATGCCAGCCATGGGTAACCAGGCTGGCGAGCAAAATGTGACAGACACTCAAGCACATGGGCTGGGTTTGATCAACCCACAAGGTGACCTTGGTGACTCTTCGCCAGTCAAGTCAGCAGATGCACCCATGGAAGCTGCCCCCGCGACTAGTGCTCAGCCAGTATCGAGCGGACTCGACCCCGACGACGATGACGACATGTACTTTGACGACGGTCTCATCGGCGACCAGGACGATGTGGAGCCCACCGAGTTTGATGAAAGCATATTCGATGATCCCGATGGACCACTCTTTGACAGGAAGGTCAAATTCCCTACCGATGGACAATCATCTGCTATTCAACCTCGCCCATACGACCTCTCCAACTCCGAGATTGGCTATGATGCAGATGATGATGCAGTTTCTCAGAATCTAGACAAGCCAAACCAGTCTCTTGCCCACAAGAATTCCATTGTCCAGCAAATGGCTGGGCCCAGCTTTGGAGATCTCAGTGCTTACCACAGTGCGCTTGCAGATGCGGCGATCCGCGCCGAGGCTGCCGGCCGATTTGATAGGAAAGCGAGCGTCGATGCGGGCCAACCTCCCTCTGAACCAGAGGGTCCTTCTTCCGACAGCCAGTCGAGGCCCAGCCTGGTGCCCGATGATGGCCGTTTCAGCATGGACACAGTGAGCTTCCCGCAAGACGATGACATCTACGGCATGAGCTCAGGCTTCGTCGACGACTATGACTACAGCGACTTTGATTCGGCTCTGGAAGACGATCCAATCATTGCTGCAGCCAACGCCGAAGCACTCGCATATGACGACGAAGGTTTCTACGGCCAAGAATTCGGCTTTTATGCATCTGCAGTCGGTGAGTCGCCCAGTGCTTGGGGTGGCTTCTTTGGGCCTTCCGGGATCAATCGCACTGTCAGTGGACGGAATGCTGTGAGGGAGCCCAACTTGACTCCTATCACGGAGCGAAGTGAATACAGTACGCGTAATTCCTTTATCAGCCTGAACCATTTCCGAGACGGACAGTCTGCGATTACTAGTCCTGCGCTAGCACAGCTCGCCCGTATGAGTCCATATGGTGGATTCTTCGGTCAGGATGAAGAGGACATGAGTATGGATTCGTTGCTGAGGTTGAGGAAAGGAGCGTTTGGTGGTAGCGCTGCCAGCTTGCCGGCAAGCGTGTCTAATAGTCCGCGCACCTCGTCGCCCATGGGCATGCAGTTTGTTCCACGAGCCACGACTCCTGCGGGCAACCGCATGATGGAGCATTCATCGAGCCCTGTAGAAAACCCATACTTCTCCAACCAGCACAATAGTGGTAGCGATGGCAGCCCCGTGGATGCTGTTAATGGCGCGTATGAGTCTGGCCACTCCAGCGATGACAGTCCCAGTGGCGGCGAGCAGCCCGAGAGCCATCAGGCGACTAACAGCGACTACAATGGCCTCCCGAGTCCGGTTGTGTATACCAGCAACGAAGCGCCGCTTTTGCCCCCGATATCTGAGTTGTTTGCTCAGCATAATTTGAGCATGGCCATGTCGCCAACTGGATTGTCTGTCACATCGCCCTCTAGCGTCGCCCTCCCAATGTCGCCATTCCCCATGGCACTGTCCTCGCCATTTCCAGCGCAGAACTACAATCGGCCGCCTAACCTACCCCCAATCGACACTGCACTTTCCTCGCCAACCGCACCAGCAAGCTCCACGCCTGGCGCACGGAGACCAAGTGCAGTCCTCAGTCCCATTTCCACTTCCTCTCCACTTACGCCAAATGGCGGCAGCAGTGGCGGGGGCTGGAATCGCGGCCACAGCAGGAAGGGCAGCTCAGCAGATAGCGTGACCTATGTCCGTGAACACGACGAGGCTGGAGAGGGCAGATGGGTCCTCGAGCGCAGGCGCACCGCAGAAAGTGGCGAGTTGGAGTTGATTGGCAGGAAGATTGTAGAGGGCGGACGCATCTAAATAATAATACCCTTGTTTATGACGAAGTGTTGTTAGCGTTTAGCCTTCAAACCGCAAGGAGAAAGACCAGCGTGGTATTAAAATGCATGGAGGGGTTATATCTGCATTTACATGGCGTTTTTTTTAACATCCTTTTTTTTACACAGGAGCGAAAGGCTTCGGCTGGCTTTTTGGAAGAGAGACGTAGAGAAGTACATATATACACACGATGAACGCACGCGAGAGCATCTGCATGTTGCAATGTTAAAATTATACCCGTACGAAGAGCGGATATGAGGTTGGATATTTTTATTTTTTTCAAGATATAGTGCATTGTAGAAGCAAGAGTTATGAGTGTTTGTTTTCACCATGTTCGTTATTTCTATCTTACAGGCGTACGTAGCGTAAATACCCGTGCAAAGCTGTTGGATATATGTGGAAGAGGGTCTGTTGAGGAACATGTGTATACACATGCATCTCTCAACTCTACCTCCCCATTCACCCTTTTCTTTCTCTGCTCAAAATACAGACACCCATCTCCCTCACCCCCTTACACCTGAAACCTCCACTCAGGATGCCTATCCCCCAGCGCCTTATCCACGCCAGCACCACCCCCCTCCCTCACCACCCTCTCCTTCTCCTTATTCTCCCTCACAAGCACCACCCATAGCGCACTCACCACCACCAAATTCGCCACCAAATACCCCAGCGCAAATCCATGGCCCAGCACATACCTCGGCCCACTATTCGCGCGATACAACTGCGTTCCCAGCACCGCACCCAGATTGCCAATGCTAATCTGCAGCGCGTTCGCCGTCGCGCGCTTCGTCTGGCCGCTGACGTTGATAGCGGGCCAGCACAGGATGAGCGCAACGGAAGGATAAATGCCACAGGCGGCGAAGAAAGTCCCAAGGTAGGATATGCCTGGGCGGGCACGCGGATGCTTGTTTGCGAGCAGGATGATGTAGCCGATGATGGCGAGGGAAGAGGTTGATAGGATGAATGCGGCGCGGCGGGCGCAGCGCTCCGAGAGGATGGCGATGGCGATGGTGAAGAGCGTGGCGAGGGCGTAGGGCGGAATGGTGAGGAGTTGGGACTGGGCGGACGTGTAGCCCATATCTTTGATGATGGTGGGCTGTGGGAGGGTTAGCCTTTTTTTTTGTGCTCGTCATGGGACAGAAAAGGGGGGGGGAGACGAACGAGGAATAGAGAGAGGGTATAGAGGGGCAAGCTCAGTGTGTGGAAGCCGAAAGCGTAGAGCCAGACTTTTACGTCTTTGGCGGCGAGAAGGACCTCCGACCATGAGAAGGCTTCGTCGTTTGTGGCATCGCTGTCGGCGCTGAGACGGGATTGCAAGAAAGTGCGTTCCGAGGGGGTGAGCCAGGAGACGGTGGATGGGTAGTTGGAGATGAAGAAGTAGGCTGCGAGGCCGATGACTATGGTGGCGAGACCTTCCTGTCGGAATTGTTAGCATGATTCGGAGGTTAGTAGAGGGTTGGGTATGTACGAGAAGGAATATCCAACGCCAGCCGGCTAGTCCGCCTACTTTGTTCATGTGTGCGATGCCCCAGGCGAGAATCTTATTTGGATGTCAGCTTTTTCTGAAGTCACTGATGGGATTTGGGGTTTGAAACGTACGCCACCGAATGCGCCAGCGAGCGAAGCACAGCTGAAGAAGAGCGAGATACGATATTGCCGCTCATTGCGCTTATACCACATACTGAGATAGTATACGACGCCGGGAAAGAGACCGGATTCTGTGACACCGAGGCTTTGATGTGTGAGCTCATGGTCTCGGTTGGGGTATGATAAAAGACTGTCAGAAAGAAGCACGAAAGAACGCGGACTTACAAGAATCTCACAATGAAGAATCCCGTCAAGTTTTGTGTGACGCCAATCAGCGTCGCGACGATTCCCCACGCCACTGTCAGCGTCGGCAGCCAGAATCTAGGCGTCGTCCGCTTCAGTACGATGTTACATGGTATTTCGAATAGGACATAGCCAACAAAGTAGAGCGTCAAGCCGGTGAGATACTGGTTCCCCGTCATGTGCAGGTCGGCGGCGAGGCCTTCGATGCGTGCGTTTGCGACTGTAATCTGTCAGTACGCACCTCTTTTCCGTTAAAGAAGGAAACACTAGAAAAAACGAGCAGTGGGAGTAACATCTTACCATTACTGCGATCCAAGAACGAGAGCAGATACAGCACCGACACCCCCGGAAGCAGCCTCAAATCGAGTTTCCTCAGCAACTTCTTCTCGTCGACTGGGCCCGTACTCCCAATGACTTCAGCAGTATCCGACAAACTGGTATTAGAGAGAGCATGCTCTGCGTCGTGTTTATCTTCCGCCATGATCCTGCCTCCTCTTACTTTCTCTTTGTCAATTCCGTCCAAATGCCCAGAAGCCTCACAAAAAAGCTCATCAATCGAACGTTTCCCACATCACAACAGCACCAGCGGAGAGCGATACCCCGAACCTATTTATCCCGTCGCAAACTTACTCCAACGTCTATCAGACCCACTTTCGATTCCCCGCCCCTTGCACCTCCAGATGATGCAAGAACGTGGCTTGAGCACTCCAGTCCATCGTGGGTAACCTGCGAACCCTTGTTGCACGCATCTTGTCTATGCATCATTCTCATAGATAAGAGGACCCATATCTGATCCTAAAAGGCGAGTTCTGCCAATGAATGTGGCTACATGACATGCTGGGCATTTCTAGGTACGCAATGGTGGGTTGCGACTTGTTTGTTCCGAGGGGTGCGCAATACGAAATCGAGGGGTGGGATGTCGTGATTGTTGCTACCGGCCCGTTTCGTGCTAGGCCATGTTGGGTAAGAGAGCAGCTGTGGAGGTGGCGGAAGGGTATGGTCTGCAGAATAAGGTTGTGTCGGGAACTTTGAAGGTAATTCTTGCGCCGGGGTATGAGATGCTGTGAAAATGTGGGAGGCTCAATGTTTGGTTTGGCTTTATCTGCGTTCGTAGATTTTTTTCTGGAATTGTTGGTAGGTTTTCAGGACATGGGGTGCATACGCTCAGATTGTCGACTACGTGAACTTGGTAGAAAAAAGAGTTAGAATTAGGTAGTTGGATCTGCTGCACTCTCTCTTCTACGAAAAAACAAACAAACTTGAATTTGTCGTTGTCGTTAGGCCTTGTATTGAACATATCCTGGTATATTTTGTAGCCATGGGCTATGTTGGACCTGAGATGATACAAGAAGAAATATTTCCTGTCATTTTTCGTTGAACGAAAAGGAAAATGGTGATTTCTATGTTTGAAATTTTTTAACAACTTGTTTGTTCCCGCTTGCGATGAGTGTGTTTTGGTGCGGGAGCAGCGTCATTGCTGGCTCTCCAGTGGAAGTGCAGCTCAAGAGAAGGCGCGACTGGTGTAATAGTATCCAGGTTTCGATAGTGGAACACGCTGCCAGGTAAATACAGCATACGCAATTCATAGTTCTCGTGCATAGCGCCAGTTCTATGCTACATATTTGTTTTGTGCAGTGTTTATGCAAGACCGAATATGTGGGGTGCGCGGAGACTTGCAGCTGCTCGAAAACCACTAGAGAAACACTGTGTCGTCTGGATCATCTCTAGTTGAGGACTCAGATCTTTGTGCAGACTTGAGTATTACCCAGCGACGCTGTGTGGTACTTTGCGTATTGGCTTCGGCACGTGTTCGGGTAATACGGCCGGGGCCCACGCTGCCAGGCTACCCGTCCACTGTCAAAATTGCATAGGCACAACCTCAAATCTAGACATCTACACTTCGTTAACATCTTTCACGTTTATTACCGTAGATGATAGCACGCTGTAAGCGCAAATTTGGATATGTATTCGAGGACAAGCTGATTTCCATACCACACATGCAATATTGCAAACAGCACAAGCAGGCGACCCGTCGAGAATTCTGCTCAGTTACAGGTTAATCTTACTGTTATCTGTGTCGCCAGAGAATCGCTCTCGGAAGCCCGCCTGAGATGGACGCAGTACAACATTCACCCTAGCAAAGTCAGTGCTGCACACACCAGCTTGACAAACGGCCTAAAGACTTGGTTTTCCTGGCGCTCTAGATCGACACAGATGCTGGCACTTTGGTCTGTGCCCGTCTGCTCCACGCCCGCGCCCGTTCACCTCAGGCGTCCGTGTCTGTGCCACCCCGACTGCCCACTCATCCATTACTTGCTTCTAGGGGTATATATATTTTTCTTTTCTACTTCTCTTCGCCTTCGGGCATTTGGTCAATTTGAAACGATACAGAGAAGATTAGCATGGCCCCTGCACTAAGGATGACACGCATAAGTTCGTCCCCCAAAATTTCCATTCTCACGAACTAGGCTAACCTACCATCACAGTCAAAGAGAAGCAACCATTTTTTTTGTCTACTTTTCCAGTAGACAAAGAACTATTCTTTGATATCTTAGATGAGGTCGAGGGTTCGAGCCTGGTGCCGACCTTTTTAGCTTTTTTTTGCAGGAAAAAAAAATAAAAACTCCCTGCGCACGAGCCAGCACATAAGCATCTCGCTTTGCACAACGCTAGATTATGCGTCTTGTTCGTCGGTCGTTTTGCAGTCTGGTACAGGTTTAGATCTTACACGGCAGGTGCTCCTAGCATAATTCACGGAAGGTGTTATCCAGAATGCACAACCATGCTGGTCTCTTTTTGTATCGTTTCAGCTGATATGAGGTTGTAAAAGACGATCAACACTATAATGCTACACAACATGTATTTGTCCAGTATCACCAAGTCGCTCCATTTGTCGCCAACGTCGTCCATCATCAACCAGCACCAGCCTTCCAGCCCGTCGCCATTACGAATGCCGCTGACCTTGATATCAAGTCGCAGCACCGCGTCATTGTACTCGCGCCGGACGCCAAAGCAGCGGGCAATGCCCTGACCGTGAAACTCGCACTCGGGCCGCAGGTCGCACCGATCGATCCAGGATTTTCCGACACGCATCTTCACACTCCAGATTTGGAATTCATAGTTTCGTTTTTGATACTAGCTAGGAGCGTTCTAAGAGGAACCCTCAAATATGTCGCCACACGAGAACGATTCTGCGCGGATTACTACTTCCTGGCTGCGATGGACTTCGTACCATTCTCGCTTCAAACATATGAGCGAGTATACAAGGCCCATACAAGGAGTTATTGGGTTAATCCAATATCCAAAGCATATACAGAATGAATGTATCTGACAGCTTGTGCACGTTTACCGAAACCAGGAGATTGCGACAAAGGTGCCTGTGGCAACTACACACCAGTCTTTTACGACCGCGCAAAAGCTTCCTGACACAGGTACATGTGGCAAATACACCATGTTGCCAATGGAACTATGGTCCTCAACGACAAAGCATTCCTTGACATGGATGTAGGATCTCTCAACGCTAGGCTTGCGCCCAAAGTCACCGGATCCAGACATCTAGATAAATTCTTCTCGAATGTGGATCTTGACTATTTTATTCTCTTCTCTTCAGTTGCTACCATGGGCAACAACGGTGGCCAGGGCAACTACCATGCTGCCAACCTATTTATGACAAGTCTTGCTGCAAACCGAAGGGCCCGAGGTTTGGCAGCTTCCGTCATTCACGTTGGTGTCAATGCCGATATCGGCTACGTCGCGAGACAAGATCGCAAGCTTTCTGAGCACCTTCGCAAACGGGGATATGTGCTGACATCGGAGCCTGATATTCATCTACTTTTCGCAGAAGGTGTCCTTGCAAGCCCGGCCGATTTACAGCTTTGCCCAGAGATTTTGATGGGCTTGGAGCTTTTCCGAGACCATCCAGACGCACCTTCGAGGCCGCCATGGTACCACGATGCGCGCCTTTCACACTTCATCATAGAGCCGGAAGACGATGCTGTCGATGCTAAGGAAAATCATAATGACGTACTTCATATTGAAGGGAGACTTGGCCAAGTCGATTCCCCAGAAGAAGGTCACCGCGTAGTATCGGAGGCTTTCTCCGCCAAACTCGAAACCTTACTGCAGCTCAATGCCGGAGGTGTAAACCCGTACATTCCTCTCTTAGACATGGGCTTTGATTCACTGCTCGCCATCCAAGCACGCACTTGGTTCTGGCAGCAATTATATGTGGACATTCCCGTGCCCGAGACCATGTCAAAGCTGATGTGATGGATACTGGGACAACCAAACCTAAAGACACTGCGCAAACAAGGGAACCAAGGACAGCCACACGAAAGGTATGATTGGCGTTGACCAAACACCTTGGACATAGTGCATGGTTTGATATGATCCAAAGACATCCAACACTGTCGTCAGAAGCCCGCTCAATGTATCCTAACTAGAAAGCGCGAACAAAGCAGGGGTGACTAGCAAACCGGGCAATTGCGAGTTATGAGTAGAGGCACAGTGGGCGTAGAGCTAGCTAGCGATGTTAAGACTTCAATCTAGTGAAAACATCACATTCATCTACTCTCGTAACAATCTCCTCGACCCCTTAGCATGATCTTGAATACCTTGAAGAGCTTGACCATACACTCCTCCACTCACTCCCCCTTTTCTCTCCCACACCACCTACAAACTTCGTCCCCTACCACTCCGCCTCATCCACATTCCTAATCCACCCTACCATCCACATGACGGTATCCAAATGCGCCTTGACCCCTATCTTCTCATCTACCGTATGAATACTACCCAGGCCAACCTGATCGCGATCCCACCCGGGTCCATAGCGGAAGATATGTTCGCTCAAGTCCCAGTAGTACTTTGTGTCCGTGTTTCCCGTCATGAGTCCTGGGCTGACAATCAGATCCTTTCCGTAGAGCGCGCGTGTCGTACCAGCCAGTATAGCGAAAGGGGTGGACAGGGACGCGTTGGAAGGGGAGTGATACGCTGTTGGGGTGATGGGTGCTGGTTCGAGGAGTGTAGGGCCATGGGATAGAGTGATGCTAGAGGGGGTTTCTGAGCCGGAGAAGGCGTGCAGCGTGAGGTTGTGCTTGTTTGCTACTTTTGCAGCTAGAGAGGATATGTGCGATTTGATCTCTGACGAGCTGGCGCCGACGTTGATGCGGTGGTTTACGAGGATCTGGGTGCGCTCGGGGAGGGCGTTGCTCTTGACGCCGCCGTGGATGATATCGACGGCGACGGAGGTGGTGAAGAGGTACTTTATGCCTGGACCGGCTTTGGCTGCTTCGAGGGCGAGCGAGTCTTTCTTGGGGCAGGTGGCGTGGCGGTGGGAGCGCTTGTCCAGGAGTTTGGATAGATGGTGGGGGAAGTCTGGGGCGTACTTCTGGCCACATTGGAGAAGGCCTAGGTATGGGTTTTCGTCTGCGAGATGTGGCTCGTACGGGTTGGCTTCGATCAAAGTAATGAGTTCACTGGCTACGCCGATTCCGTTGTGTGGCGGTGGAATGCTGCTGTGGCCGCCGGGCATGCGCACAACGATGTCAATGTCGACATAACCCTTTTCGGCGACACCTGGAATGGCAAAGTTGGCGCCCCAGCTTTCGGCGTTGACTGCACCCTCGTCGACAATAGCGGCGATAGAGTTGTGTCCCAGTTTCTTGATGAGGTGCTCTGCGAGATACTTCGCGCCATGGGTACCAGAGATCTCCTCGTCGAATCCAAAAGACAAGATGAGCGTCCGTTGGGGCGTGAAGCCGGCGGCAATGAGCGCCTCGACTGCATTGAAAATCGCCATGAGCTGGTTCTTGCAGTCACTTGCACCTCGTCCCCACACGAACTTTCCATCGTAATGCCCAGAGAAAGGCGGATGTGTCCATTGCTTGACAGTGGAGTCTGGAACCGGCACAACATCTTGGTGTGCCATGAGCAGATTGGGCTTCAAGCTGGGGTTGGTACCAGTCCATGTATACAGCAGGCCATGGGTGTTGACCTTCTCCAGCTGAAGCTTAGCATGCACCAGCGGATAGGTCTTGCTCAGGTAGTCTGCAAACGAGTAGAAGACTTCCCACCGAGGATCGGCCCCAACCTCGCCCATGTCGTCGTAGCTCTGGGTCGGGATCCCCACAGCACCCGATAAGCGCTTGATAGCAACGTCGCGAAAGTCATCAGAAGCCAGATAGCTTTCCATATCATCCAACTCTTTTGTTCTTCTCGCTGGGAACAAGGGCTCTGCTTGAGGGCATTGTGACTCAAGTCTATTTTTGCTGGGAGCTGAGGGGAGATGCCATGTCGATGTCGTAATGACGCAGTTCCTGACCAAGGCCAAAGCTGCCAAACAAAACACTGCGCTTGCAACGAACTTGCGCTTAGAGGAAGCCTTGGGTGGGTGAGATGCTGCAGGAAGCAGAGCTTGTTTCTCCCAGTTCTTGCTCGCCATCTTGATGGTGAGGGTAGGGCAGGAGGGTTGGAGACATTACTCGGGAATAACAGTGCAGATATACTAGGCTGTATTGGTATGCTAGGCTGGATTAGGAAAGTAGTCGGAATAGCGCTCGGTAGACTTGATAGTCGGATAAAACTGCCTCTCCAGTAGAATGCGTGCACTACCTCTTAGAGACAAGAGATGATACTAGAGGTATCAAAGGATATAAGACAATCGGTATAGTTGGCACAAAACTCAAGTGCTGCTGTGGTGATCCTTACGGGGTTGGGCGGTTCTGGTAGGGCGGTTTTATTCCGCTGAACTGCTATGAGTGACGAGACGATCATATCCGAAACGAGCTCGGTTTGCAGTGGATACCGATACAACTCCATTACTCGATACTGTTATCAATAGCCATTCCGATCAACTCAAGTAGATCTAAACTCCATTATATGGGCATTCCACCTATCAGAAACGAACCCAGCACGACATGTTCCTTTATACAAACGGAAGAGACGTTTTCATAGCTTGACTCCACAAATCCTTGATAGTGTCAATCTACTCGTCATTGTCCTCCACGTCTGTCTCCTCTTCCTCATCATGAATCATACCATGCAATCCCTCACTTTCGGCTCCTATCAATGGGGCACGCTCAGGCTCTTTTCGCGCAAAATGGCCTCCAATGCTAACAGCAAGCGTGCTGAAGCCGTGCACCATTGTGCTGCCGAACACGACGAAGCAGACAACTGGCCAGATCAAGGTGACGGTTCTCTGCCTATCGACCGGGAGGTCGTCGGGCGGGTTTGGCATAGGCAAAGACGTACCCGTCTCCAGCTGTGCACGCGCTTCGATAGCGAGGAAGAGTGCTCCGACACCCATGGGCCCAAAATGCCCAACAAAGAGCGCCTCAGTATTCGTCTTCACGAAAGGTAATAGGTTCAGTTTGAAGAGGGTAAAGACGATTGGTATGCGACGGAACAGAAGGATGAGAATGAGCAGGATGACGAGCCGGCCGGGTGTGATGATGTCGAGCGCATGGAAGCTTTCCCAGGGTATCATGGCGCCGAAAAATACGAAAAAGGCAGAGTTGATCATCATATCGATGATGACGGGAAGAGCCGTTTCAGCTAGAGGCGACCTTTGTCTGTGAGCGAATCCGCGGCCCGCAAAGAAAGCTACGAGGAAGTCGTCGACTCCAAGAACTGATGCGAGCCCGACGGAGAATACAGCAGCAAGAAGATAAAAGGTCAGGTACGAGGCGTGGCCCATCCACTCGCGTGCATGTGAGAGGCGATATAGCCTGTTGAAGGTGTGGCCGAGGACAATACCCACAATGACACCTACCACGCATTGATACAGTATGGTGACGAGCAGCCATTTCTTAAAGACACCGCCAGCTGTGTTCTTGAGGAGGAGGCTCAGACCCAGGTACAAGAAAGGAAATGAAACGCCGTCATTACAGCCACTCTCTGCACTCAACAGATTTCTAATGCGTTTGGGTACTCGGGTGCTGAACTGGCTGTTGGAGAGCACTGAGGCAGCCAGCACAGGATCTGTAGGCGTAAGACATGCTGCAATTGTCATGGCCGTCACAAAGTCTGTTTCGAAAAGAATGGTGATGAAAAGCGCGCAGATGAGCCAGCCAAATGTCATGACAGGGCCAAGCAAGGCCAACAATGCGTATGCCTTTTTGGACAGATAATTGCCCTCAAGCTCTAAACCGACAGCGAAGCATTGGATGCCTACGATCAGACGAGTGGTTTCTTGGATTGTGTCGTCCTGTTGGGGTTAGTGATGTTTAGCAGAAGGTGTGTTCATGCACGCACCGAGAAGCCCCAGTCGTAAGGCCTGAGCAGCCCGAGAGCACGTGGTCCGACAATCTGTGTTACACAAAGTTAGCGAGCGCTGGCGCATTGTCTATGGTAATACTCACAATACCAAATAAGGTAGCTAGTGGTGGCTCCGAGAGGTGCAGGCGGTTCCGTATCATGAGCGAGAAGAGAGCATAGAGTATCAGAAAGAAAGTGATGACTACATATGTGACGTGCGGGCCCGTGGGCTCGAGCTGTTCCCAAGCCATGATGAATTCCGGTCGAAACGACGCGGTGTATTCGATTTGAAGTCGCGAGTAGTGAAGTCTCTGCGAGGCTGCCAGCTCGAAGCTTCGGGTGCACGCTTATTGATAGTGACGTCAGACGACAGATGCAGGCTAAAAGAAGACTGGTGCGCCTGTCTGGGGAACCGGTTGAAATCGTCTCAACCGGGTTGACAGCGGTAGCTTGCGGGGTGCATTTATAGTTGATGGGATCCGTTCGACTCGAAGAACAAAGATGCGTATGGATGACGGGTGGTTGACAGAGTGCGCTATCGCCATTTCAAAGGCTCTATATCCGAGAGCTTTCGTCGGCCAACGATGCGGAGCCATTGGTCAATGTTTAGGAACATATTTTGGACGCGGGATGCATGCACGCACAATCACGACATGCTGGGAAGTGGAGTTTATGTAACGCGGCGTAGGGCTGAAGCAGCCACACCCTTGGCGTGAAGAATACGCGAAGGGTCCATTCCGCTACTTTTGTATAAACAAAGCGCCTTTTCCCCCTTTACTATGCCTAAATGCCGCCCTGCGCGGCTGTTCTACTCAATCTGTGCCTGACCCATGGCGGGCGCGTATTAAAAATACAGTCAAAACCACAAGCTATGCAACCAATGCAAATGCGAAAAAGAAAAGAGCCGAGTCTAATCCTCCTAGGCGTCGTCGGGCGGGTTGTTGAAGAAAGCGAATCGTATCCTGTGGAGCTGTTGACGAGTTAGCTGATTGGCCTTGGACATGTTGGAGCGGAGCACATACCGAAGGCAACTTGGGGATGACTACTGCAATTGTGGCGAAGAAGTTGATGAGGAAATATGTCAAGTCGTAGTTTGAGTAGTGAGTGCTGATGAGGAACAATAATATGGGCACGCTGAGGAGGAACTTCTTGGCCGGCGTGTATTGGTCGCCATTGTCAATCTGCTCCCACATGTTGAGGTTGTCGTAGGCGCCCGAGTTGAAGTCAAAGGGGACGCCGCGCACGTAGTGGAACATGAGGTACGAGCCGGCCACGTACGAGAGGTTGACGAGGGTCCACGATGCTTCCTGCGTCATGCCGGGGATGATGTCAAACAGAATCTTGCCGAAGAAGATGAGGACGAAGTGGATAGCCCATGCACCTGGCGTGTGTCAGCCGAAAGGTCCGGGTCGCCGGCCAAGCGTGGTTGTTCGGGCTCACTCACCCTTTGCGTTGACCCATTCTGCGTTGAGATTGGGGAGTGCTGCCTGGTCGCTCAGCTGCTCGAGCGACTCCGGGGGCTCCTTGTAGACAAGACTACTGCTACGTCGCCTCCGCGCGTCTTTGGCAGGGTCGAGTGACATGTTGGAGTATGCAGACGTCGAGGGTGATTGGCGGGGCCGGGGTTCGCCAGCGAAACTCAGGCGGGATGTGCGGTTGAGGAGTATGGACGACAGTTTGGCGGTATTGATATTACGGCGAGCGGGGAGGGCGGAGGTGTGGGGAGGGAAGAGAGAGGCAGCGGTGCTCGCGTGAGACTATATAGGTAGGGCTTCAGCGGCGACGCCAGAGGCAGCAGCAAGAGGAAGCGTAGCAATGGCCTGGTGGGAGCAGTCCAGAAAGAGCAAGGCGGCGAGGCGGGTCGTTCAGGGTCTTCGTCGAGGTTTGGACGCAACACCGTCCCGACGTGTCCGAGCTTCTGGGCGCGGCTGGCTGGCTAGCTGGCTGGCTGGCTGGCTGGCTGGCTGGCGTGCGTAGGCAAGAGAGGCGAGGGCGGGCGTGGGAGCTGGGCAGGGAGGAGGGAGGTGGTGATGGCGAGCAGCAGCAATGGCCAGGTGTTGAGGACGGCTGGCGTTCAGCGTATGTGGAAAGGAGGAAGATCCACCTGATGCTTCCAGCGACCGTGTTCCTCACAATCACCGACGGCCGTGCACAGCAACCGCTCTCGACCACGCCTCTACCACACGCGCCTCGCCCAGCCCTCCTCGCATCCGCATCACCACCATCCCTCCAACGCCCGCGATGGCTTCTGAAGCACCCGCTGCGGTGCCAGAGACGCCCGCCGCCAACTCCGCCGCCGCCGCCAGCACCGTCGCCAACACCATCGCCAACGCTAGCACCAGCACCAGCACCAGCACGCCCGCCGTCCCCGTGCAGGAGCCGCAGCAGACCGACGCTGGCGATGTCGTCCAGAAGCCCGTCAAGCGGTCGTGGAGGTAACAGGACGCGCCGCCCCGTACATTGCGCCCACAGCTAACCCCCATCCAAGGCGCAAGTATCGCAAGATGCGCATCAAGTTCGACGAGGCCATGACGGAGAGCGACAACCTCATCAAGCTCGAGTGGAAGGCCATGGGCACCGCCCGCCGCCTCCAGGAAAACAACGACCAGCTGCTCGACATCCTCCTCGAGCTCAACGAGCAGACGCGCATCAACCCGCGCCTGCGCTTCGACCTGCGCAACCTCTCGCCCGCAGACACCGCTGTGCCTTCGCTCGAGGCCGGCCCAGATCCCATTGCCATCAAGCAGCAGCTGCAGGCCCTACGCGACGATCTTGCAAAGGGAGCCATCACGCCCGAGGAATACGCCGCCCGCGCCGACCAGCTGCACTCGTCGCAGTCGATACAGCAGACGCTCAAGTCACTGGCCACCCTCGAGCAGATCGTACCGCACACGACGCGACAAGATGTTGCCGACCGTCCGATCCCAGGCATCGACCTCAGCGAGCATGCGCCAGGCTACATGTCGCCCGCCCATGAAGACGAGTACCTGCTAGCCACCGACCAGCTCCTCGAACAGCCCGGCTTCGATCAATCCCTGCACCACGGTCGTCCCATCCGCCTTGCATCCGCTCAGCCTCCCCTCACCGAGAAGGACCTCACCGTCCGCAACCCCGACAGCGTCTACAACTGGCTACGCAAGCACCAACCCCAGGTGTTCCTGCAAGACAAGGACGTCGCACACCCGGAGAACATGTCGGAGAAATCGGCAGCCCCCAAGGCAACAAAGGCCAGCGCAAAAGCCAAGCGCGAATCAGCCATTGGCACCCCCGGCCCACGCGACCATCACGACGACGACGACTCCGCAGCCCCCGAGACCGGAAAGGGCCGGAGAAAGACAGGCGGAGGAGATGACGACACAGCCTACCGACCAAAGGGCGGAAGCAGTCGGCCTACAAAACGCAAACGGGAAGAGGGCGACACGCCTGCCCCCAAGGGGAGGAAGAAGACGCGTCCCAGCACAGGGCCAGTTGGTTGAGCCCGTCGCTAGCAACGTCTTTTTTTTTCCTTGCAAAAACCATGTACTAGTAAAGGTGAACCATCCAGGCACAAACAGGTCAAGCGGCGTCACAGGCGTTTTTGTCTTTTTTTTTTATCGAACAAGGAGGTGGGGTGTGTAAGATGGTGTTTTGCAGGGTTTAGATATACCCATTGGTCTCTTTTTTTTGGTTCCTCTCTCTCGTTTTGTTTTCCCAGAGGAGGAATTCCGAAATATATACGCCGGTTACAGCCGTCTTTGTCTCTTAATCATGGTCCGCCCATTTATCCATTCTGCGATTTGGTTCTTTTGGGAGCTGAGAGGAGAAACGAGAACGTTCAAGCCATTCTGTCACGAGTAAAGTATACTATCAATAACTACCACGTGTGCGCGAAATTTTTTGGTAATGGCGGGAAGAAAACAATGCGATGGATGCAAAAAATTCGTGTTGATGTTATCATACAGCGTACTTACTACATACTGCCATACCCGGGATTTCCCCCCAAGCCCAAAGGGATGTATGGATGCATTCCCCATTTCCTTCCAAAAACTACCTCAACTGCTTCCCCCTCGGCCCTCCAACCGGCACACTCTGCGCAACCTGCGCGCTCTCATCCACAAACGGCAGACTCGTCTCTACAATCCTCTTTCCATCGACGAGCTCCCCGTTGCCCGCACGCTGGTCTTCCAGGTACGCCGTCTGCCTGCGCTTGTCCTCAAGATACTGCTTGCGCTCCTTGGTCATGGCCCATTCCTTGGGGAACTCGTGCCGCTTCTTGGGAGTGTGATGGCGGAAGTCCAGGGGCACGTCTTCAAACATGTCTTTGCTGTTCTTGGCTTCTTTGATGAGCGAGGCAATGGTGTCACCGAGGAAACGCTTGTTTTGCGATTGCGTGTCGAACTGCTCGCACGAGAGCTTGATGATGTTGGTAGAGGGGTTGTAGCGGGGGCCCGCTAGCTTGATCAGCTTGGTCACTTGCGCAGCAGTCAGAGAGTGCGATTGGGTGAGGTCTGCAGGCGAGAATTCCACGACCACCTTGTTGGCGGCGGGGTGCGATTCGCCTAGGTACGATGTGTAGCGGAAACGGAAGGGGGTTGCTGCTGTGGGGGGTGTAAAGGGCTGAGCGAGATCTGAGGCGGCCGGTTAGTATATAGATGGTTTTTTACTGAGTGACATGTTTCTTGCGAAGACATGGAACAAGGCAACATACGACTTAGAAGCGGAAGCTCCCATGCAATCAATCTTGCATACTCCCTCAATTCCCTGTGCTGCTGCAATTCGCCGTGGCCGTGGCTCGTCAAGTCATCGCCATAGTAGTCCTCATCCGGACCCATGCTCTCTTCTCCCTCAGCCCAGAATCCCATGGCTGCCTTCCTCTTGTCGTCCTCTTCAATGTCAAAGTCCTCGTCCGTTTCCAGGCCGAAATCTTGCGTCTGAGGCAGTCCACGCTTTCCTTTACGGAGGGCGTCGGCAACGACACTGGGATCAATTTCTTTGAGCGAAGCCCGCAGATTGTCCAGCATAGCCGCATCCCGCTCAGCCTGCGACATTTCCTTAAAGTCCTTCGAGGGCGTGGTGTTTGAGAAACTCAGCTCGGGACTGAGTTCACTCAGCGTTTCCGTCGGTGGCTTCGCATTCGCCGAAGTAGCAGAGCCCTCTTTGGTGGGCTCATTGGCATATCGTCGAGGCGTTGTAGAGATTGTGCGCTGCCATTGCGACGCCGTGTGCTTGGGTGCTGCTCGAGGCCGTATCCGCGACGGGCATTGCCGTGACTGCAAGAGCAGTCTTCGTGTTGTTGACGCCATTGGATGTGGGTGCTGGTGATGCCGTCGTCGACTTTTCGCGATGCGGGATTGCTTGGCGCTGGGAGGAGCAAAGTGCCACCGCGTGCCGGACCAATTGAAGGAAAGACCGCCCGACCTCCGCGCTGGTTGTCAGTTCCACCACGTGCTTTGGCTGCCGCTTGAACGCATCGTTGATTGTGTTTGAATTAATGACTGTGCCGGAAAGGGCTGTCGCTGGCAATTCTTACATCGAGGCATAGCTGCACCATGGCCGAGACTTGGAAATGGACGCCTGACTCGAAACTCTGCTTCGTTACTACAGGAGCCACCGCATCTTTTACTGCTCTTATTGAATCTGTATTGAGCCCACAGAGTCTGGATGCTTTGCAAGAAGGGGGCTTCACACATCTCTTGGTTCAATATGGATCAGCACGGGACATCTACACAAAATGCTCTGACAGTGCTCGCGCCCACTTGCAGAACAGCCAGGCAAAGCGAGATTTGATCATAGACGGCATTGACTTCAGTCCCGACGGGCTTCAAGGACAGTTTCAGCTGGTTCAAAGATCAAAAGGCTTAGTCATCTCTCACGCAGGTACTGGAGGCATACGTCAAGTGGATGAAGCCATGGCTGATTCTTCCAGGCTCTGGGTCGATTCTCGAGGCACTTCGGTATCAGATCCCACTCGTAGTCGTGCCCAATACGGGATTACTTGACAACCATCAAGAGGAGCTCGCCATCGCAATGGAGCGGAACAACTATCTCATTCGCGGCGACGTCACGTACGCTCAGCTGTCCTGTAGACTGCATGCTAACTAACAAACTCGCAGAAACCTTGCGCCGGCGATAAAGAAGTCTGATGAGTTTCGGTTGAAGATGTCGCAGTTTCCTCCTATCACTAGCGGGAAGCACCGTGAGACTAAGAGTTTTGCAGCCATCATGGACGAGACGACTGGGTTTCTGGATTAATAGCTGGATTACCGTTGCTGATTAAGTGCATAATTTTAAGACGTTAACTAGTGGTTTTGAGGAATATCTCTTGGGTGCGACACCTCAACTCCTCAATAATCAATTTGAGTTTCACGCTGGTCACTATACTGGATTAAGCCTCGATAAATGATGGGAAGTAGAAGTACTTTAGTCATGGAAAAGATAGGAAGCGGACCGCCAGGACGTGATTCATGGCATTGTGCGCCACTGAGTAAGTAATTAATATCCGCGCTGCGATCATGATAATACGAAAGAAGAACAATTTGAGAAAAAAGAATCGATCAGAGGCGCCAATATCTAAGGAAGTTCTCTCGAGATTTTTGTGCAGGTTGCATTTTATCTGCCATGACGCTTTTCGCAGGCCACAGTTTTTCGAACGATACGAGGTCAAAGGAACAGCTGCATCACGCATTACATGACATACAATAGGTTGCGAAAACACAATCATCACGTATCAAAGCTCTTCCCTAGCAAATTCTTTTACTGGAGTAAGATCACGACCTCAACTCGCGTAAAATCATCTGAACTTGGATATACACATGGGCCGTCGCCAGGTAAAAAACTGGACCTGAACAAGAGAGCCCAAAGGATATCATCCATACTCGCAATCTTGGTTCCAAGATGTCTCAGGGTCTTTTTATTATCCGGGCTCGAGAACGTGATACAGGAGCGTAGACACTGCTAATGCCACTCTGCTTCAATGGGTAAATACAGCTTGTCGTAATAGCAGTGTTGACTACCTCGGCCTGCCTCTTTGAGAAAGCACCAAAAGCCTATCATATCGTCATAATTTTGGAGTCAACACCTGGCCATTCGCGGTTCGATCCACGACGAATACATCCCAGGCGAATAGCTGAGGCATAACGACTACGAGACCGTGTCCAACACACACTGAATCTCCATCTGCCTCCAACCTGAAAACCCACAACAGGCGGCCTTACCTTCATGCGCGCTCCAGCGCAATATGAAAGACAAGCCGCTTACAACATCATTACCCAGCCTCGTCCCGCCTGTAAAAGCCTCTTATCATAGCATTACCGAACTACCTGACTTTTCCAGCCCGACCGACCCACCCTCTTACTCAATACCGTTGACCGGAACAAACAAGCGAGCCTAGTAGGGTTTCAAGGTAGTCACCAAAATTCCCTCAGCGGTCTCGATCAGAGTGGACATCGTGGACCTGTGGGGCTCTCGCGCGCGCGCGCGCACGTCTGGCATACTCCGTCTCACACACACACTGCAAGACAAAAAAAATCGAGCAAGGAAAAAACGAGGTTGTGGAGCCTATATATGCAAGACGTGTAAGTTTTTTATTTTTATTTTTAATGCGCAAATGAGATTTTTTGCAGTCAAGCCCCCCAGTCACGAGGTTGTCACATGCCCGACGCGTACAGTCCTATGTACGAGGGAATTGACTTAGTACCTCGCACAGTAATTATCCCGGCGAACTCCACCGCGGCCGCCCAGCGCCTTTTACCACATACCTTAACAGGGCACATGACTCCACGTGTTAAAATCTTCACCCTGGACCACCAGCAGGATGCTTACTAACTTTTCCCACCCTCGCGTTATACGTCTCCAACGCGCAAGACTCCCCCACCCGCTTTCGGCCCTCGCCTCCAAACACGGAACCTCACCTCCAAAACACCCAATACTCAAACCTTTACTATACCGTAGATCTTATTCAAACACGTCTATTTGCGCCCTTTGCACCTGCAATTCCACATCCTTTCCCCCCCTCCCCTTTCAGTCATTACGTTTTATTGTTAACGTTAGTATTATAAGTTACCTTGGCTCGTCGCAAACAAGGCACCAGGTCGTGTTTCGATGAGTGTTTCTACTATGTGGAAAACCCTAACCCCTCCCCAGCCGTTTGTGAGTTAGCACCCCCCACATACATGGTGTGGGAGTGTTTCAGGTCCCGCGTGTTCGCGATTAATGTTTCCCCACGCGATCAAGGCATGCTTGGCTATTAAGGACGGGAGATATAGTTTGCGCGCGTGAGATAGAGATGAGAGGGAGGGTGAGGGTGAAGGTTGTTTTTTTCTTGTGGGCAGGGAGGGTGTATGGAAGAAATGAAAATGATGGGGGGGAGAGTATGCAAGTGGTTTCGTTGAGAGATTGATGCTGCGCAACTGGCTGCACGCCGTGCGCGATATTGTCTGCACGAGAAATGTGCGGTTTGAAGGAAGAATTTGCCGCGGTCGATGCCAATACTCCGAGTAAGAACGGCATAATTTTACGCGCGAAATGTACTGTGTAAGCTTCTGAGGTGTGCAAGCAAGTGTACCGGCGATGATTCCGACTTGGCTATAATACCAAGAATATACCTACCCCAACCGTTTCCCCCGTATCCTGCATACCCGCCTTCCCTCAGCCTCGTAATGCAGCTCAACAAGAGCGCGCGAGTTCGGTTCTCTAGTCCGAAATTCACATCGCGTAACACAGCCATTGAGCGTGTCGTGGCCGCTGCAGAAGCCCCGTCTCAACGGCATGTTCCTCTTCCAAACGAGGTGATCGTTTCCAGGCTAGCATATTGGCCTACATACTTCGTATGTCATTGTTGTATGTGTATGCACCTACAATGTCGCTTATGTATGTGCGATAAACGAGTCAAAAACATCTCGTCTTCTGTTGCAGTGCTGCGGAATGTCCTGATAGCGGCTATGCACTGGCTCATTAGATTCTAATGGGTCTGCAGCTCAACCACATCGTGTAAGATAAGAATCGGAAGACATTTTCGTAAAGTGCGCAGCGGACGAATCACCGCGCCGCGAAAAGCGTAGTCGCATATTTTTCTGTCACACACTTCCCTGTCGCACACTTGCGCAGGAACACCGTAGGGAGGCGGTGCAGGTTGCTTACTGACATACACGCGGCTAGATGCTTCGATGTCGTGACCTTAGAGTGCTGTCTACTCGCATACGCCTGAGAAAAGGGGCAAAACCGAGTGCACAGGGTATGAGTAATTTGGGCATGGTGCAGTAGGAGAGATATTCCTTGTCTGTCAGCGAGAGTGCTCGACGCTCGAAACTTTACACTCGATGCTTAGAGAAATCATACACGAGAGCACTGTGCAACAGTGTGGTCCGGTCACAGAATTCTACCCAGCACTGGGAGAGCGCTCGTCCTCGCGCGATGTCTCTTTGACGACGGCGACTCAAGGCCAGGAGTCAGATATGAGATGTGCGCTCGGCGACGTCCAAGGTAGTATTCGTGCTCAATGTGCGACTTGGAACCAGGTGTAACGGGCCGTGCACCTGCTGGGAAGTCGAGTCGTATGGTTTAGCTTCTATAGCAGTAACACGACTCTCGCGAGAATGTACATACTCAAAGACAGCAAGCATACATACGCCGGGGTATTCTACACGTGAAATGCAAGGTTTTATTGAGATGTCGGGACGAACGTTTATCCTTCCGCCTTGGTTTCAGGTACCCGAGATGTGCTGACGACAACCCGTATCCCCGAGGGCTTGCGCAAGGTGCCAGGCTCAACAAGAGCTGACCTGTAGTCAGCATGTAGTAAACGCAGTGCTTGAACCTGAGGGCCCGCTGACAGGCGACAGGTCGAAAGTGAAGCAAATTACGGGCGAGATGTCGAGCAAAGTCCAGCAAGGGGATGCTGGTATGGGATTTCGATATTTCGAGGCGCTACTCAGCATGATTCTATCTCTGAGCGGGGAGAAACAAGTGGCCAGGAGTGTTCGTGGCCCGGTCCGACTTTGATTGTTGGGCAACACTGGCGCAGCGCCTGGTGGCACGCTACTATCAATATCAAGAGCGAGGCTGGCGAAAAACAATAGTTTGCCCAGGGCCAACAAAAATAACTTGTTCGCAAGGGCTTCGAAAAAAGCATGCTGGACGGCTAACGGCAGGCTCGCAAAACCAAGGGCTCTCCAAAAATCCCCCGGAGGTTGTCGTCATCGAATTTCCCACGGCTAGTCAGTCGACCAGGAGTGCGGTAGCGGACCAGGATTCCCTGCAAGTTAGGCGTAGGTAGCCGGTGCCGCGCTCGTTTTTCACGGGGGGACTGTAGCAACGGCTTTGGTCAACTATCCCGAGGTCCGGGCAATGGTGCCGGACATTAGGTGTCTCAGGAGCAGATTGGCGCTTTCAAAGGCCTTGGTGAGGCTCGAGATACGACAACCGTCGTGAACTTTGGTAGATGGAGGGTAGTGCTGAGGGTCCCCATAGCGACAAGTCAGGGCCCTGTGTTGGAAAAAAGCAGTGTAATGAATACAGAAAAAGCAAGTAAGATGGGGGTTCCCACAGCCCCGGGAGGACTGAGGTGCGAGTTTGGGCACAAACCGAGACGCGGGCTAGCCTGTTTAGGAGGTTGCCATGTGCCGATCTACGATTGATGATCACAGCCAGCCTCGACGCCGGCAGATCAGTAGTCACAGGCGACTCTGCCGGCCGAGTTGCACCAGCTCAAGGCCGAGGCGGAGGCAGGGTGGCAGCTGAGACGTTGCGTCACGGCGATGGAGTTTGGTCGAAAATCTTTTTTAGAGCACAAGGGGGTGGGTTTGGTCCACACGAGGGCCAGGGGATGCAGCAGGTGAAAAAGATTGTACTCAGTGTGGAGCGCTGCGTAATGGTCGCGAAACGTGGGCGCACAGACGGCGTTCGTCGAGGGAGGGCGAGGGATGGCAAAGTTGACGGTGGTTTAATTGCGAGAGCAGACTCTGTCGTCGTCGTCTTGTCCAAGGCCCGAACAGAGTTTCGGACCGGTTTCCAATAACGGCCAGCTCTAGGAGTGACCAAGCGTGCTAGCCCAACGACGTGCGAGCGAGCACTCGGGCACCGTGGGCACGTGCCATGCATCCGTGATGGGGGAGAGAGTCTGGAACGTCGCGGCTAATGATGCTCTCCACCTGGGCATCCAAGGCCATCCCAGCGATCATGGCCGGGGGGCGATCGCGGGTGGGAAGCAGGAGGTCGTGTTGTAACCATTACCAGCACGCATCCGCGGTGCCGCCTGGGCACGACAGGCGCAAATATGTCGGCGTAGGGGGTACAGGGCCTGTCTGCATGTCGCGTGTGTATTAATGGGTGCAATCTGCAGGCCACTGGCTGGTTGCTTTTGCCGTCGATGGGTTCTGGTACAGCAATAGTGTAATGGGAGTGGAGGCGGAGGTTGAGGTCATCAACCTTGGTCTCCGAACGCATCCATGGATCCAAGCCGGCCCCAGCAGCGCCGGCGGCCCAATCAGGCGCGCTGCGGAACGTCGCCTTGTCATCAAACCCCAGCACTTGGACTGCATGGGTCAACCGTTTTTCTTCAGCTGGGCTGACGAAGATTATTGCCCCGCCTTGCTTTTGCTAGTCTCCCTAGCGAACCCGAAACACGCAACAAGGGCCCAGTGCCAGGCTCATTACTAGCTGGCACGCCCCGTCCGTTCCCGTCCACAAAACAACATCAACAACAACAAAAAAGCAAGCCTAATAACCACGGCCACATGAACATAAACTCCCTCCCCAACACCTCCACCACTCTGTCGTCGCCAGCTCCCCTCCGGTACTCCCTCCGCCCAACATGGCCACCACCATTGCCCTGCCCTACGACGACTTGCGCCCTCACGTGCTGAGGCCCAAGAAGTCCTTCCTCCGCCGCCTCAACAACACCCCCGACCAGCTCAAGTCCCGCATGCGATCCCTCAAGGCCGATGACCCTACTTCGCTGCTGAGGCAGTCCTACGACCGCTCAAGGGCCGTCTCGTCAGTGTCCATCATGTCCAGCGTCGAGCCTGAGCGCGACTACTTCCCCGACGTGACCAAGCACACCGAGCTCAACATGGACCGACCAGCCTCGTGTGCGGTTCTCTCGCCACCCACCTCCCCGACCGAAGGCAGCTTCTTCCCCATCCAGCAGTTCCTCTCCCCCATGGACCGCAAGACCAGCAAGCAGTTCGTCCAAGGCATGCAAACCTACGTCCACTGGAAACAGGCCACCTACGAATCCACCCGCAGCCAAGGCCCACTCAGCTCCCCTCCTTCAACCCCGCAAAGCTCCTTCTCCTGGAGTTCCTCACGGAGCTCCCGGAGCGAGATGTCGGACGAGGAGATGGACGAGTGGCTCGACAACCCCATAGATGCCGATGTCCACCGCTTCCGCAAGCTATCTGCCTCTTCTCTCGAGAGCCTCGCCATCCCTGAGCAGCCCGAGAAGAAGATTCACGTCATCCAGGAGCAGCCAGACGAGGAAGACGGCGCGACTCAATCCGACCAACGCAAGCTTTCGTCCATGTGGCGCGAGACGTGGTGCTGGGAGACCGACAGCCAAGGCCGCGGCACCAACGATCAAGGCTACAAGATTGTCCTCCCAACCTCCACAGCCAACGATGGCGAAGAAGCCAAGTGAAGCGCCTCCGCGCCACTCGCACCACCACGCGAGCACTCCACCTCACGGCTTTTTTCTGCGAGAATAGCCCAGCCCCTTTGTCACAACCCCTCGACGAAGGCGCCTCACCACCACTTCTCCTTCCCCATCTAGACTTGCAGCGTTCCACAACCACAAGGCGTTACGGAGTTATCTCCCCCTTCCCTTCAAGGGTCCCGCTTCCGTTTCCGTTTCCATTCCAACCTGCGATATCCAGTCTACACTACTTTTTTTTTTCCGCCGCAGGTGCGCAAAAAAGAAAACAATCCATCCACCAAACCACCCAACCTCGCATTGCGCGTTGCCACCAGCAACGCCCACCCTCGGTGGCTCCAGGCCAGGCGCCTCTCCACCCCCACAGCTTGCCACAGCGCAGCAAAAAAACAACACTCCAGCAAAGTGAAACGACAGGGCGCGTCCCACCCCAGCCTCCCCCACCTCCCCCTTTCCCTCCCATCACACACACAGCATGGGAATAAAAGAAAGGGCAGTGGCGCGATCGAGGCAGGACCGACTCCCGCTTTGGCTTTTTCTCTTTGCCCTTACGTCTACGAATTTCATTTATCTAGAAAGAAAGGGGGGAAAACAGGATCTGGTTCATTCCGGGCGCAAAAAGGATTTTATTTTTATTTTTAGAAAGAGACAGAAGAAGGTTGATGAACGTTATATACCCCCCCTTTTTTTCCCCCGGAATAGCAGCAGCTCGACAGCGCTATATTTTATTTTCCTTTGTTGCGAGAGATACCTTTTTGTTATGTAGGGCGCGCTTTTGACTCGGTATTTTTTTTTTGAGTCGGCGCGGTAAATATTAGTTAGGTAGCTGATAGTTGTACATATGTAACTTTGTAGTGGAATATCGGACTTATGTTTGGAGATGTGAGTGATGTTTGCACGTGACTGAGGTTTACACGTGACATGAGACTTGTTGGCTCTACTCACCTCACAGCGACATGTTGGAAAGCAAGTCATCGTATGGCAATATTGAGCAGAAGCTTTTGATACAACGTACGAAAAGGTATATAACTGAAGCAACGAAAAACCCACTCCATCCCATCACCACAATATTACCTAGATTCATCACACACCCTACCACATACACCCACTCACTCAAACCATCTCCTTCGCCTGCGGCCTCCCTCCTCGCTGGTCCTGGCCCTGCACCCACTCCGACACATCGACCTCGGTCGTAACCATGATATTACCCAAGTCATGCCTGCCATGAGGCTCATGGTTCAGTCTTGCAAAGCTTTCCGTGCTACTCCTGGCGCCGGCCGACGCAGCAGGAGAGCTGCGACCCGACAAAGTAGTCGTGTCTGCATCTCGATTCGCCTGGCCGCCATGCGTGGCGTCAATTGTCGTCAGCATGTAAGATTTGCCCATGGCATCGTGAGGCAGGGAGTCGTCACGATTGCCGTCGAAAAAGCCACGGTCGGATATTTTTGGCGATGCGAGCGGCCCGTAGCTTTTACTGGTCGAGCGCTCCTTTGTGCCCGCGCCATAGCTTCCGGAGAGGTACTGTGGCTGCGATGCCTTGCGCGAGCCTTTGCCGTACGTCGAGTTGAGTAGGGTGCGGAAGAGGGGTTTGAGGCAAGGCAGGTTACCGGCTACCATGCCCACGTTGCACTCCTGGACGGTCCAGATGGTGAGGTTGCGCGAGTCCCACATGAGGTCTCCTGCACGTCCATAGTTGCCAATGTACGACAGCTTGACCATGGAGGCAGCAGTGGCAAAGGCGCCCAAGCCCAGAATACAGATTAGCGAGGCTTTGTGGCGTCGATTCATCTGTACGCCCCATAGCATTGGTACCTAGTTGCTTTTGTGTCAGCGACATATTGCCATGGATTTGGGAGCAGGTTTCAGATTCAGACGTACGGGAATACCAATCGAGAAGGCGAGATCCGTGACCATGTTAAGCACTGTGTTAAGGTAGCCAAGGATCTTGATCTGTGTGACCGTCCAGCATGTGCCTTTGGCAGTGGGATCCCACATCATGTGAATGTTGGTACACTGGAACAGTACCGTCAAGATGCATCCGAATGTGTAGATGCCCATGAAGACTGTCACATCCGAATTAGCCATTGTCATGTGTGTAGGACCTTGTCCAACTAACTCATAATGCCAATGATAAGTCGTCTGAACATGGGCCTGACTGCAATTCGCAAAAGGAAAAATCCCACAGAGATCTTTACCATGCAGATCCCTGCGAGGTAGATCGGTTGCGAGATAAAGTTCAACTTCATCCCCATGGAGAAATCTGCGGGTGAGATGTGCTCGATGTGTCGACCTGCGCCGTAGATGACCTGCGGCACGACAACGCATTGGCCAGCAATGCACTGTTTGCCTCATCAGAAATGTCCAAGACCATGTTTTCGGATTCATCGTACCAAGGCCATGGCAAAAATCATTGTGTAGTCCTAGTCGCGTAGAACTGTCAGCCATTTGCCAAACCGGCCGTCTCGCTTGGTGCAACTCACATCCCACCCAATGTTCCGTATCATCCGGATGCGCACATAGAGTCTGATCAGAGTGGTAGCCACAGCCAGAATCGTCACCGTCAGTGTGGCCCCAAGGATGGTGGGCCCTTGGTTCTCGTAGGGACGCATCGGTGCGTCGGCGCGTTGGATCATGGTCAAGGAACGCATGTGCTGGACGGAGACGACTGAGACCTCGCACCTAGGTGCATGCCGTGGTTCTTAATTAGAAATTTCCAAGCAACATGCTAGCAAGCGATTGCAGCCAACCGAAACTCCCAGCCCGTCGGCCAGGGGCGCTACCACAGGGTGAACTGTTTTCTGTGACTTGAACTGCAGAACCTTAAAACCGCCACACGGAGGTGTAGGAAAAGGGCATATTCTGCCAGTGATAGCCTGGTTCTGTAAGGTGGTGTGCACTTATCCCAGCTAATAAGGAAGCGGATTTCATCTATGCAATTGCCCAATCGTGGCAAAAGTTACGGACTTTGCGCAGCAGGCTAGTCGAACAGACTGGAAGAATCGATCTAGTGTGTCCTGCTCGGGACAGATGCTCGGTCCAGCAGCCAGATACGATGGTTCAGGTACCATGCACGACATCATGCCCCGCGTGCACGACAGAATCTGGTGAATTGCCCCCCGTAGCGAAGTCCCAGAAGGGTAAAGGTCGTGATGGACAAGCGGCCACGAAGGATCGGCAAGTCGAACGGCACCGGGACTGCGCCGAAGACACATGTCAAGCTTCTCTTGTAGATGCCGCAAAGTCTGCATAGCCGCGTTTGTTTAACCGTGTGCGACTGTCTGAAGTGGATCCTAGTTGAAGCAGATGGTCTCGCATCACCCGCGGTACCAGTGTCCAAGTATCCAGCGAAGTGAAGAGAGGTTTCAAGGAGCCGTGTGGAGGAGGGCCGATTACGTCCCCGGACCGACAATGACCCCTCAACATTAATAGGAGGATCAAGTGAGGGGAAGTGATACGCTGCATTTCGGACTATGCAATGCACGTATGTATTCGAAACTACAGGTCGAGGATCCTTCAGCAAGGACCCTTGATTATCTCGTGATTTCAACACGGTCGAAAACCGGCAAAGGGACAAAGTTACAGCAGGAAGGATCCGAGCGGATGCGCGGCTGAGCAGGAACCGAGGACAGGTCGCGATGAGGAATCTTGCGATCAGGCTCCATACAGAAAATGCGCCTATGTGTCTAGTTGGCGTCTGTGTCCTATGTATGACACGATCTCAGGATAAGCGAGAGCCCGTGTCTCGCTCTCCTCGGAAGGGGTACACGGGTAGAGAAGTCTCTGAGCAGTCGCAGTACGTACCTGCCGGTTAATATCGAAGTATGGTACGCCTGAATGCCTCGTGCTAAGGTGGGGGTGCAGGTATAAAAGAGGCTTGTATGGTAAGCGATGGCCAATGGTAGCGCCGGCAGAAAGCCATCCTCTGGGCATACATGCAGACAAGATTATCCGTGAGAACAAGAGGTCGGAATAGTGTATTGGGAGCGTCCGTGCGGCAAGGGAAGACGCGGGACGGGGGAGTCGGCAGGGCGGGCCTGGGCACGAAGTGGGGGCTAGCCGCATCGAAGAACGCGCCACTAATATCAGGCCGCGGACATCGCTTCCTCTTTGCCCTGCGCCGCGCATGACGGCCTGTTCGTGCCCGTCC
The DNA here is from genome assembly GCA_005212705.1 of Curvularia lunata. Lineage (NCBI taxonomy): Eukaryota > Fungi > Ascomycota > Dothideomycetes > Pleosporales > Pleosporaceae > Curvularia > Curvularia lunata. Next base: position 123,756 of record PELC01000028.1, on the reverse strand, counting down.
CAGAATGGGCAGCTGGAATGCTCAAAGGATCCGTTTACTCGCAGACTCTCGTCTCCAGGCCATAGGTGTACGCCGCCAGATCAGCCTCCCAATCCAAAGGGTCTCGGTCCCTTGCCCAGGCCGTGAGACTTGGCCTGTTTGCTGACCAGGAGGATTTTCAGCTGTCCACGTGTGCTCCTGCAGCGACGAAGCAGCTTCGTGTTTCCGGTGCCAGGATTTGTCAATGCAGAGCGTGGCTGAGTTAAGAAGCCGTCGAAGTCCGCTTTGCATGGCGAGAGTTGTAATCCGTTTCCTGCCCATTACTCGTAGGAACCTATGGAGACTCTTCCGTACGCCGGGAACTAGAACATCATCAGATCTTTGTGGACTCTGCTGATGGGGCTATGGGGCTGCAGGCCTCAGCTGGGCCGCCATTCTTCACACGATAGGCGCTTCTGGTCTCGATTTCCTTGCCATGCCGGGAGCTTTCATCCGATATCAGTGTATGCTCATTTCCCATACCAAAGCACTGGAAACGCATTGCTGCTGGCGGCCAAAGCACTGGAAGCGTGTTGCTGCTGGCGGTAGAAACTCTCTTGTAAGGATAGCCCATTGACCTAATCCCAGAGAGTAAGATCCTTGGCACCAGAATTAGGTCGCATTGCCAGAAGAGTAGCCAGTCCTTATGCTCCAGTACCTAGCTGCTATTGGCTTGACCTGGGGCAGGGCCTTACCCTAAACCCTGAACAGCTTCTCTTGTCACTAAACGCCGCACTCTAGCTGCGGTCAAGTATACAATTGCAGTATGGCTAATGTGGCTGTCGGCATACGGTCGCCACCAATACCGGCAGTTGCATGGTATGCCCAAAATTATATCCGAATATTCTTACTCGTAGCACCAGCAACAATAGTATATCTTGACAGGCGTATCTGCATGTTTGTCTTACGGCAGCCCTACGCTCCAGCTCTTTACCTTTGCCACATTCTTTTGCTTCTAGGCCTAATACTCGTAATTCGCAGTACAAGATGCGTTTCAACTCTCTAACCCTCTTCCTCACAGCCGCAGCGCTGACCAACGCGTTGCCGGCACCACAAAACGACCCTTCGCTACCTACCGAGCCCTCGAGCGATCCTGCAGTTGCCAGCCAGCAAATTGACCAGCTCGCTGCTTATGCGGAGGAACAAGTCAAGGAATTGCTCGAAGGCAGCTCCACCAAGCGAGCTCCTTGCAACATCAACACCGTCGCCATCCGTCGCGAGTGGAACGATCTGTCCAAGCCAGAGCGCAAGGCTTACACCGACGCCGTCCTGTGCCTCCAGGCCAAGACAGGCAAGACACCGGCCTCCTTTGCTGCAGGAGCCAAGACGCGATTCGACGACTTCGTCGCGAACCACATTGACCAGACGCTCTTTATCCACTATACCGGTACCTTCCTCGCCTGGCACCGCTACTTCACGTGGCAGTATGAGCAAGCCCTCCGCAACGAGTGCGGCTACAAGGGCTATCAGCCTTACTGGAACTGGGCTCTGACTGCCGAGAGCGGACTGGACAACTCGCCCATGCTTGATGGGTCAGCATACTCCATGTCCGGCAACGGCGAGTTTATCCCCAACCAAGGCGAGGTCGTCATCGCTGGAACTGGACCACCAGAAATCCGTCTCCCATCCGGCACTGGTGGTGGCTGCATCACAAGCGGCCCCTTCAAGAACATGAGTAAGTCATCCCTACACAACATCCATCCATCCACATACTAACAAATTCCCCCTCTCCAGAGGTCAACCTCGGCCCCGCCTCGCTCAACCTCTCCAACGGCAGTACTATTGCCAATGGCGATGGCAAGTCCTACAACCCGCGCTGTCTCAAGCGCGACCTTACCGACTACGCCAACAAGAAATGGGCCAATGCCAGCTCCATCGCCAGCCTTATCCTGCAGAACAAGGACATCTGGAACTTTCAGATGACCATGCAGGGCTGGCCCGGCACACCCGACCTGGGTGTCCACGGCGGAGGCCACTACTCCATGGGCGGTGACCCGGGTCGCGACTTCTTCGTCTCCCCCGGCGACCCGCTGTTCTACCTGCACCACGCGCAGATTGACCGTGTCTGGTGGATCTGGCAGCAGCTGGACCGCAAGACCAGGACGGGTGCGCAGGGAATTTCTGGCACGGGAACTTTCTTGAACGGTCCTCCGTCTGCAAACACTACTCTCGAAACGGTGATTGATCTGGGCTACGCGGCTAGCCCACCCGCCAAGATGCAGGACTTGATGAGCACGACTGCGGGTCCTATGTGCTATATTTATGCTTAAAGGGGTACGCGGGGGTTGCATGTGTAGAGGGGGTGACTTCATGTATATACCATATGGATGATAGGGCCTTTTATTTTGCCTGATGTAATAGATGTTAATGATAGTTGAGCACTTTTCGCTGGATATGAAGTCTGTGTGCTGTTGAGAGGTTTGTGCTTTAATAAGTGGTGAGGAGGTGTCGAGCCGAAGCCTCTCGAACACTTTCCTAGACGGTCAATGTGAGACTCAACACGGTGTAGGTTGATCAATCACCTAATCGGATAAGTTCGTAGCGAAGTGAACAAAGACCTCATCCAAATAGCATGCATATCGGCGTTCTTTTCTTTCCAGCACAACACTCAGCCTATGAGATAGGTAGATACCAGACAGTCATATCAAAAGAAATCAGAAAGACTCATGATACCAGCAATCCTCAAACGCCCATGCGAAAAAAACCAGAGCAAGGCTCCTTAGCCCGCCCACTGAAAAAACCCTTTTCAAAATCAGGGCATACATTACCACGGGCCCCCAACACACAATCTCCCTTCTAGAAGATGGAATTCACAATGTTACCACCAATCGTCGCACCTACATGAAAACGTAAGCCATTAAAAAATGCCATTAACAATTTTGCCACCGATAGTCGCACCTGCACCGAAAATGGCGGCGTTGCCCAGCTTCTTGCCAAACTTCTTGCCCTGCTGCTCCATCTTGCTAGGCTCGGCCGGCGTGGCGGGCGCCTGCGCACCAGACGCCACATCGAGCGGCATGTTGCCGTAGTTGGACGGCGCAGGCGCTGTGTAGGCGGGCATGACGCTCTTTTCGTCTTTGCGCACGTAGCTGGCGGGGAAGATGCCTTCCATGCCTGTGCGCTCGTTGCGGCCTTTCCACCACTCGTTGTTCATGTACTCGGTTACGGCAATCTTGTCGTTGGGCATCAGCGCCAGGTCGCCGGCGTCTTGCGCGTTGTACTGGTACATGGCGGAGGCATAGCAGAGCACGGGGGGTCCGGCGGGCGCGGCGGGCGCAGAGGGGTACGCTGGCGGGGGCGCATTGACGGGCGCATCAGCGTAGTATCCGACGTTGGCGGCTTTCTTCTCTGGGGGCGGCGTGGGCTCGCTCTGGATGTTCATCTGAGCGAGTTGCTGGGTTGGCACGGCGGGAAGCGAGCGGTTCTCAGCTGAGGCAGGCAGTTGGGCAGCAATGGCATCGTGTTGTGCAGTGGTGATGACGTTGGACTCGACGAGGAATTGCAGATTCTAGGCTAGTTTAACAAGAATCGATGTCAGAGACGGTGGTGGTTTAGACTCACGTTCCTGATGTCGCCGAGTGATCGGTTGATCATGGCATTCTTGAAGCTGTCCGCCATGTCGAAGTGTGGTTGGTTACAGTTTTGTAGATTCGCTTTCAAATGTGCGAAACAACAAGGCTCGCAGGGAATATGTGAATTGTGTTGGTTGTTGTGTTAATAGAGAAAGAGTGAAGACAAGAGGCAGAAGGGCGGCCCAAAAGGCAAGAGTGGAGAGGAATACGAGGGGAGACCGCGGCCGCAACGTTAGTGGCACACTACTCGGGACGTTTGCGCCGCATTTGGGGCTATGCTTAATTTGCAGCTGTTGGCTGCGTCGCAACAGTGGGCACGTTGATTATTTGCGGACACGGATGAAACACAGCAGCAGAAGCAGCGTCTCCGTCATTTTCTTTTTGGAACTGCATTGATTGGAATTGTTGCGCGACGTGATTGTGATGTCTTTCCTTCTCTCGTGCACAGCCACACTGAAGTCCAGGGTCTAATCAGGTGGTTTGAAGCCGTGGTATGCCTACCCCCACCCCACCCGTTTCTTGTCCGTACCGGACTACGACAAAAACCTCTGCTTCCACACCTCCTGCCTCTTGTTCTCAAACGCGTCGAAAGACTGGGCCGAAAACCCTACCGGAATCTGGTCCTTGCCCTCAACCAACCCCTTCCATGCCTCGTCGGTGAACTCGTTCAGCGGCATACCCATGCTGCGTCCGTTCTTGATGTCCGGCTGATGCTTTTCGTCGTGCAGCTCCGTCTGGACGGCTGGCGGGAAGATCTCGATAACCTTGATGTTTCCGGGCCCGTTCGCCAGCTGGTGGCGCAGGACGAGAATCATGTGATGCAGCGCTGCTTTGGAAGCACAGTAGTTGGGGCAACGCGGGAGCGGCAGGAGCGCAAGCCCAGAAGTCGTGTACACGAGTGACGTCTCCTTGTCTTGCTTTTGCAGGAACGGTATAAAGGCCGTGGTCAGATGCATGTATGAGAGGTAGTTGGTTTTAAACTCCAGTTCCAGCACATCCAGATCGACTGTCTCGGGCTTGGAGAAGTCGAAGCCGCGCTGGATGCCAGAGTTGAGAAATACGCAGTCGAGATCGGGATGCTTGGTGGTCACATCCTTGACGAACTTGGGAATCTCTTCTAGTTTTGTAATGTCGAAGATGACGCTGTCCACCTTGTCGCTACCGTGCTTCTTCTGGAACTCGTCGAGCCGGTCTTGTCGCCGCCCGACGATAACAGCATGTTTGCCATCTTGAACAATTCTCTCTGCCAGCGCCCAGCCAATTCCCGATGTCGCGCCGATTACGAGTACTTTGTTGTATTTGAGAGACATGGTTGTGAAATACAGATGAGTTGTGACCAAGGGAAGCTCAACCCCAAGCGCGGATTGCCCACGGGTTTATAACAGGCTCTGGCTCGAGGATAGAAGACATCATCATGTTGCAGCGAGCCAATCTCTGCTCTAGCCTCTTGTCACTACTCGGCCCACACTGCGTAGATTCCGGAAGCAGCAGGCGAGATATGATCATGTTCTGATGGTGCCCAAAATCTTCTTCGTTCTGTTAGAGATACGTCATGGCGATCGGTCTTTCGGCACTTGTTTCGGCGAGAAGCTGCCATGGCTACCTCATGTCCTCCTACACCCGCCATTTCCTCAACAATTCCAGTGTCTCCTGTGTTTCTGGATGTTGATTACCAAGAATACGCTGGCGCAGCTGGAGACATTTTTCCAGCAATGCAAAGGCCTGCTCTTGACGATCTAGAGAATGCCACACAACAGCGACAAGGTACATGCTATACAGCGTGTCGGGATGCTCTTCTCCCAGCACCCTCTTCCTGCCCTGCAGCGCTTGCATATGTAGTTCTTCGGCTTCTTTCCATCGCCCTTGATGCCTGTATGTTGCTGCTAAGTTGGACATACTGAAATATGTACTAGCATGCTCGTCGCCAAACACTTCCTTTCTCCCCTCCAGCACTTGCACTTCTAGCTCTTCGGCTTCCTTCAGTCGTCCTTGCTCAACGTACACGCTTGCTAAGTTAGCCATGCTGATAAAAGTTTCAGGATGCTTGTCGCCATGCACTCTCTTATGTAACTGTAGAGTTTGCGCCTCTAGCTCTTCAGCCTCTTCCCAGCGACATTGCTGCAAGTACGCTAATGCCAAATTAGTTTTAGCAATAAGAGTGTCATGGTGCTCCTCGCCATACACTCTCGTTGAAATTTGTACCCCTTGCATCTCCAGCTCTTCATATTCCTTGTAGCGTCCGTCATGGTGCAGAGTTGCAGTACATTGCCAGATAAGTTCCAACCTCTCTTTTTCATCAGTGATTGGACCATGCGACAGAGCATATTGAGCATGCGGAAATAGTCGTCTCCACTTGCTTCTATTACTGTGGTCGGCGTTTGGGTATATCCTGTGCAGCTGTGCGATGGTCCGTTGGGTCCACTCTCCAAGCCGTCCCTGCACTTCCAACCATCCGCGTAGAGCTTGGTGGACGAGTCGATGAATATCGAGTGCTGAATCTGCAGGTCGCCTGGTGACGAGTGCATATCTTTCGAGGACCTTGATGGCGTCTTCTCTTGACTGTGTTGAGCCTGCTTCGAAAAGATCAATCGGAATGTCTTTCCAGTCTACGCATGCAATGAGAAATAGATAGTCTGCAGCCAACTTGTTATTCAGGTTGATTTGATTTAAAGAGATGGATAGTGTGGTAGCGACTGGGTTTCTTTCATCCGAATCTTGGAGCTTACTCTCGGAGGAGTTATCGCTACGTTCAGCGCCTGTTTTTTTGAGCCCACCCAGTTGAGATATATAATCCTGTACTGTCATGCTACTAGCATTCATGCAAGCCACCGCTTGGGAGATTGCTAGAGGAAGATATAGTAGCTCCTTGAGCAAGTGCTCAGCTTCTTGCAACTCAGCATTCGACGATGGCCTCGCTAGGCGGTCTGTCAGCATTTTCAGTGCCATAGCTGGTGCCAGCTCTTGCAACGTTATGATGTTCTGCGAAGCAAGTGCATCAGCTGTACCACTATTGGTCGTTGTGAAGATCGCTGAACACAATTTGGACTGCGGCAGACAGTCGGCAAGATCTACAGTTCCTGTATTAGACGGGCCGCCCGACTGGAGCGTGGTGGCCTCTGCATTGTCAAAGATGAGTAGACATTGTTGCGCACTCAACTCTGCCACACAGTCTTGTACCACCCGCTCCATGTCGGCGTGGTCATCGTCCCAACCTGTGACATTGAGCTTCTGTGCAACACTTGCATACGACTGGTAGAGGCGGTCTTTGTCGCTTGCGTCAATCCAGAAGACGGAGCAGTTTCTAACTTTCTGCCTTGTTCTATGTGCGACCTCGAGTGCGAGCTGCGACTTGCCTGTTCCCCCTAGTCCGACTATTGCTAGCGTCGTAGTTGTTTGCTCGTTGCAAAACAGCTTCGCTTCTACTTCAGCAAGCTGCGAATCTCGACCAACAAATCCAAGATTCTGTGAGAAAGGAATGACGGAAGGTGCGTTGCCAATTGCCTCTAATTCAGCTTGCAGTCGTCTTTGTGCAGACTCCCGTCCTTCGCCATAAACGACGGGCATGGAGACACCAAGAATCCCTAGCAGACAGTACACAATATCTTCTTCTTCCTTTGTCCTACGGCTTTCGACCCATCGCATTCGTTCAGATGTAGTGAAGTCCCCTAAGGAGCAGTCACGCAGTGCTGCGAGCGGAATGTCGGTAATGTCATGTATGAGCTCTCCGAGCGATGTTTTGTCGCCTATGCACTGTCCTTCACACGAGAAGAACTTGACCGACGCTGGCGCGATAAGCTCTTGAAGCGTCCAGCCCCTTTTAAACCATGCGCTCGCACGAAATGATACTTCCCAGTCGTTACATTGAGACGTCTCGGTTGACACGTCTGATAGGAAGACGTAACAATGCGCCGCATTTTTGTACCATTGGAACATTGAATTGATCGCTCTCGAGAGCTCGTGAAGGTTCCATTTATCGATGCAGCATGTGTCGATCCAGAAGTATTCAAGCCCGTCCTGGGCGGCCTGTTTGGCGCAGAACTCAAGTTTTTTCAGTCCATCTTGTCGTTCTTTGTAGGCTCCTTCTGCTATGTCTTGGATAAAAATCTCCGAGTCATTCCATCTGTGCGAGAGAATGGCGTAGGGTGGAGTTGTTTTGCCGTCAAAGTCCGTTAAGACAAGCTTTCCTAGCTCATCAAAGTGGAGAAGCCGCATGGCGCTTGTACCTAGCTCCAGCTGGGCGAGGTGGGTATGGACAACTTCTATGGTGAAATGGAGTAGCAACGTAGATACAATGTGTTGTAGCAGGGCGATGTGGTTGATGTTGGTTTATAATGAAGGCGGCCGATTAAGGCGGCCGAGCTGACCCAGCTGGCTATAAAAGGCCGCCCCGCCTCATGACCTGCATCTGGACTGCATTCGCTTCGGAAGCTTCTATCGGGTTAGCGCGTTAGTGAGCAGACCAGAACTATAGAATATTGGTACAGTATCTTCAAAAACTCAGGTTAGAGTTATGTCAATCTCTTAGTTGAGTGAAGCCAGCTGTGCCTTATTCTTTTCTACTACTTTCTCGACTTCCTTTCACAGTTGTTCCTCCAAACCATCAAATCTTTGAGTGTTCAGGCCGCAGTGACGAAGCTGACCGGTTTTTCACTTTCCCGAAATACCTTCAGTATCTCAAGTGTTCTCAGTCTGCCAAAAGTACTACCTGGATCAATGCTGCCCCACGGCTCCTTCCAGAATTGGACAGCAGCTTGGTAAGATAGTTCTTCGTAGCGGACATTATGCTTGAGTAAGAGTTCCCTCATTCGTTCACCTATAAGTTGCCTCATTTGTTCGTCCTCAAGTTCCCTAACGTTTTTGCTCAATGCAGGCAAACGATTTTCATTTACCACAGTCCCATTGGGCAATCTTCCCAAATACGTTGGAATCTTGCCGAACAACCAATCTTTATACTTTTCAAGGTCAGAATCCAAATCCAGTAGCTCATTCTCACTCAGCTTGGTGAGATCGCTCCAATATGCGCCACCAATTCGTAAGACATCTTGTGGTCCTTCAGCGTCGATTCTCTTCTCCTCAATCGCCCTGTGAAGCTTGGCCTCAGCTGCATCCTTCCTCCTGTTATAGTCGCCATCCGCATATAACATGTGTAGCTCCACATCGAAAATGCCCATCAAACAATAAGCAGCATCTTCTGGAACCGTTGTGCTGCGGCCCTTGGCCCAAGACAAACGCTCTTCCTTGCTAAAGCGCGAGAGCTCCAATCCTCTCAGGACTGTGGTAGGAATCCGGGTAACGGCAATGATTGTCGACGCCAATGTAGTCTTATCACCAATAAATTCATTTTCCTTGGAGAAGAAATAGACGGAAGTTGGCGCAATCAGCTCCTGAAGCGTCCGCCCCTCTTAAACCATCGACTTTTAGAGAACGCATTTTCCCACTCGGAATCAGGATCAGCTGTACGTTCATGGATCGATACATCTGAGAGATACACATAGCACCTGGCAGCCTTCTGATACCAGTAAAACATGGAGGCTAACGATTGTTGCAATTCGGAGCTATCGGACTTTTTGATGCAACAGGTGTCAATCCAAAAGTACATCAAGCCGTGCTTTGCAGCTTTCTCGTATTAACAAAAGCGGATTTTTTCGTAACCGCGCTTACTGGTATCGCTGTATCCCCGCTGCCCATCTTGTACGTCCTCAAACACGACCTCATCGTAACTGCTGCCCCAAGTGTGTGAAAGGATAGCGTAGAAGGGAAGCGCGTGTGGTAAAGAACTCCAGAACGGAAATTCCTGGAGAACCCACTTGCGTTTTTCTATATCGAGCCGTAGAAGACGCATGGTGTGCGGTTGAATGAGGCAAAGAGCTGTGGGGGCGGGAGGCCGGGCACTATCTCAACACCCAGGCATCAGGGACACAGCCGCACCCAGTCGTCAGCAAGGCATGATATATAATGAGAACCAATAATGTCATATCCCGCTGTATAAACGCTATGCCGAGTTGATACTAGCCGGACTTGGGGCCAGAACGTGATGCACGACGCCTATCAGGGCGCGGACCCGATTCTATATCACCAACAACAATAGAATATTTGGAATGTATGTACTTGATCGTGTCTTTGAGCTACATAGTGATAACTCAACATGCTTACCCAGTACTGTAGTAAGCGCGAAGTGATGATTCCATGCAGAGAGAAAGAAAACGGCCCCTAAATGGTGTGTATAACCCCGCAAATATGATACACTCAGCGATACCTCAGATATGAGCCTCTTATCATTTGCCCAGAGGGGAGTCTCTTCTGAAATGTCATGTCGGCTCAGCTGACCCGTATCAGGTCCAATTTCAATATCCTTCTAAGGATGAAGCGCCGTGATGTTCAAGGCAACGGCAGCGAGGAGCTTTTCAGGCGAACCTTCTTGTAGTAAACCGGGCTAGAAAGAATCTTCGAGGTTCAGGTCAATGAATAAGTTCCACGATAAAAGATCAGCTAACTTGACGAAGCTATGTGTACTGACAGCATCCTTAATGCTGACATCTCCAAGTTCCGAAAAGTTGTTTACCCTCGGGGACCTACCAGGTCACAGGTTGAGTGGGGTAATATGACCATTGTTTGATGAGGGTCTATTGGAAAAGCACTGATAAAATTGCATGCGCAACTATACCATGTCAATATCTGACGTTGTTATGGAACATCAACTACATTACTGATCCAGGAACTTGAACCCGCTTTCTTTCACTACAGTATGTAAGAAAGGCATTCAAACGAGTGTTTCTTGGAGCTCTGTTCTTCGACAAGTATTGGAGATGCTTGATGCAGCATAAGACTCCGATCGCGCAATTGTAACACGGGCATTGTGTTCGGCGCTTCGCCCCCGAAACATCTATCATCCAACCCAGTAAATCTGTTGCCAAGCACTGTAGCCGCCCCAAACTGGTTGCCTGGTTTTGAAGCACGACCTTGATTATCATGAATGCATTCGTGGAAGAAAAACGGTTCGGGTCTCCCTTGGAAACTTGCTCCTTTATGGCATATTCAAAATGTTCGCCAAACTTGACAGCTCCTATGGTTTTCCCTACGATCCGCCCTTGTCACCTTTCCTCCGTTCCGTAGGATTAGGCATTCTTTGCGTTTTAATAACTCGATTTTCGCATTATAATGCTAAAGGCGAGCGGAAGAAACCAGTCAGAACAGTGTCACTGTATCTCGCGATCCAGCGGTGTGCGGTGCACATTCTGCCATGCGCTTTCTCTATCTTCCTTGTCACTATCAACATCTGCGGTTATTTTATCGGATTTGAACTGGCGGGTGAATCCGGCAAGACGTCACAATATACAGCGCTTCTCCAGATTGCAGCGAAGATCCAAGAGCTTCTTATCATTGCCAGCCTTACTACGATTGTTATGCACAAAGTTCGAAATGATCTCATCGACGGCGACGGCATTCCTTTTGGCTTGGTCGGAGTAGGAGCATTATTCACTCAGCTAAGCTTTTTCTGGTCAACTGCCTTCATTGGATCTGTTTCCAATGCACGGACTGTGAGGCGCAACGCAGCAACGCTATGCCTAGTCGTTCTCGCAGGTTTCATCGCTGTCACTTCTGGTCCCGCCGTTGCTGTTTTGCTCATACCACGCGAGCAGATATGGCCTGCCGGCGGGACTAAGTATTGGATCAACGGCAGTTCAGAAGACCTCTGGCCCTCAACGGTCGATATAATACACTACATGCCCAATCACGGAGTGGGCATATTTGGACCTGGCTGCTCCTCCTCCGATGCATACAAAAACGCACTTTGCCCAGCCGGTGGATATCAGGCACTCGCAAGCAGATATTCTTCGAGTGACAATCCTAGACCATGGTCCGCCCCGAAGGATTCTCGATACACTCCAGCTGGACTTTTGATCTGGAGTCCGGAAGGGCAAGTACCACCCTACAACCTGGCCTCAGCACAAAGGGCTAGAGTCGCTTTGGAATCATCAGCAACAGGTGTTCATGGCCCTACTGCGTGGGTTGCGGCCACGATAAATGACGAATGGCAAAAGGCTGTAGACGCCATACCTGTAGACTCCAACTCTCCCTTTTCAAGATATAGGTATTACAACATGATGAAGTCGGTCATTGAAACGTGGGTACCCGCTGTGCGAGTAGTTTGTAGCCCCTTGCAGGCCTTCAACACTAACCAGACGTCTCTTGCATTTCCGGTCGTCCCAGAATTTGGCAGTGCAATCAGAAATGATCTGATATTTGATGATCAGCATCCTGGAGGTCCTCTGGAAATGCGCATGGTAGGATTGCCAGGCGAGACCTTGAAGACGTTGCATCAAATGGCATATTGGTCGGTGGTTGCAGTGGACCTAACGAATGCCACATGGACGACAGCCACTCTAGGCATCATTATTAAAGGCGCTGCAATGGAAAACGACCAGAAGAGCCTGTCGGCATGCATTATTGATGCGAGGTGGGCTAAAGGATCCGTCTCCGTGGGGCTTGCTCAAGCAGTACAACCAGAAATCTACTCAATCACTAATACTCCAAAGTCCCCTTTTGTCTCAGAAACATCCTACCGGGCATACGACATGTTCAGAATAGACGCTGGATCTCGGGATTCTTGGCGCCGAATTCGCATCACCATGGACTGGTTCGATGCTGTTAATTTGAGGCTCGGTGGAAATGTAAACGGACAGTCAAACATGTCAAGAACAGATAACCACACCCTGGATATCGTGAACTCTGCGGAGGAAACAACGATATCGTCTCTTGTTGCATTGGCGACATCCGGCTCATTTCTAGTACCAACCGTCGAGCATACACTTGCGTCCGTCTTTGCCGATGCCATATCCCGCGCTGGCAGTTGGCGAGTCCTTAATGTCTCTCTCCCGGTTCAAAGGAAACAGTTTAACCCAATATCGTTTCACATACGCAAGCCTTCCTATCAATCGGAGCTTTTGCTGGATAAACAGGCATACCAAAAACCATCCGCCATATCGACATCTCCATTTACCGAATTCCATGTCAAACAAGAAATCACCGGCTACGCATTCAGGGTCTCCACCACGACAGATATTCTCGCCCTCGGTGTCGTCTTCTTGTATCTCACCATGGCGCTTGCTCACATGCTCTTTTCAATTATCCGGCAACGCAGTTCCAGTTGCTGGGACTCCGTGCCCGAGTTGATATCGCTGGCCCAGCAGTCAAGCCCTTCTAAGGTTGCATTGGAGAATACCACAACCGGAATAGAGCGAATGAGTACGTTTCAGAAAAGAGCAAGGATAAGGGTGTCGTGTTGCGATTCTCAGCACGTAGAGCTCGTATTTGATGAGGATCATGGCAGCCAGGATTTACTAGATAGACCGTCTACGAACAGGGTGTACGGATGATAGTATGAATTTGATAGTTTCCAAGTGGAAAGTCTTGGCGTTTCTGCAATTGACTCGCCCTTGGCTAAAGTTGATTAAGAGCGTCATCATCTGGTAGGTTTAGCCATGAATTCCCTGTGGTACGTCTTAGATGGTGTAGGTGCCTTGCATTCGTAGAATTGAGCAGAACCAATTCTTAGCCAGGCGTGTTGCTACCCCTATACTCATGTTGGAGTGGTGATCACTTTTGAACTTGGAGGTTCATTGGCGACCGGCGCATGTATGCTGTCTTGGCTAGGAAAAAAAATGTCTCAATGATATACTCCAGACTATTGCTTGACGGCGAGAAGGTAGCGCTGGCGGGGTCTGAGCTAGTGCCAGGAGGCTCCTGGACCCGGTCCTCGACCTGCATATGCATCTAGGTGACATTGGCAGTGCAAAAGATATGACTGGTCGAGTACTTTAGCCACTGCTTGTTCCTGAGAAGGGGAAGTATGTGACAAGTAGTGTAACGTTGTAGAAAGGGGTGGGTTAGTGGTTCCCTTGCATGACCTTGGCATACTACGCCAAACCTGCCTGCTGTGGATGTTCGATCACATCTTGCTGATCCTCGCCGAACCCAATACAAAAGCCACTATATCGAGATATCCGACCGCCGCGGATCCGGGGTTGATGGAATGAGGCTGATCAGATCTGCAAGATCTAGTCTTTTGCTGTGGCCCCTGTCTTAAGATGAATCACGTGATTGATGCTTGGCACCCGAAGATAGTCGGAGAGGAGTCCGAACTCCTTCCTCTGCACGCTGACAATATGGCGGGACGACAGCACGCACCACATCTTCCACGTAATAAGCACGCGGGAGAATCAAGGCTTACTTGCTGACAGGCCAAGAAAGAAATGACGTAGGCGCACTCACGGTGAGTGAATAGGCTTTCAAGTCACTTTTTGCTTTCATCGTAGCAGCCAAGCTTTGAAAAGAGGATTTACTACCTTGCTTCATATATTTGAAACAAGAGTTTCTGAGTATCGTATCACACCAGGCACATTACTTCATCTTATGTCGAACATTGGCAAGCCACACCTAACTCTGAAGGCGTCGAATGAAGACCACAGCGACGGGACGGCTGAAGGGATACGAGATCGACACTATGCTCCCCGCCTGTCACAGCGGATAGATCGCCTGAGCGCTGTTCCCCGTAGCGATGGTAATCCAGATACGCGGAAGATACGAGCACAAATCCAGTACACTGGTTCCGAGATCAGCATTATCACCTTCATGTGCCAACTTGTGAACAAGACATGGTCAAGGCGAAGTTTGGAGTGTGATAGCATGGGCGCACCGCAGGAACAAAGGAGATTGATTCTTTAGAAGAAAATCAATTGTGCCGCCTCATGAACAGCGTGTCATCATATTAAATAGGTATAGCATTGAATTAGAACATGACTGTTGTCATTAGGAGTGCGAACATAGGAACTTGTGCATCCAAGCATTGTCGCCCTTCTCTGGGTCCTCTTTGCTCAGCTCGCTGTTCGCTCGTGAAATCTGAACAAACTTTGGCCAAGTGTTTGTAAGGACGAGATACTTGATCTCCTTCTCGGCAGCATCGAATACCATTTCGTTGAAGCTGTCTGGAATGTCAATGGTGGCTGATGCGCCGCTGAGACGTCCGTTGTCCATGCGCGACACGGCTCTCAGGTTGGCCCGACCAAGGCTGTCCAGGCTGATTGCACCCTTTAGCTCCTTGATGGTATCCTTTGCGCTCTTGCCAGTGATGGGCATATCGGAGGCGTCATCCGGGAAGACATTGTCGAAAGGTGTGGCGTTGTCGGCCGAGGACTGTGAACTCCGGCGACGACCGTACAGAGCCACAGCGGCATACTCGAAGACATGATGAAGACGCTTCATCTCTCGGGAAGAGATATTAATTGGAAACTCGGAGAATTCAAGGGAAATAAAGTGAGCGTAGATGCGGGTAGCTGCGACAAACTGGTTGCGATGGTGCTCAGCGGTTGACGTGCTTTGCGAAAACCAGTGGCGTCGCCACTCCGCCAGGTGAGTAAGGAAGCTGACATTCTCGCCTGTTGATATACAGTTAGCGTGTGGTCATTTGCAAATTGCGCTTCAGGCGAGTGCCTACCAGAGAAATCCTTCAGTGCAGCAAACTCGAGAAGTGGCATAGCGTTGGTCCTGAGCGCATTCTCCAAAGCAGTCATGGTCAAGATGTCCGACCTAGAGTCAAAAGACTGCTTGCCGATGGTAGAATCTCCTGTCGACTTGAGAGTGGTTGATCCCGAAAACTCGCTAGGGCTCTTGAGAGGTTGTTCGCCAACAGGGGCATCCAAGCCATGCGCGGCTTGACGTGCCTCCCAATCAGCAATAGCATCGAGGGTCTCTTGACGCAGCCTGTTTCCCTGAAGTAGATCACGGATTGTGAATCCAATTGTGAAGATTTCCATCAGGCCAAAGCTGACAGAGAACCACACAGGCGGAGGAAAGACCGCATTGACAATGGCAAACTCAGGAGTGTAGAGGCCGGCCAGCCAAAGAGGGGATGCTGGGAGACTAGAAACTGTTAGCAGGACTATTCTATAAATGCTTCAGCGACAACATACCCCACAAGGCAGCAACAGATAGTCTGTAGTCGCCATCCGTGAACGTCACGAATGCCTCGGGACTTGAAGAGAATATAAGGAGCATAAATCCAGGACCAGAAGAACTGCCAAACGATCGAGAGCCACCATTCCCATCCTTTGCTGCAGTTCATGCGCACTTCCATGCCTGTGCCTTTGACTGTGTAGTCGATGATACCGTAGCTATAATGAAACTTTCTTGACGCAAAGAAAATAAAGAAGACGAGTGCCAGCTGGTCGCAGATTAGTATAAAGGTGTGCGTGATTGCAGAATGTAGGTCTTACCTGAAAAAGCATGCCGATTCCAATGAAAATGAGCGTTCGCTTGATCTTGTCGGCCCGCTCGAGTCCTTGCATGATTCTTCTCCATCGACTGTTCGCGACCTCTTGCGCCGCTTTCTCATCGATGGGTGCATGGTCCTTGAGTGAACTCATGCGAGCAAACTGCTTCTGCCGGCTGGCAATGTGTAGGAACTGGCTGTTGGAGGCATGGAATAGTGCTAGTCGACACTCAGTATATGCTTTGATCTTTGACGAATCGAATATTCTTACCCATGCCTACTGGGACCAAAACAGACATCATCCAGAACTCAACAGAACAACTGACGACAGGACCGATAACGTATGCTAATTAGAAGTAAAGTCAGCCAACATCCTTATCGAAGCAAAGACAAGTGGACTTTGATCAGAGACATAGGGAGCTTGTTGCTCTGATCCTGTGATCTTAGAGCCACAGGTACCAACGACGACAAGCTCCTATAGAAATACGGAATATAACTGACTGACTTTACTTACCAAGACAGCAGATAGAGCCATAGATGTGCAGTGGAATGGTACCCGCGAACAACAGAGGCAGTCTTCGTATGCGAAGAGAGGGATGCTGGCGGTGCGCCCAGAGAAAGATTAGACAGGCAAAAAACAAGACATTCCAGACGATGAAGATGATAGTGTAAGCCCATCCAAGAGGGCCGAGCATGATCTGACCACCCATCGTGTTGTGGAAGAGAATGTTCAAAGGAGCGTGGTGAGTGTCGCAGTCGACAATACTGGGATCAGACCTCTGTGGGGGAACTCGTGCCTTATACTGGGGTTTCGCGCTGCAAGGGCATCGTTGACGGCAATTTCGTCGGCGAGCTGATGGGTGTAGGGGTGGACAATGGAAGATCGACAGCGAAACCACACGGCGTAATTCTTGGATACGGGAGTTGCCCAAGGATGCAAGATTGGCTAGGGTAGCCAGTGACGCTTGTTTCTAAACGATCTATACTAGTGTGTGGCTAAACAGCCTACTAGAGTCGGAAGAGGCTTCGTCCTGAGATGCAGGGGCCAGTGCGGTGCCTGGCACTTTTGAGTCTCCAAAAAAACTAGCCGATCTTTATTTAATCGTGCTTTACCCCGGAGTCAGCTCCTTCGTTGGCTGCGCATTACTTGATCGGACGTTTTCACAAGGAATCCTTGGTAGCCCTGGTTCATGCTTGCTTTTCAGCCCTGACGATGGCACGCGTAGAGGATACTACAGGTACATGACTTTTGTAGTGCTTGTATGTTGAGACGACGATAGTGATGAGCAATTTCCGAGCCGCATCACATCGTCACATGTTTGCATTCGCGCGTTTTGTGGCGGCCAACGACAGGTAGTAGTTGCCGACCCTAAGCCGGTGTCTGCAACCAAAGTTTACTGACAGAAGTGGCCGTTGCTATCTGCTCCCACGAACCAGAAACGATGGTACTAATGACTCGTGCGACAGTGACGGCCACTGTGAGTGGTCCGGCGTCCAGGTGTTTGGAGCTATCATCACTGCCACGGCACTTGGGCTACTTTGACTCAAGTCCGGGTCATGCCACATCCGCAGGGGCGCGGGAGCTTCCTGAGCAGATGCTTAGCGGAGTCTAAGTGATCTCATGGGGCAAGGTACTAATGAGCCGATGTAGCATTGGGTAAAGGAGAGCTGGTGCCAATAATGAGTTTGAGCAGATGGTATGCAGACAACAGCGAGCAACCTAGCGGATCGTCCTGCTATCCACCAGACTGCGAACAAACTCTAAAGTCGCCAGACAGGGCATTCCTAGTAGCGCCAAGTTGCCCTTTTCAGCGAATCGACCGGGAATAACCATACGAGGAGAAGCGCCGAATTGCAGAGGCTGAGGTCCAGATGCTACAGACCAGCTGTTGCAGACGCCACAGTAAGCGTTCCCAGCTGCGCACGAACGTGCCTGCGCAAGCCTGAACCTGCGCCTGCGGCCATAGCCGAGGAGTCACTCAGATAATCATCAACCCAGAGTGCTGGTGAGATCTACATGTGCCTGCAGTCAGTGGGATTACGCCATGCGCCGGCGCTGTCAATGGATGTATGCTGAGTTACAAGCGCCAATGGGTCCCCTGGGACAGCTCCGGCGAACTGCTGTTGTCGCGCTATTTTGACAAGTTGACATGTATAGCATCATAGGTTTCCGCTTTAGTCCAGGAACGAGGAAAGGGGAGCGAGGTCGATCAGGGTGGTTAATTGCGAAAAAGCTGACGTGCAGCGCGCTCCGCCGACTCGCTCACCCACAATTTCAGGTGTACAGATGCAAGCCAGGATAGCGGCCCAGCCGGACCGTAGTATTGCCGAGGACGCGCGGTATGGTAGAGAGAGATGGGTGGACGATGAGAGCCGGGAGAGATTGGGATGGAGAGCAAACGGTGGTTTCAGCAATGACGATGACGGCTCCGCCCCGCCTGCTTGGCAACATGACTCAGTCGCCCTTCTTTCGCCCCGCAGCGCACACCAGTCGTTCTCTCACCACTATTCAGCACACAAAACCTCAGTGTGCCGAATCATGCCGCCCTCACCCTGCGCCGTGTGCAAGATCAACCGCGCGCTGATCCTCCGACCCAAGGATCACTCAAGGCTATGCAAGGCCTGCTTCATCAGCGTCTTCGAAACCGAAATCCACCACACCATCACGACTAATGCTCTGTTCCAACGCGGCGAAAAGGTTGCCATCGGCGCCTCTGGTGGAAAAGACAGTACAGTGCTCGCCTCGGTTCTCAAGACGCTCAATGAGCGCTATGACTATGGCCTTGACTTGATCCTCTTGTCCATTGACGAGGGCATCAAGGGCTACCGCGATGACAGTCTTGAAACCGTCAAGCGAAATGCACAGCAGTACGACATGCCGCTGACCATTCTTGGATACGCTGAGTTGTATGGATGGACCATGGACCAGGTTGTAGAGCAGGTGGGAAAAAAGGGAAACTGTACCTACTGCGGCGTGTTCAGACGGCAAGCACTTGACCGTGGCGCATCCAGACTAGGTGTCAGACATGTCGTCACGGGGCACAATGCCGACGATGTGGCCGAGACTGTGTTGATGAACTGTTCGTATCCCTATGCATATATTGTGATTGCGACAGAATGCTGATTCGGGCAGTACTGCGAGGCGACCTTCCGCGTCTATCACGCACCACGTCCATCATAACCTCCACGCCATCGGCGTCGTCGGATCCTGCCTCGAACACAAACATCAAGCGAAGCAAACCACTCAAGTACGCATACGAGAAGGAGATCGTCCTCTACGCCCACCACAAGAATCTAGACTATTTCAGCACCGAATGCATATATTCTCCCGAAGCTTTTCGGGGCAGTGCCCGTGCTTTGATAAAGAACCTGGAACGTGTCCGCCCGAGCGCGATACTCGACGTGGTGAGAAGTGGCGAAGACATGGCCAAGTTGGTACCAGGCAGCGATGAAGGTTGCGGGGGCGCATGCTCAAGCAGTGTGCCTGTCGCCGAAGAGGAAGAAGGCGGATGTGGGAGTGCACAGGGGCGCAGTACCGGTGGCGAGATGGCAAGTGTCGAGGCACAACTAAGGCAAAACGAAGCCGCTGTAGATGCCAATCTCGAAACCGAAATCACGACAAAAAGCGTCAACGGAAAGAAACCGAAAAAGGTCTACACGCCGAAGAAGACGACCAAGCAAGTCATGGGTCAGTGCAAGAGATGCGGATACCTTTCCAGCCAAGAAGTCTGCAAAGCGTGTGTTCTGCTTGAGGGGCTCAATAAAGCGCGCCCCAAGAACAAGATTGAGGTTGGATATGAAGTACAAGACGTTAGCCTCAACAGTGTGCGCGACGAACTTCAGGCGACAACCATAGGGGCCGAATGAGAGAGTTTGTCCCAAACGGTCCTGTGGACACTCCGCTGACATCAAAAACATTGATCGACCCTTGCAAGGGGTCCAAAACGGGTAAACAGATGCGCAACCTTATGACTCGCTATGGCCAAAAGAGTTTGCGTTATCGCCCAAAAGAGTTTGTTTCAATCACAAGACGGGCACATCAAACATTTCCTGTAGCAGGCGACTGGAAATCCTTCGCTTACTGAAAGCAAATGGCAAGTACCTCGGTGCCACATGCGACTCGCGAAACCTTGACTCGTGGTCGAGAGAGGCGCGTGTGACGTGACACGAGTGTGACCTGTCAGCTTTACCTGGTCTCACCAGAGACAAAACTCTACTACCCCGCCCCGAATGATCCCAATCCTCGAAAAACCTTGTGCCACTTTTGCGCTGTGACCACAGCTAATCCGCACGACAGTGCTGACGGAAAGTACGGAAAGAGGAACGGCACGTGCCGCTGCAGCAACGTGGTGTCATATTGACTGGTAACCATATAAACATAGAGTAAACGCATAGACATAGAAGCCATCACTGGCAGACAAGCAACAAAATGTATAGGAGCTAGAAGTAAGGATGATGGAGAGCCGCCATGCCAACAGCACAAGCGCTTCCACCTGGTATCTTATTCGTATGCCATGTCGCTAGCCCAATGCTCGCTCCAACCCAATATGTACTTTGAAAAAAAAAATATAAACGCCATCTACATGCCAATTACAGCAACCGCAGCTACAAGTGTGAACAAATGCCACCACCACGCTCCGCCGCAACGCCGCCTGTTTCCATCCGAAGTCAGTATCGGACCGCCCTTGGCAGCAAAGGCGCCGTCCTTAGAGAGTCATAATGAAAATCCAAACTCGCCGTCCATCTTCCACGGTCCCTTGACCTCAATCGTCTGCTTGCCCGCATCAAACGTGCCAGTTGCAGCCTCCTTGGTCTGGCCCAGTACAACCACCTTGGACACGGTGACGCTCTCGCCGGCGTTTCCGCCGTAGCCAAATGAGCCAGTAGCGCTGAATTTACCGTTGTCGAAGGAGAAGTTGATTTCGCTGATGGAAGCCTGCTCAAGGCTCTCGCCGTCGTCGAGGTACAAGCGGCCGGTTGCCTTGCCCTGGGCATCCGGAGCGACGAGAATGAAAAAGTCCTCTTTGCGCAGCGCCTTTGTCGTGTTGGCGCTGTTGACGCGGTGCGGTAGGACACTTCCGCCGCGGATGTGCACAGGGATGTCGCTGTATGTCAGATTGCTGACGGTGACGTTTTGGCCCTGGCCCTCGACTTTGCCGTAGGTCCAGTAGTCGTAGAAGAGGTCGTTGGGGAGGTAGAAAGTCACGGTGTCGGAGTAGTCGACGGTCACGGGCGAGATCAAGAGCGAATCGCCGTAGAACCATTGCTCTTGGATGTTAAAGGTCTTCTCATCTTCAGGGTAGAGGAAGAACAGGGGGTTGATCATGGGTGTGCCGTCTTGGGTCTGGTAGTACAGTGCGGTGTAGATGTAGTCCATGAGCTTGTAGCGGACATCAATGGCCTTCTTCGCGGCTTCGGCGACAATGGGCCACTGGTAGAACTCCTGCTGGATGGTGCTGAGCTCGGCGTGGTTGCGGTAAAATGGCTGGAAGGCACCAAGCATGGCCCAGCGTGCGCACATGTACTTATCGGCGTTGCCGTTGAAACCACACACGTCGGAACCGACCATGGGCATCTGGTGCATAGAGACAAAGGCCAGCATCTGACGGATTGACGTTCGGTAGTGTTCCCAGATGGAAGCGTTGTCACCAAACCAGTGGGCAACCTTGCGGCCAACTCCGGAAAAGGTCGAACGAGTGAGAACGAATGGGCGGACCTTCGGGCGACGGGCCAGCATTGATTCGCGGGTAGCCGAGGCCATCATGGTGCCGTAAAGGTTGTGGGTATCATATTGCCAGCTACCATCGTAGTTTGTTGTGTTCATCGGGATGGTTTGTTGGGAAATCTTACCAAGGTGGCTGTTGATACGATACGCGGGGTCGAACCAGTTACGGTTTGGGAGACCCTTCATATTACCTCCAGATGACTGTCGTGTAGCAACAACTCCAGCAGACTCACGTGTCTTCAAGTCAGCAGGGGCTCGGGACAGAAGAGGCGACTCCACAGAACGAGCTTTGAGCGAGCTGTTACCCGAGGAAGGCTGGAACGATGCTGGAAAGCCAGGAATGGGACGGCCAGTATTCGGGCGCGGTGCATTGGCAGGCTTTGGTGGAATGCCATCGTCAATAGCCTGTTGGCGTGGGTTGCAAGTCTGTGGGTCCTGGCAAAAGTTGGAGGCCTCGTTCATATCAACCCAAAGTCCGTCGAGATCGATACCATTTTCGGGATTGAACTGCGCTTGGATGTGCTGCGTCCACCACTCCTGAGTCTTGGGCGCGAACCAATCTGGCCAGGCAACAGCTCCAGGCCACTGAACTCCAAGCATGTCAGTACCATCGGCCGCCTTGAGGAAGACTCCCATCTCGTCACCTGATTCGTAAGGCTCGTAGTCACCAACCGCATGAACACCAGGATCCAAGATAAGCACATAACGTTGGTCGCGGGAGTGGAGAGTTGATACGAGTTCACGCATTTTCGAGAGTGGGAAACGTTCAGGGTCGGTTGTGAAGTCTTTGCGAAGATCCATGTAATCGATATCAGTCCACATGACCTCAAGAGGAATACCAGCAGTGGAGTAATTGGCAACAACCTCGGCAACCATGTTGACGTCCCAGTAGCCGTACTTGCATTGGTGGAAGCCCAAGGTCCAGTACGGGTACATTGCGGAATAGCCAGCAACATCTGCGTACTGCTTCGAAACATCAGCGGGCTTGCTGCCAGCCATGAAGTACAGATCAATGATTCCACCAACGGCGTTGTACTCCAAGTACTGGGAGCTGTTGCTCTTCTTGACGTCCACCTGCATGGGGCTGGAGTTGAGCATGAAAACGCCATGAGTACCCTTACCGCCGCGGTGGTCAAAGTACACTGGGTGAGAGCCGTACAGGTTGGCATTCGTGGGAATGTTGATAGACTCGCCGTTCAGAAACATGCGCTCGTAGTTGTCCGTGTGGAAGCGGAACGAATCGCTGTGCTCACCAAGACCGTAGATGTTGGGGTTGTCGGGAAGCGTAGTCCGGAGGCGCACGTACTGCGTTTCAAAGACCATGGGTACAGAGCTAGTATCGAAGAGAACCTCACCATTATCCTTACGCTTTACTTGGAAAGAAAACGGATTTTCCTTGATATCGAATTGGAGAGCCGTGTTGGCAGAGGACGCCTTCTCGTGCTTTGGGCGAGGGAAGACTTCTTCTTGAACCTGAAACACTTGGAGGTCGGCATCGTAGATCTTGACATGAAGGCGGTCATCTGGCTACTGTTAGCATGTTTACCATTTTGTCGCACCAACCCATTGAAAATTCTTACTAGTCTGGTACTCGACGAGTAGTTTGAGATTCTTGATATCGTCGCTGTACGCATTGCAGGCGTCGCCAGCAAGCGTCAGATCGGCGGTCAAAGTAGAGTCATCCTTGACGACGTTGGAGGCAGTGTAGCCAGGGCAGCTGTCGACTGCAGCGCGGCGGATGAGAGGGGCGGACAAATGGGAGGCGGCAAGATCAGTGACTCCATGCACTAAAGGAGCTGCATTGGTGAGGCTCGAGCAGGCGGCCAGCCCGAGCAAAATATGGCCTAACATCTGAATGTCTAGTAATATTTCACCAACAGCGGAAGGCCGTTTGTGGAGAAGGAAGAAGAAAGTGGGAAAGACATTTTGGGCTAGAGATATATATGGGGAGGTGGGCCTGTAGTGAAAGCGCTCGTGCGAGCATTCACCGCATGGGTGAAGTGTGAGTCGTGACAAGGGTATGTCTGAGACTCGCCGTCCTACCGCTTGACCCACATCACAACATCTTGGGCCTGCACCATGACGGCCACCTGATGCTTTTTCTGGGGAAAGGGATGCGGACTAGAATGCACGATTAGGGGATAGGGAAGCAATCAGGGTTTGTTTTCACCTATCGACTTCCAGGTATAGGCCGACAGTGGCCATGCAGTAAGTCGGCATTAAATCCGTACCTGCAGCTTGTGTCCAAAGATATGCGGGAAAGCAATGTTTCTACGCTCGTCGTAGGCTGAGAGCGCGTACATGAAACAGGGTAAAATTTGTTTTGCGGGAAGAATTAGCACTAGGCTGGGGGAAAATCCTGGATGTCCGGAGCGTAGTGCGTGTCCAGATGGGGCTTTGCCGATCCCGGTATGTATTGACGTACCGTCTTGGGTCAACATACAGGTCGTCTACCAATTAACGTCCAAGTTACAGGTGAAGATCCCTATAGTAACCAGCATGGTTGTTGGCGCCGTGCCTGGGCGAAAAGTCACAACATGGGATCCAGGCGACGTGCAGATGAGCGTCGAGACGCCGGTAACCGCGCGCTGCGTGTGTCGCGAGGCTGTTCGGAGCAAACATCGTGAGGTGTCTTCGTGACGTTGGGGGATCTGTTAGGATCAGTCGCAAGGTTCGCGTGAACGGCGGCTCCACAGTTCCCGCGCTAGCCTCCCTAGCTTTATGCGGGGGTCGGAGTCACATGCCCTCAACAGACTAAGACTACGGGGCAGTCTAATTACACTGCTGTCCATTCCTGTTGCTTTACCTTCTCCTTTGCTTACCCCGACCTGCTACTATCGGATGAGTGCATGACTAGCCATCACGGCGGAACTTGGCCTACGGCATCATCCACATGCTGGCATCACTTCCACACCGTCTTCCTTGCCTCCGCTGCGGGCCATTCTCCGAAATGCACTGACAAGATGAATCTCAAAACAAAACAAACATTATCGACACCAGGAACAGATCGCCTCTGTAGGCACTTGCACCTGAAGCACTGCCTTCAAGTCAAACCATGAGGTTCTGTTAGGATATCTGGGTACCATACACTGAGAAAGGGCCGAACCATACAAGACTCTCTGAAACCTTGACTCACAAAAGACTTCACTGCCACGTGCTGCTTTGCATAGACCCGCAAGACATGACGGAAGGTAGTCCTCGCGACACTGAACAAGTGTGTGAGTGTGGCACGAGGCTGTGCCAGCGTGGTAGTACTGATGCCCAAGGCGCCGAGCTTAAAAGCAAAAGCAGCATGTGCGAGCCGTTGGCCTAGGGCTCTAGCTACATATCGGACGCTGTTGGCTGCGGCTCTAAAAGCCACCGAGGCTCTTTTTCTTGCATCTGACCCAGTCGACAGAGTGGCACTATCCGATAATTGCTGCTTCCAAGGCTCCGATTCGTCAACTTGGATCTGCCGAGATCTACCGCTTTTCCACCGTCAAATCTAGAGCCATTTCTCTCGGCTTTGCGACAACCACTCGGAGCCAGAGTTGTTCGAAAGTAGAAATGCAGATCGGCCTTGACTGATGGCTAATGATTCATCATTCGTTTTAAGGTTAATTCTTCTCATACCGAGCAGCCCTCTGAGACGGCAACATCTACTATAGTCACAGTCCAAAGTTTTGTAACTGTGTCTAATATATAGTTTTTGTTGAGAAAGGAACTAAAACCTTGTACTGAGTAGAATTTGGAGCTGTGATTGGCTCCATCACCATATCTTAACACAAGCTTGCTTACTACTACTCCAGCTTAGTCCAGCCTCTCGTCACATTCTCACCTACTTCGTATCAAACTTTGGGCTGTGACTAGTACATGAGTATATTTCGTAATATGTCCTATATTCCAAAGAAAGTAATTCAGTGATCGCCGCGAAGCCAATTGGCTTTGCAACGAAAACAAAAACCCCCTGACATAGCATCCGCGGAACACCATTTCTCTGATAACATATTGCACGGCCACGTCATTAGCGCCAGAGCACTGCCCAGTAAACCTCCGAAAGCGTGTTTCAAGCACAAGCACGCCACCAGCATGATGTGCGACGTTTCCCGAGAATGCCCCACCCAAAAAACGTTGTGAGAGCGCCACCAAGCCCGCAAAAGCCACCACAACTCGGATCATGTTTTGCTTCTCACTTGTACTCCTTGCACCTCTCCAAACTCTCCGTCACAACCCCTTTTAAAATCCTCAATGCTTCTGCAACCAACTCATGCAGCTCCTTGCGGAAACACTGACCCTCGGGCGTATCGTTCTCCTTCCTGCTCTTCTGGCGCTCAAACGCTTCTCGGACTTCCTCGAGGATATTGACAACGCCATGACAGAGCTCCTTGCAGGTGCTGCCGATGATTCTTTTTACATCCTTCTCAGCATGCTCGGCGATCTTGGAGAAAGGGCCATCAAGACCAGGAATGTTCTCCTTCAGGTAGTCATGGCGCACGTCTTTGAGCTTCTGGCGGTTTAGAGGTCTCTGGGACTCGGCTTCTGCGTAGATCGGGACCATGGCTTCGTGGAAATAACCTTTATCGGTAGTCTTGGAAGCTTTATTGCTTACTTCAATCAGGCCTTGGCGGAACTTCTTTGTAGCAGCGTCGACCCTGAGGCCCACATCCTTGTCATACCCGGCAAGATGATTGCCAAAGCATAATTGGTAGGCATCTCCGGCTAACGCTTGAGGGTCGTCTTTCAACGTCTTGTTCAGTTGGTTAATGCCCGACCTAATCGACTGCGCAGCCTGAGCCTTGAATGACTTGGGAGTGGTCTCGATGACTTCTCGAAACACGCCTTCAATAGTGGGCGCGACGGATGAGAGGAGTGTAGCATTCAAGTCATGCTTGATGCCCAGCTTCTTTTGGAAATATTTGCCTGAACTTTATCAGCAGCTAAATTACCTAAGCGACAGAAGGGCTCTATACCATTTTTCTTGACTAGGGCCCTATGTGAGGCAGCGTTCTATGAAACTTAGTATCCGTTGAAATTGATCCAAGATACCTATTGCTTACCATTCCAGCTAGGTTTTCTAATTCTCTCTCGGCGCGCCGGTCAAACTTTTCTTGCAGTTCAGGGCATGAGACACTGGTAACAAGGTCCTTTAGGGATGTGTCGCAACACTTCTTCGCCATGGCTATGATTTTTGAACGAATATCCTGCCACCAGTTAGCAAATGTTTGTTTCGACGCAAGAATGACCTACCTGGATGGCGCGATCCAGTATCTTGGTTACGTGATCCACGCGGGCCTCTGTACTTTTGCTGCAACTCATTTGGAAGATGCTGAGCAGCATAGGAATCTTGAACTGGATGAAGTGCTCTAGAACGGCTACCTTTCCTTGGGAGGGCTGTCCAGAGATATGGTTGAAGAGCGCAGGGATCTGTGTATCTTCAAGCCTCATGGAAGGGGCTCTGTCAGGGTTCGAAGGGTTGTAGCCGCGCCGATGCCGCATGTACATGCGATTCGAAACACAGAACGACACGCCGGTGTCGTCGCCAGTGTTCTGAGTGTATATGCGGTTTAGGTCCGTAGCGACAATCCTGTTGCGGCATGCAATACGAACGTCTTTACGGTCTTTCTCTAAAGATGCAATGAGAGATACTAGTGTGTTCTTGCGTGCGATCATAGTCTTCTTTTCTGCGAGCAAGGCCTCGTGTCCCGACCGTTCACCTTCAGTGGCGTTGCCTTGTTGAATCAGCGTTTTCAGTCGCTTAATTTCGCGCTTCTTGGCTTCGAGGTCATCTGCAATAGACTGAAGTTCGCTATCTCGCTCGTTTAGCTTCTCCTCGATAGGAGTAAGCTGCTTTTCCGCTATTGCATCTAACTGCAGTGTACTACCACCGTCGTCGTTCAACTCATCTGATCTTGTGGCCACAAGGATGACACTGCCGTGGTGTCGTCTGCGATGCGCATCAAGATAGTGCTGTCGAAAAGACTGATCGCTTGCAGCGCGTTTGATGTCGACGACCACAATGGTCTTTTCACACTGCTGTAGGTAGGCTTCAGCAGCCGTAACACGGTACATGTTGACATCCTTTGCACCTGGTACATCAGCCAGGCAGATGCCATCCTGTAGCAAAGGGCTATCAACGTAGTATCTGTGGTTGTTTGTAAGTGACCTTGCTTTTGTAAAATGTGACACTTTGCCCTTACCTGATAATCTCCACGAATGGCCATGGGCTGAATGAGAGAGGCTTCCCCCTAAAGCGCGCATTTGGAGCGCGCATTCTAAAAGGCCTGAGTTGTTCTCGCATATCGTTGTGGGTACTGGATGTGAGATAAACACTGAGGTCGCCCTCCACGACAATGAATTGCTCGTGTATCTCGACGGTCCATTTGAGCAACTTGTTGAGCACAGCACTGTTGTCCAACGATTTGGTTGATGACATGAAGTTCTCGAGCGAATCGGGGGCGGTGCGATGAGCGAAGAGATGGCTCATGCATTCCAAAGCAGCATCTTTTCGCGCCCGCTCATGGTCATCAACTTCATCCTCGTCTTGAATAGTTCGCTGTCGTATACTGAACCATTCTCTGAACCATGTGGTGACAAGATTAACGCAGTATTCGCGGCAGTAAAACTGCACCTCAGCCTGGACTGCGCCAATGTTCGTGGTCGGTCTCTTCTGGCGGAACTCTGTTACGACATTGGTACACGCGCTACCGCTGTCGCCCTATATTCCGTGTCAGCCTATCGTACATGTGGGGCGGCTCGGAACAATACTTGCCTCTGGCGTTAAATCATCGCCTAGTAAAGCGTTTGTGGTGGCAGACTTTCCGGATCCCGTATCTCCGGTCACTGCAAACCGAATCTCTTCTTGGTATGCAATGTTTCGGTTCTTGAAAATTTGCTTTTGAAGATACTCAGCCTCTTCGCCGCCAGCGCCACTATTTGCAGCATCATTCAGAAAGTCTTTGAAGACCTGCAGGATACTCCTCACGTCCTTTTCAGCTTGTTGAAAACCCGGATGGTAGAGTGGCAGCTTCGGTCGGCGCCTTTGTGCTGGGTCAAACGGAGGTACTTCTGACGCATCTTTTTCGTCGTCGCTATCATCGCTATCGGTCAAGATTTCTGATGCTAGTAATAATCAGTCTTTGAGTTCTATAGTAAGCATGTTGTTTTACGCACCTGGACGCTTTGCTGGTATACTAGAACCTATGTTGGTTTCATTCCAACTAGCTAGAGCAACTCTAGCGTCTGCTTCGATGGCCTTGAGCTTCGTAATATGCGAGGAGACTGTAGAGCTTGCATCTGCTGTCGATGATACCATGACTGCTACAGGTACGTCTGGTTCCAAGCGTTCGGGTTCGAATAGGGGACTTTGTGTGCCATCCCTGGCATATTGTTGCAACTGGTCCATGATGTCCTCTTCTTCCATGATTGTCATCGGGTGTAGCAAAGGAAGAAAGCGCAAAATATGATAGAGGAAAGATATAGGGTATAAGAGAATTCAATAGGAAGTTCTTAATGCTAGTAGCTTGCCTTCAGGTAAGAGAGTAAGCCCAAGTAAACGTCACTGCGATGGTGAGGTGAGAGAACGAGGCCCCATGGTTGATGTCGTATCCTACAACGTAACTTTGAGAAAGGGACTAAGGGAGACATGATGCTATCTCACCTGAAAATATCACTTACCAGCCTGTCAGTGAAATAGTCTGTACTTACAGTAAAGGCAGCTCGTCGTATACCTGAACGTTAGCAAATGAAACCACTTTTAACTCCTACATGTAAATGAAACAACCATAAAATAATCGTCTACAAGAAACTCATAGACTCTCACTTGTTCATTAAAGGCGGAGTAGATTGAGCTGTGAAATGCGTGGCCACCCGCTTAGACATGACTAGAGAGGTAGGAGCTTAGGCGTACACGCGCAACAGTACAGAAACTGTGGCCACTTTCATGTATGCTCCTCAGCTATTTTTTTTTTGGCTCGTTTTCAGGCACTAATCTTCATGCGAGTGTAGATGCACCCGTTTGTGGCGAGTTTAGCTGTAGCAAGGAGGAGCATTGATGCCTTTACCTTCCCGAGCCATAAAATACAACTTATGTCAGCAGTGAAGTCATCCAACCGTCACGGTCCGGCATTATCGGATATCACCACATTCGCCATGTTCGGAAAAAGTCGAAACTACAAGTCGAAGTTTGCATGACCGAAATACAACGCGTGATCGAGGCTAAAATGCGGGGTCCCCACATAGCGTACGCCGGGCTAGTGAGAAGCTTGGTCTGCACATCTGGGCCTTGAAATTACATTAGCTCCGGACCCCCTACTTTATCAATGCAAAGTTCTCTGCCACTCAGGTCGGCCTTTGGGCATCTTTCTCCTGCAACACATGGCTGAGGATCGCGGAGCGTTGAAGCAAGGAATCAAGAAAGTAAGAACACGGCATGGGTCAGTACTACACGTAGCCTTGGGAATCATCCCTACCAACTAACCTTGTTGCAGGTGTTTGAATTGCAAGACCAAGAGGAGAAAGTGTGACGAGATAAAGCCGAGCTGCTCGCGTTGCACTGCTAGAAACGAAAACTGTGAATGGGCTTCTCGCCTCACCTTCCGAGCCGAGAACGCATTAGGAATTCAGCCATCATTGTTGCATCAAACCCCGGGATGGCCACCCAAACGCTTTAGAATCAAGGACGTTACAGCCGAAGTCATACGGGACTACCATCCAGACGAGCCGAGAGACGAGCCTAATTGCTGTGACCAACCCGATAGTCAGCAAGCTACTCCTTCCTGTAATCTCCTACCGACCACGGTTGATGAAACTGTGCTATCTCAGAATGATTCGTGCTGGCGGCCAGGCGTATCCTTCTCAAACTCTGAAGTTAATCCGAGTTATCTTCAATCCCATGGATACGTAGCTCTATCTGCCCCTGCATGTACAGAAGTAATTTGGGACAGCCCAATAGCTACCACATGCCTGGACGACACCATCTTTCTTCCAGGATCAGCGTATTTAGACGCTCATTCCACGTTCCGAAGTCATCTTAAACAGGAAGCACGATCTCGTGCTCCCACGCCAGAAGCCTCATCGGACTCCTCACGTAACACCGAGGTATGGTCTGTGAATACGAACCTCAATACAGTGGCAGGAAGACAGAGCACGCAATCCTCAGTTGAACCCACTCCCAGTCAAAGATTGAATTCTACCCATTCCTCAACGCTTCAGCTATCTGCCGAGGAAGAGTTTGAGTTGTGGAAGAACTGGCTTGATGAGATAGCGCCCTGGATTGACAAGTTTGACAGTGAACGGCATTTCCAGCATACACTCCCCGTACTGGCGCGTTCTCACGATCATCTGAGGTACTCTATGCTTGCATTATCTGCGCGGCAGCTTGAGATCAAGAATCACAATAGGCATACAGAGCGTAGTCTAGCTTTGTACCAAGCAGCTATCCAACTTGTGCTGCCAGAACTACATACACGCAGCACGCCAGTCATAGCATCATGCGTGGTCTTGTGTGTATTAGAGATGCAGAGCAGTTCGGCCAAAGCGTGGCATCAGCACTTGGATGGCTGCGCACACTTGATTGAGGCCGTTGGAATCAACGGCTTCTCCGGTGGGCTCGACCAAGCCCTGTTTTGGTGTTTTGCCCGTATGGATGTATGTGGTGGACTTATTGCATCGTCCAAAACACTCATACCGGTTGAGCGCTGGGCCTCGGGCATGGATATTGATGCTGACGTGCATCGTTTTCGATCAAACAGGGAATACAATATTCACGCATGCGAAGCTGTGTACCTGTGTGCACAGATCCTCGACTTACTCGCCTTCCATCCAAACCTAGCTGGGCGTGTTGGCGTGTCGCTCACTCCACCCGAAGTGCCAAATGAAGCCTATGTGGCTCGTTGGCTAAGAATTTGGAACCACGTAACTGCCTGGTACCATACGCGGCCTGCAGAGATGCTCCCTATAGCATCCATCACCAGCACCACATCACCCTTCCCCAAGATCCTATACAGCAACCCTGCGGCCATCTCAGGAAACCAACTGTACCACACAGCATCTATTCTCATGCTCAGACACAAACCTGCAGGGATTGCCATCACGCCTAAGCCGAACTCCATTTTCTGGCATGCGCGTCAGATCTGCGGGATTTCGATGAGCAACGACCACCACGGGGCCTGGACGAACGCAATACAGCCTCTTTGGATTGCTGGCCAATGGATGAGCCATGAAAGCGAGCAAAAGGCCATCCTGGAGTTGTTGGAAAGGATTGAGAAGCAGTCGGGGTGGAATACCAAGTGGCGTGCAGAAGATTTGAAAGAATTCTGGGGTTAGCATACGTACCAGACATCGCGGGTTGGTCTGTCGCTATAATGCCTCCTGCATGTAGCAAATACAATTTATATTGCAGCAGATCTGGAACTTTAATTAAGAAAATATCAGTATAGGCCCGTGTATGTGTGTCTTGCCAGTGGGGATGCGTGGCGCAAAGTGCAGAAGTGATATCTTGGTGTTGGGTGAAGACGCGGAGGACGCGTCGCTTCGACGAGTAATGGTAATGACGGCACCAGTGCACGGACGTTCTCGGAGGTAACAGCGGCGATGCTGACTATCGCTTGCTGCTCCATCACGTCGTCGCCGCTGGAGACACGTAGAAAGTGATCGAAGTTGATTCCAGCCAGAGTCTCTCGCGCTGCGACTTGCATCCCCAACTACGCCTTCGCTTTCACGCATGGGTCACAGCAGTCGGCCAACGCTACCCAGTGCTGCCTCGGCATTTCCCTTCAACTTTCCCATTGAGCGTTACTCCCTCATAGATCCGGCACTAACTCTGTAACCCTGCTGCTGCCTGTCGAGCCCTTTCTATCATTGAGGATTACTCGGGAGAGAGGTGCTTGCAGTACGCACATTTCATTCACCAATACCGACTTCCATCGTCAACCCATTCGAGCGCCCCGCCACCATGTTCACGAGCTTTACGGGAAACCCGCGTCGAGCGCGACAAGTCAACCTCAGTGGAAAGAAGACGAATCCTTTCGGGCCCCCAGGCTCTGGCGCCGGATCACAAGCCGCTCTCGACCGCGCTCAACAGGACCGGGCACAACGGCAGCGAGAACGAGATACATTAAATGCTGCCAAACGGATACAAAGGGTGTGGCGAGGACACTCGACTAGGAGAAGGGTGGCCGACCACGTGCGGGTCGAATGGGATAGAGCAGAGGGTTCCAGCCGCCTCTCGCAACAGGCAGCATACGCCTCTGAAGACGAAGCTCTTGCTCAATTGCAGCGGCTACTTCGCTTTGCTTCCACCAGGAGCGAAGATGACCTAAGACGAATACACCAATACGGTGCGAGACAGATAGAAACTGTGCGTTCTTTGGGTCTAGTGGCAAGCGGGCCGTGGCCATGGGCGTATTCAAGACTGCAGCGGATATTACTGGTCGCTATAGAACGGCAACTCAAGGCCTCATCAACACAATGGAATCAGATCGGGACTTCTCTTACCATATTGCAATTTATAGCGGAGCAAATACCTGCCGAGACATCTCAAAACGCCACACACTACTACCACACCCTCGCCCAAGTCATATCGAGGCTTTCCCCCGTTTTCGAAACACAGGATGGGCTGGAGATGGTCCAAGTCATCCTCAACACCCTTGTCGCGCCATTGAAGGTTACTGGATATACTTTGGACGCCTACGAAGCGCTTGGAGTGCAATTTATGACACTTCCGGTGTTAAGTTCAGACTCAACATCCCCACCTATACAAAAACTTCGAGACTCGCTTGCCGACTCGATAAACTACAAGCTGCTCGCGAATGCAATGGCTACGTTGGCCAAGAAATCGGGACTACAAAGCAAGCCTGAAGTGCAGAGCACACTAAGTCGGCTACGCTTGCTCGGAACATTCATCTACTTCCATCGCTATGCCCACAACTTTGATACCCCAGAAGCGTATGCTGTACACAAGGATTTTGTGTCAGTTGTATCCGTTCTTCTGAATTCCCTGCCCGTCAATATTGTTGATGACGACCAACCCATTGCGGAAATTACAGAAGTCGACGAAGTCAATCAAGACTCGGGTACAGTGAGCGAGTTTCTCAAACAGCAGGTTGAATCTCTGGTCCATCAAGAGGGGATTGGCAGTCTATTGGCCGGCTCATCGCAGTCCCTGGATGCTTCCGAGGACGAGAAGATCGATGAAGCGCGCCAGCTTGCCAATTACGCGCTTGCGCTACTACGCTTCTTTCCACGAAGAGGCGACGAGATACGCATGTGGCTTTACATTGGCCCATCAGAGCCATCTGGGAAGAGCACTCGGAAACTGCCTGCTATCCGATATTTCTGGGAGGCAACAAGGAGGTCCTCGGTGTTTTCTACAATCTTCAAAGACTCGCGGGCAGCCATTGGACTACTAAAGCCAAAGTCAGGTGAAACCAACAGCTCCGATCGCCCAGGAACATCCGGCCTGACACAGCACGGGTTTTGGCAGCCAGCCAAACAACAGGTGGACCGCGACGCTGCTGTTACTGACGAATGGCGGGTTATTTTGGTGTTCCTAGAACTCTACACATTCGTGCTCAAGGTTACAGATGATGAAGAGTTCTTCAGTACTAGGCAGCAGGACGTCTATGCCAGTGAAGTCCGTGACAATGGCCTGCCTTTGAGCGAAGTCAAAGATCTTACAACGTTTTTAAAGAATCTGGGCTTCACTCTTTACTTCAATGCAGTAGAAATCACTACATCAGAAGACAATACTGAGAGCAGCAGTACGGGCTTCAGCTATTTCAACCCCAAGGGCATCGACGTTCAGAGCCAGAAAGAACAGGTCGAGCCATCCATAGGTGGAGTTGCGGGACTGAGGATCGATTATGCAAAGGGACTAGTCACTGGCCTTCTTCGCATGATCTACGAACGTGATTCTCGGCGTAAATTCTTGCCGGCAGACCACTGGCTAATGACCTCCCGATTCGACATGACTGGATTCATTCCAGCCGTAGTCGAAGAGGAAGAGTCACGGCATAAGATTCAAGAGGAGGATGGAGAAGATCTTGATGATCAGGAAGAAGAATTCGATGATACACCACAACTAATTGGAACGAGTCGGACCCAGCAACAACGACGACTGGAGAAGTTGCAGCGACAGCAACGCAAGGCCTCGAGAAGGAGGTACCTTCAAGCAGTGGCTCCCCGATTGGAGATACTGCAGAATATGCCGTTCTTCATACCATTTACTACCAGAGTGCAGATCTTCCGAGAATTCGTACACCTCGATATGACCAAGCGAAGAGGCAGCTCAGATCCCGAGCTATGGCGATTCAGGCTGATGCAACAACCGAATGCTCGCGGACAATTTGAAAGACACACAGCAAGAATCAGGAGAGAGAACGAGTTTGACGATGCGTTTGAGCAGTTTTACGACTTGGGCCAGGGCTTGAAAGAGCCAATCCAAATCACTTTCCTCGACCAGTTCGGTGCACAAGAGGCTGGTATTGACGGGGGTGGTGTTACCAAGGAGTTTTTGACGAGCGTCACAAATCGAGCCTTCATGCCGACGGGCTACATCGATATGTTTGTCGAGAATGACCAACACCTACTCTACCCTAATCCCGCAGCACTCGAAGAACACAAGGAAGCTTTGCGACAGGCTGGTGTGCGCGAGGGGTCGCAGGAGTACCGTGCGCAAATCACTGAACTGCTTCAGCGTTATGAGTTCCTAGGCCGTATCATTGGCAAATGCTTGTACGAGGGTATCTTGGTTGACGTCAATTTTGCGCCCTTCTTCCTGCGCAAATGGGCTCTCACAGGTGGTGCTGGCTCCGCGCCCAACGAGTCAGGCTACCGCCCTACGCTCAATGACCTGCGTGATCTCGACGAAGAACTGTACCAGGGCCTGCATAAACTCAAGACGTACAATGGCGACGTGGAGGATTTCTCGCTCAACTTCACTGTGACAGACACCATTATCGTCGACCACACTACCACACCCAAGAAGACCAAAGCTATCACCAAGGATCTCAAGCCCGACGGCTCCAACACGCCCGTCACGAATCAAAACCGTCTCGTCTACATCAGCTACATGGCACGTCACCGCCTGCAAAACCAGCCCTACGCCCAAACAGCCGCCTTCCTACGCGGTCTCAGCACAATGATTCAACCCTCCTGGCTCTCCATGTTCAACCAATCCGAACTTCAAACCCTTATCTCCGGCACGCGCACCTCCATCGACGTCGAAGACCTGCGCCGCAACACAATATATGGCGGCACCTACGTGATTGGCGACGACGGCCTCGAGCACCCCACCATTCAGCTCTTGTGGAAGGTCATGAAGGAAATGTCCGACGACGAGCGCCGTGCTGTGCTGAAATTCGTCACCAGCACACCGCGTGCTCCGCTCCTCGGCTTCGCGACGCTCAATCCGCGCTTCAGTATTCGCGATGCGGGCAGTGATCAGGAGAGGCTGCCGAGTACCAGCACATGCGTTAATCTGCTCAAGCTACCCATGTATCGGGATGAGGCGACGCTCAAGGAAAAGTTGCTGTATAGTGTTTTCTCCGGTGCTGGGTTCGACTTGAGTTGAGGCGATTCACCTTCCTTCTTTTCACTTTTCAAAGTCTCGCAGGTGGTCAGGCAAGTCCAAGGGCGAGAAACATGTTTGCGTAAGGGCACATACAACGCACAAACTAGAATTCCTTTATGAATGAACGTCCTTTTTTTTTATTCGCATAGATGAAGCATGTGTAACTCTTCTTTCTCTTACCTTTTCTTGACCTATGTCTGTGGTAGATTTACATAGATATTTTCTATAGAATGAAGAAAGGGTAGTTCTCCCAGTCTATTGTTTCATGTACCTACATCATATACGTAGCATTCCGCCGTTCAGGCACATGTCACACATGATCACACAGCCAAAAAAGATATGTTGTGAGGGCGTGATATCCTAGGATCGTCAACTGGTATGTAGATAAGAATTTCTCTATCTAGTAAGAATATATAGGAACTTTGGGTATATGAGTTTGCTGCTGCTGCTAGTCATGTACAACAGTCAGGTGTACGCATGTGTCTGTGTATGTGTAGCAGCGCCTGTTGATCAAAGGGGAGGGAAAGAAAGAATATCATAAGCAGCTACCAGGCCAACTCGATTCTCAATTCCCAATTCAAGAAGCAAAGCGCGGGTGGGTGGTAGTTCAGGTTTGTAGAAATAGTACAAAAAACAGAGAGAGCGAGAGAGAGCAATGATTGCTCTGCGAGCAGCATGGAGACTCTACAGCAAAGCGCGCGCTACGCCTAGTGTCGCTCTGGCATCTGATGCTGTCGTTTGAGATAACTTGCCTGTTTTTTTTGTTGCGTTAGCTTTCTGTCGTCACAACAGTCCCAAGATGTATAAGAGGCCAACAAACTCACCTCATCGAGCACAGCCTGCAGTCTCCCCTCCTCCGCCACGACCTTCTTCACCGTGTCACTGACATTGCCTTCAAGGCCTACATTACACCCCCTCGGCAGCCACCTTAGTATATGAAACGCATTTGCGTACACGCTCGTCGCGCCTGTCATGCGCCCATCGTCCGGTAGACTCGCTTGGAGTATGATTTTGAATGTCTTGAGGCCCCAGCAGTACCGGAGACCAAGGCGGACGAGGTCAGCGAAGCCGTCGAGGATATCGTGGTGCGAAGGTATGGTGAGGACGACGTGTTTGATGAGGCTGCGGGAGCGCTGGTGCAGTGTCGAGAGCGTGTGTATGCCGCTGGTCAGGCTGAGCGTGAAGACGTTGTCACTGTATAGGACTTGGCGTGCTTCCTTGTATATCTGCTTGTTGACCCGCAGGATCTCAGGGATGATGGGATCGCTAAGCGGCACTCGTTCCGGCCCGGGGCTCTGGCCTCTCACCCCTCGTTGATTTATATATGGTCGTTGCTCCGGCCCGTGAAACCATACTCGGCGTAGAACAGGTGCAGGGGCGGGGGGAAACTCGTCTTCGTCGGGTTTCTCGGGGGCGCGGTCGGCGTGGAGGAGGAGAGGCTCCTCGCGCACGAGCGCCATGTGGTATATGTGGATGCGAAGTTCAGCAGGGAGCTTCATGAAGGGAAAGGGTGTTTCGAGGACATTGTCGACGGCGCCATCGAGATGTGGTGGTGCGGCTTCAGTCTCGGACAGTGTACTGGCTTCCGGCGTCGCAAGGCCGTGTCGGACTCGCGTCGTCGAGGGGCTGGCATCGGAGAATGGGCTGTCGGGCGCTTCGTCGCTGGCTGGGTCGCATGTACGGGACTTCTTGGATCTGTTCTCGTGAGGCTCACCCTCGTCTGCAAGTATTAACCTCTTGCGCCTGGGTGCTGCGCGCCGGTCCATGGGTGACTGCTCTGATGTAGTGCAATCAAGCAGATTCGGCCAATTCATCGGAGGTGTAAGAATGTTTGGTAGTTTCTTTCTTTTTTTCCCTTTCTTCGGCTATATGGCCCCGAAGGCGACTTGGACGGGATCGAATTACGCGTCGAGCGTGCTCAATATGGTGTTCAAAACGTAGAGAGATCTTCGAGATAACTGACCATTTCAGTGGTTAGATGAAATAGGACATAGGGCTGAGTA
The DNA here is from genome assembly GCA_005212705.1 of Curvularia lunata. NCBI lineage: Eukaryota > Fungi > Ascomycota > Dothideomycetes > Pleosporales > Pleosporaceae > Curvularia > Curvularia lunata. The sequence continues at coordinate 85,622 of PELC01000028.1, read as the reverse complement.
AGACAACAAACACAGGTGTAGTACCAGCACATGCGTTTTAGTGATAAACAAAAGGCCGTCCAGGGCAGAAGTAGGAGCACGGGCAAGTGGATTCGCGGGTCAAAAGGTGGGTGATTGCGGGGTCGAGAGCAGCAGTAGCGCGTCTGAGGTCCCAGCCGCAACCGTCAATGCACATGACAGTTGGATCACGTGGTGGTTGCTTCAAGGAAGAACAGAGTATGGTGAATGTAAGCGACGGCACTGAGCATCCAGTCTTTACCGAGGAGTGGGCCGTAATATGAGGATATCATTGGACAAATTTACCTCTGTGGAATAGTTCGCACCATATTGCTATCTACATCGGCCAGAACAGTACGCATTTTCTGGCTCCGTGTCTACGCAATCGGCGTTCGGTTGAGAAATTAATAATAAAGGGAATCGGGAAACAACCGCACGCCTTGCTCATCAGCTCCACCTCCGTCAGTTTGCTGTAACCTCGAAACTCCAAAGCATCCAGACAACTCCCCGACTGTATCTTGGAAAGCATAAGGAACCGTACATATAGGCAGCCGGGCGCTCCAGCTACGGATATCACACAGTGGAGATGACAAAACTAGAAGACTCCATCTGCGCAACTCCTCGAGGCAACTTATAAGTCTATTAAGTTGTTGCTGCCAGGTTGTCGGTTCTGCTGTTGCTGTGGCTGGGCACCAAATGGGTTGGAGCTGCCGTAAGGGTTGGCGCCAAAGTTGCTCGCTGGGCCAGTTTGTGCGGGAACCAGGCGGTTTTGTTGAGGCATGCCGGTGAACTGGGAGTTCAGGAAGGGGTTGTTGCCGGTGGCATTTGCATTCACCTTGCTCAAGCCCGCACCGGCTGAGTTGACAAACGTTCCGGGTGCCGTATGTTGGGCAGGAATACGCATGTTTCCCACATTTCCAAAAGTGTCCTGGCCCTCTCCTGTGGCCAAAAGTGCGTTGAGTCGCGCAGCGGTCGGATCCATTTCCTTCTGTGGTGGCTGCGGTCGTTGTTGTTGCTGCTGCTGCTGCTGCTGCGGCTGCGGCGTCGGCTGCGGGGAGAACGATGGCTGGGAGCTGAAGGCCGGCGTGTTGAACTGTGTCTGGGTCCTCTGTTCGCTCAGGGTGTTCAACGTTGGTTGTGTGAAAGATTGAGTCGGCTGCGGTCGGTTGAAGGACTGGGCAAATGGGTTATTGGAACCAGTCGGCTGTGGCATCAGAGATTCCTGGGGTTTGTTGCTAGCCCATGGGTTGTGGCTGCCAGGCTGGAGTGTGTTCTGATCTTGCTGGGGCTGCTGTTGCTGGCTCATATCTCCAAAGCCACCAAATTGACCGTATGGGTTGTTCGTAAAAGCGGTCTGCTGGGGCTGGATAGTTTGCTGGGGCTGCAAAAACTGTTGCTGTTGCTGCTGAGCGCCAAACTGATCAAAGCCTGTCGGCTGTTGCTGCTGGAAACCCCCATAGCCCCCAAACCCATTCTGAAATCCCGTCTGCTGAGGCTGCATTCCTGTAGGCTGTGCATACGCAGTGTTGAGGAAACCAGTGTTTTGGGGTTGCTGTTGCTGCTGATTTGGATCCACGAGGTTACCAAACCAATCGACCTGACCTTGTTGCTGATAACCCTGGTTGTTTCCTGTAGGCTGGTAGGCGTTTGGCTGAGCGGTCGTCTCTCCGAAAAGCAGGTCTGCGTTGGTCTGTTCGAGTTCCTTGCGGCGCAGCTCCTCCTCCTCTTTGCTCAGCTTGATGGCCTTCTCCAGATCGTCGTCCGTCTCATCGGCCCTCGCGTTCCGTTCGCGACGCTTCTTTTCTTCCTCCGCCTCGTTCTTGCTAGCCTCAAGGGCCAGCCTAAGCTCAAGGTCTTCTTCTTCATTTCTGCGGTTACGGCGCTGATCGCCATTCCGCGCGCGCCTTGCTGCATCGTGGTCTGCGCCGTGGTGTCCTCCTCCGGGGTATTCTTCAATGCCCGTGACCCGCGACTTCCACGACTTCCTGTCGGCTCGCTCGGCGCGTAATCGTTCTTCGTCCATGATGAGAGAGGTCAACTCCTTGGCTGCCATCCGTACTGCGAGGGTCTTAGTGGCTTGCTCTCACTACTACGTACAGCGCGCTTACCGTTCTGTCCAACATCACGGCCATCTTCGTCAATGTGTTGGAATTCGCGCAGCGTCTTGATGATGTAGATGTTCTTGCGCGCCCACGTTACCACGAGCTCTGAACCCTCGTGCAGACAGTAGTCGAGCACCTTGAGCGATTTGAGCACGTGGCGCCAGTTCTTTCCCCGGTCGTTGAGGCGCTTGTCCAGCATGTCCATTACCTGATAGAAGTCGGTCGAACTAGACAGCTGTTAGCAAAGCTGGCGTGGGCATACCGGGCGCCGTACCTATTGAAGGTGATTTGGGCAATCTCTGCCATGTCCGAGCCGACCGGGCCCCATGGATCGTTGCTGGTGGCTGCAATTGTTAGATGCGCCATACGTGTAGCTCACAGGGTGCTCCCTACCATTCCGGACCTTGACTTCGACCTGGCTGTACCCCTTTGTCACGTTCTTGACGGATCTTGCGATTTTACTCATGGCTGCGACGTATCTCGAGAGTCAGATGCTGAAAGATTGCAGGGGGAAGATGTCGGAGCTGTCGGGAGAGAAGGAGGGTCGCAACAGGCGTGCAGCAGATGGGAGCTGGAGCGCTGGGCGTATGACGTGCCACTAGGCAGGGTGGGCTCGAGCAATGGGTAGCGCGATGAATCCGAGCCCTTTGAAGGTCCAGCGAGGGCGAGGATGAGGCTGTGTCTTCCGTGTGTGGACTGTGGCAAGTTGGGGTAAAATGGACTTGCAGGAGCGTCGTGGATAGACGTAATGCGAGGCTGGTGCGCTGATGACCACCTGCAGCCCATGGCCAGGGCCGAGCACCGAAACCCAGGGTCAAAGCGCTACGACGTCAACCCCAGAAATATCGCCCGCGACCTCGGGAACCCTGGAAGTACTCTTTCAATACGTGGCAGCACAATGGCATGCTCTCCAGGTGCCCGTCTCCACAGGTGCCAGAGTTGCTTGTGAACAGCCCAAGGTGCCACAGACAAGGCAAATGGCAACCCGGCTGACGAATCTGCCTCGTCAGCCGTTCTTGGTTATGCTATGCACTGCTCGGCACCTGCTCGAATAACCCTCCCGACTCTGACACGGCAGAACTCAGGGCTTCCAAATCATCATCTTTGAGCACGAGAATGCATCTAACAAAGTTCAAACCTTGTGTTTGAGAGATGTGGGCTAGAGCGCATGTAGCGTGAGTGGTGCCACTACCAGGAGCAATTCAAAGTACGGTTGGTTGGGCATCATTATTACGCGCCCTACCAACAGCATCATCGTCTCTCCACCAACACCCAAAAGGCTGCAGGGAAACCCAAGGAACGTGTGCCTGTCGCCCTTTCCATTGCGTCTCTAGCAGGCTGCTCTGTTTCTTCACACATGCACACATTGGCACAGAACGCACTTGTATTAAATTGATTCACATTTTTTGGGTCCGCTTGCGCAGAATGTTTGTAGTCTAAAAAGCGGATGTAAGTCCCTTCATTAAATACCAGTCTAAGATTTACCCATGTGCATGAGAAAGTGAGACAAAAAGATACGGGCCAGGACGCCCTTGCCAGTCTTGATGTGTCACAGACACGCCCCAACGCCTGCCATCCCGTGGTGAGCTCCCTTGGGAGAGCAACTAGAAGTGAGACCCCTGAGAACCCGCCACCAGATGAAACCTAAAACAGAAATGGAGAGAGACTTGCAATAAGAGGGAGAGGTGACAACGAGTCGGGAAACAGCCAAGGAAATGTCAGAGCGCTTCCGGTCCTGCGAACCCATGAAATCTGCCAGGCAGGACATTTTGAGCTAAACAATAGTAGAACACGCCGGCTGCGCAATCGAAAGGAAATTTTGAGACACAGGGTATACGTCCTGCTAGCCAAAAGAAAGAAACACCACTCTAAAGGATTCGCGCATATTAGTTTTTACAGACGAAAGCGACGGCCCATGATGGTACCATCATGGCTCCAGACGATCCTGTCGAGTGCACGGCAGCCCACCCGAGTCAGTGTCCGAGACTGCCCTGCGGTTTCGTCGGACATGATACCGTAACTATATGGGGTCGATCAAGGCATTAACAACCGTGAAAAATGGCGTCTATTGAACGGCAGGAGCCCACATCTCGTTGCCCATGCGCTGCTGGTTGGGGTTGTAGTGGTCGGGCTCAGTGCTGTTTGGGCGGCGGATGTTGTTGTGCTGGTAGTACATGCCGTTCTGTGCCTGGTACTGGGGCTCGGGGTAGACGTAGCTGTTGTCACCGGCGCCGGGAGATGGCAGGGCCTGCTGGCCAGGTGATTGCCAGCCCATGGCAGACATGTGAGGGCTTCCGTTCGCACTGTTGGTGCCTCCCGTCTGGTTGTGGTTGGCAGACGCAGGGGGCTCCAGAATCGGTGGTGGGCCGTAGGCGCTCGGGTGAGACGTGATGGCTGGGCGAGAGCCGCTCACATTGGAGGCGTATGACTGCGCAGTCAGTGCAGGAGATGCTCGCGGGCTAGGCTGGGGCATTTCGTGGCGCATGTGAGGGGGAACGTTCATACCGCCCATGTAGGCGTAGTCAGAGCCCTGGCGGTGCAGACCAGGCATGCCACCAGCGGGCATTCCGTTGGCAGGCGACAGAGACAAGGTACGGTCGTTGGGCGAGGGTGTGCCCAGCGGCGAGGCTGTCTCGGAGTAGTCACCACCGTCAGAGCGACCGGTCCTGCTCGAGGCAGAAGCACGCGAAGCAAGCGCTGCGGCAGTAGCGGCGGCAGCTTCCTCAACAGTACCAGTGTGGTGGTTCTGGTGACGGGTCAAAGTAGTGCGGCGTGTGAACGTCTTTTGACAATCGGCATATGGGCACTTGTATGGGCGCTTGCCAGAGTGGATGCGGCGATGACGCGCCAGAGAGCTGGAATCACTGAAAGGCTGTAGTTGTCGTTAGTCAGGAACAAAGGCAATCAAGGGGGCATGAACAAAGACATACTTTTCCACATCGCTCACACATATGAGGCTTCTCGCCAGTGTGGACACGTTGGTGGACCGTCAGGGCGGAACGCTGGATGAACTGCTTGCCGCAGTTGGGGTAGTCGCAGACATGAGGGCGGATGCCGCTGTGGATACGTTCTGGGAGTGTGTCAGTGCGCTGCGTTTTTGATGTTGCGGTCCAAGCTTCGTACCATGACGTGCGAGGTCACTGCGTCGCGCGAAACCTTTACCACAGGTCGAGCACGCGAAGGCTTTTGGTGGACCCGTGTCGGAAGCGGGCCGCCCGCCATTGTGCTGATGCTGGACCTGGTTGTCTGGCATCTGTTGTTGCTGGGCATAAGCGTGGTCTGGTGGGTTGGGAATGTAGTTGTTGTTGTTCAGCATGGGCATGGGCGCCTGCATCTGCGAGGGCGACGGGTAGCGCAAGCCGTTCATGTGCTGTTGGGGGATGGATGGGTACGAGGGCAGTTGCTGCTGAGGTTGCTGCGATGAGTATCGCGATGAGTCTGACGGGTGAGGCGAGACACCGCGCTCAGAGCCGTTCTCAGACTTGATGTGGCCGCCGTTGAGGTACGACGGCGGCGCACCGAAGTGCTGCTGTTGCATGGCGTGTTGCATGGCGAATGTGGCTCCGGTTCCTAGGGAGGCTGTTAATCTCGCGTTCAGAATCGTGTCGAGCTCCATTGTCTCGAAGCGAGCTTCGCGTGAGGAGCGACGTGGACAAGGGAAAAAGAGAGAGAGGGCAAGAGCCGGGGCGGTGCGCACCAGATGAGGGTGGGAGCGTGCTGGCAAAGGGCCTCGCAGTTGCACGCGTCGCGCTGGAGAGTAGTAGAGAGTGTGGAGGGTGGGTTGCAGAGGATAAGCAGACGTGAACGACAGCTGGCTCGATGATTCGGGCGTCGGACAGTCAGTCAGCTCGCAGCAGCGGCACAGCAGTCGAGTCGAGGATCGGACCGCGCGCAGGTCAATGCAGAGAGTCGACTGGAGGAGGAGTGTTAGTCGCGTGGGTGAAGGAGCGTGGTGGTGGTGGCCGCGAGAGCGGGTGAAGGGGGCAAAAGAGTGGCGCGCCAGAAATTGTCGGTCTGGCAGTCACGCTGGCCACGTCCTCTGGGGCGGGAAAAGGGGAGTGGAGCGGTGAGAAGGGTCTCGGGCGGGCGAGGGCGGGCAGCACGGGGCGAGAGCGGACCGGCGAGGTGGTGCAGTACGTACCTGGATAGATATAGACGGAGAGGAGGTCGGGGCAGGGGATGGGCGGTGATGGGGGGACGTGGTGTTGAAAGTCTGCAGGTACTTCTTTCCTCGTTGCGCGTAGTTGCCCAGAAAGTGCAAATGGCGCTAGTGTGTTTTCGGCCGTGGGCGGATCCCGTCCAGGAGCTAGTCAACAAAAGGGACTCTGGGATGTGCGAGGCCGCGTCCAAGCGTCTGAGAAGGGCCTCCGGCTACTACCACACACACACCACCACTACGACCGCCGCCGTCTGGTCTGGCGCTGCTGCAAAAGTGATCCGACGTGCGAGACGCCCGACTGAAACCGCCCGTCTGGCCGACGGCTTGCCCACGCGCGACGGGCCCGAGGCAGGGATCACCGACGACGGCCAACCGCAACGAACCGGCAGGCCCGCCTGGCTCTGCTGCAAATAACGCTCTCCCGACGAGGGGGCGAGCCGTTGTTGACGTCGCCGGAACGACGCTGTGCGCTCGCTGGGAGATTGCAGATTGCTTTCGCCCAACAATGTCGAGCGCGGCGTCGGCGTGGTTGCTCGTCCTCACACCCAACTGCTGGTGTGTGGCGCGCTGGATCGCCGCGTTGCTTTTGGCCGGCAAAAAAGAAACGACGGGACAAGGCAATTGAGGCGGCGGCTGCATGTCATTGTTAATCGGGTTCGCGAGCCGTGCGCTGGGTGTCATGCGGCTTACCTCTAGGGACGGTGGTATCTCTCAATCGCTGTCGCTTTGTTCGCACGGAGGTGGTGTCGAGATCTGGAGAGGATCTGGGACGCTCTGGACAGGTGGTGCGTGTACGCTGCAGAAGGGTAAACAAGCACTCCCGCTCGTCGCCAGCAGCCCGGCACGTTCAAATACAACGACATCAGTGCATTCGAGTGACGCCTAGTGCGGAGCAGCCCTATCCTTGCGCTCATCTCGCGCTCGCGACACTACAGCTTCACCATGACGCTTCCTGCTAGTATGCCATTGCTAGCTGTCAAGGAGCGCCGGGGCAGTCATGCGCCCTTGTTTGGGGCGTGTGGCGCTCCTGTGCACAGATGGAGATCCACCACCCGGGCGACAGCAGCATCGTTACCAACGTATGTACATGCTGCTTGTACATGAAATGGCTGTACATGTATCTGTCGCAGCGCCCATGATGCCATGGCAGTTGGGCGCGCATCGCAGGCGCTCATTCGCGGGGCTGCGCGAGGCTTTGCAATACGAGCATGACAGCGCCGTCGCCGTCCCCTTGCCCCTTTGGGCGCGCCTGTGGAATTACACAGTACATACAGCGACTCAGCGGTTCCTGGAGGCGTGCTGGGATGCGGGAGCAGGGGCCAGTTGTCGAAGGGCCATGGAAGGCCGCTAGAAGGAACAAAGGCACGGTGCATAACCCTTTGCTAGGACGTGCAGCGGGCGACAAGTCTGCGTGCCGGCAAAGGGCCCAAGCACGCAGGTGGGTTTGAGGCTGCAGAAAGAAGCATAGCAGTCGCATCTATTGGCGAGGCTGGGCCCAAATGGCGGAGGCTGGAGACGCCCGCGGGTGCTGTGAGACAGCCATGGGCGCCCCTGACGGCGACCGCAGCGGAAACACCATGGGCTCGCGAACGGCGGGCCTTTACCACCCTCCACCGCGCCGTGCATGGGCGATATATATGGCATCAGACGGCGATACATAGTACACACCAAGACACCCTTATAAGCAACGCCAAATCGACGATGGTAGCATCTCTGTCTCGAGAACCACACCCACCACTTGGCTACTGTACTGCGATACTGCCAGTCCCGCGGCCTGGGGAACCGGGATGGGGGCCGCGGGTCCTCGGCGAGAGGCACAATTCCATGCTACGTACTATGTGCGTATAGCACAGCAGCATGCTCTACACTGTCTGGATTCGCCCACCGACATTTCATCCACATTCCTATCGTCGACACCTCTGTAGTTGCGGTGAAGGAGTCGTGCGCCTGGGGGCGCTCGGTATGCTTCCGCTAGATCCGTCCGTGCTTGCGCGTCCCACGCCGGCCAAAGTATTTGCCGGGGCCCACCTCGCAGCCTCACTCGCCGTGTTTCGATCATCGACACACGTACCCCCTAAACAGTTGTGCACGCCCTCTCATAACACCTACTACCCTGCATTACGACGACACCCATCACACACATCACAAAAGCATAAACACCCACCGCCGGTCCCAACTACGCCTGTCCCAACTGCAATGCTCGCGCGATCGACGCCCCAGCCCCTAGGCCCGATCCGGTGACCCTCGCTCGTCTGCTGCTGTGACTGCACCACCACCCTCCATTGCCGCTAGACTGGCACAGTTGTTTCATCATGATTTTGCAAATTCAAAGAGCTATTTCGGGCTTTGGAAGCACAGGGCGCCTCAGATATCCTCGCGCTTTGTGTCATCCCACCGCGCCCACTGGCCCAGCGGCTGCGGCCCCAGCTCCCCTTGACCAACGTTCCGGCGCAAGGGCGACTTGCTGACAACCCTGGCCAGCCAGCCTTCCCACACGATCCGAGCGCCCTTCTCTGCAATTTCTAGAAGCCGCCTTGCATCGCGCCTGTGTCACGGAGCGCTGCACATAGTACTCGCCCACTCCCTGTCTGCTTTTCCAGAAAATTACCCCTGGTCCCGCCATCTCTGCACACGTGAGCACACAAGATGACAGAATCGGCACACTGCAATTACACGCAGTCATGCTTCGCAAGAGTAGTGCCACCTTTCTATCCGCCCGAACAACTGCTAGCTGCAAAATGCTCTTGTGCTTGCTGCTGTCCGGAATGCGCCGTTTTGGTGGCTAGCAGCCGATGCCACCGCGGGACCAAATCCGACTCGCTTGCATCCGCATGAAGGCGACCCATAACCTTCTGCATTCGGCCCGGTTGGTCTTGTGCTGCTCCTGATCTGCCCTGCTCCACCAGCGCCCAGCCATGCCTGCGATTGCATCGTGAGCCCCTTTTCGTTCCATTGCAGCATGGCGCGCTTTTGTCCGCGTGATCACTTGGGCTCTGTCGATTTTGACGTTGGACAGCAGGCCCAAATGTGTGCTGTTTGCAAAACTACCAGATACTCGGAACACGGCCAATGCTATACCCGCTGCCCAACTTGGACCTCTTACCACCATAGCTTGCCGTTCCGGTGCACAGGGTTCCTCGCGCCATGGCAAAAGGCATTCTATGGCATGCGCGGTGTGCCAATGGCGCCAAAACGCTCAAAGAGCGGGCGAAACACGACGGGCTGCACAGACATCTCACGCGGTCAGCGAGTCAGTTTGCGTCATCAAACGTGCCGAATTGAGTTGAATCTACTGCTCTACTGTACATGGTACACTCCCATTTGCGAGACCGACGGAACCCTCCTGTCGGCCCGCACAAAATACTGCAAAAAGAGAAGGTTGTCAAGCCGACTTAGGCCCGGTATGAAATACAATACACATGTAACAGAGCAAAAATGAAAGAAAAGGGCCGATACTAGATTGACTGCCCACCACGCCGCTCCTCAGATCCTAGGAACTCCACCAGTGCCGAACAACTCCATCTTCACCCGTTCACTTGGAACGCCATAGCTCTTCAACTTGGCCTCGACGTCGAGCATGAACGATGTGGGTCCGCACAAGTAGTACAGCGTGCTGCTGTTGTCCGTGTGGAGGTGCTTGCTGCCAACCCGATCGAGATCCACGCGACCTTTGATATCGTAGTCGCGTCCCTGCATATCCTCCTCGCTGGGGCTTGACAGGTAGTACACGGCATGCACGTTCCCATGGTTCACCACACATTGGTCGATGTGTTGCTTGAAAGCCCTGGTCTTTGAGTTGCGCGCGCCCTGGATCCAAGTAATCTGCCGAGATGGGCTTTGCTCAATCAAAAAATTGAAAATGCTTGTCAGCGCAGTTAGGCCGACACCTGCCGAGATGAGGACTACAGGCGTCTCTTCTCCCGCTTCCCCGGCGTCGAAGAAGAAATCGCCGAATGGATGCGATAGCTGGACCACATCGCCCTCGTTTTTCAGGTCATGCAGCAGATTGGAAATGTACCCCGCGTGCGTCATGTGCTTGGGCTCTCCGATTTCAATGCCAGGCTCCCTCTTGACGCTGATTCTCAAGTACTTCTTGCCCGGTGCGTCGCTCAAGCTGTACTGTCTGGCCTGCCACACACCGCCATCCAGCTCGTCGACAAACACGTTGACCGAAACATACTGTCCTGGCTTGAACATGGGCAGCTTGAGACTGCTCTTGACCGGCTCGAGGTAGAAGGACGTAATCTCCTCACTTTCCTTTTCTTTCTTGGCAATGGTGAAGTCTTCCCAATCCGGCCAGTACGACGTCTCCTTGTACAGCTCATCTTCTTTTCCAATCATGATGTTGGCCAGCTGCCAGTATGCCGCGCCCCATGCCTCGAGGATCTCGGGTGTTGCTGCGTCTCCCAGGACCGTCGCCATCGTCTCGAGCAGGTACTTTCCTACAACGGCATACTGATCTGCGCGGATGAATAAGCTGGCGTGCTTGTGGCAGATGAGCTCGAGTGCAGGGCCCAGATTCCCCAGATCATCAATGTTGGCGGCGTAGGCGTACAGAGCTCCCGCGAGGGCTTGGGCCTGGTGGCCCGTGGCCTGGTGTGTGTTGTTGAAGACGTTCTTGAGCTCTGGATGCGCCACGAGCATGTCATGGTAGAATCGCGCCGTGATTTTTGTACCGTGCTCAGCGAGAACGGGAACGGTGCTCTTGATGATTTGGACTTGGGACGGTGTAAGGCTGGTCATTTTTGTTTTTCCTCTTCGTGTGTGCTGTGTTGCTGTTGCTTAAAGGTCGTGACGTTTAATAGTGTGACGGATTTGACGTAGGTGATACCTAAGCACCACTAATCAAGTCTACTTGTAAGTCTGTGTATGTGTCTGTATGGAATGGCCAAACAACCCTCTTCCACACCGACACATATATACCTACCTTCCCATTCTCTCGCTGTCTCGCTGTCTCGCTATACCATCATCAACATCATCCGATGCCCCCATCCTTCCACCCGTTCTTTCCTACAAGACCCGTTTGACACTGTGTATCTCCGCGGTAAAACATTTTTTTCCTTTCTCCATGGCAGGACCCCAAAATAACCCCCAGACAACATACCCCTTGTCGCACGTGCAGACGACTCAGACATGCTTTTCTTTTTCTGTCATGGCTTGTTTGTTTGCTTGGCAGATGAAACACATGGGCCCTGCCAGCCAACATCCTACTACATGTGTGTCTCGTACGACCGCGGCGACGGGCAATTTGTAAGCTGGATCTGGCAGTGGTCGAAAGAGAAAAAAAAGTGGGAAGCTCTTCTTTTTTTTCGTCCTCGGTAAATATGCGAATTACGTATTGATTAGGTACAAGTTACACATGCTAGGAGGATTTCTCCGCTACTTCCGCCAACGCAGGACGTTACCGTTGTGTCTTGTCGCTTTTTGCGCGAGGCACGAGTAGCTGGATAGTTTTTCAGGCGGGAGCAATGCTCTCGTACATGTGTAAGTATGTAGAGAGAATTAGGGAATAAAGCATGTGTGTTCTATACTCGCAACAACCCCATATTTCCCAACTACCTTCACAAACACAATAGAAACATGTGTATCTCTTCTTTTTTTTTCCTGCTTTTCCTTCACGTTCACAGCAAAATCGTCAGCGGAAACGGAGATGCTTTCGCATGGCATTACAAACACACTCATGCTCATGCTCACCCCATGCTCGCTACCTAGCCCACGAAAACGCACCGGATCGGGCATTCCCCGTCCCCGACTTCAGACCTCAGAGACTCATCTGACTAACAAACGTACTCACGTGGGACATATGCAAGAAAAAAAAAGTCAGGCCATAGACGTCAGATTGTGGCCTTCGCATGTTGTTACCCTTTTTTTTTGGTTCCAAAGGAAGGGGCTGAGCGGGAGAGCTAGGGAAGGCGTGCGGCTCGGCGCACGCGGGTGATGATGAGGTTTGAGGGAACTACATACTCTAAAGAGAAAGGTCGAGATTATTCAGGATGATGGAGGGTTGTGCTGCAGGGAGGGGAGGTGAGTAAGATCATGACTGGTGATGATGGGATGCCTGGCTTGGTTGTTGTAGGGTTTTTCTCCGCGGAAAAGAGAAAAGGGTGGAAAAGTGCGCAGAGTCAGAGTGTGACGTGTGTAGGTACGACAACATCATTTGCAAGTGGTGATGCGACTCTGAGTTCTGCGCCTGGGGCTATGTTTAGGTGAGTGGCAGGTGGTTCTCTGGGTGCGTGGTATGCACCGGGTACGAATGGGACGTAGAGGGGAGAGTCTCGGAAACTTTGGTGTGCCCGTTGTGCTGAGCAGAGAGTTTTCTACTCAAAGATCTTCGGCAACATCTTGCCTTAAGGATTAACTATTCTGTTAACTGGAAATACTGGAGATGGTGTTGCGGCTCAGACCCGTTTGGCAGGTCAATATACCCGTTTGGGTAATACAAGCCTTCTGTTGAACGCTGCGGTAGTGTAGGGGCCCCGACAAAAAAACTGATAGGGGTCAACCCTCACCAACATCTAACCTACACAACATCTACATCATATTAAGATTTAAAGACCAGCTTCTCTAATATAAGAGCTTCTAAGACACGTTCAATGAAATATTTAGAAAGAAAAATATAGTGTTTTCGCGGAGTTCTGTAGCATTGAATTCCCAGGTCAACCCTATCAGTTTTTGTCGGGGGTGGGGCTGTTTGGTTGCGCTCCAGTTCCAGTTCAGTTCAGTTGGGCTAAACCAAATCGAGTAAGTGGTGTACCTTTCCATCTGGAACTGGGGCTCGTAGGATTCAGTTCAATATGAGTCTGAATGTGCGGGGCTTGACCCTGCATGCTGTTCTGACTGGACAATGATCTGCACTATAGTTACCGATAAAGGGAGGTGCCCTTTGCCTATGTACTCATGAACATTGTATGTCTGTTGCGTAAACTGCTGTGTATTGTCTGTGCATAGTTCTTGATCCGACTGTTCGGCTTCAATGACTTTAGGCCCTGATTTCTGATTCGCATTTCGGGAAGATTTCCCAATTCAACTCAACTTTCAAGCACTCTGCGAAAATACCCGGCGTTAGTCTGGTGCAAATGCAATGCTTCGATCCACCGCCGTTCTACTCATCTCACCCCACGGGGTAAGCCTAACTAGCGGCTGTGGATGCATCGTGTCTACTGAGTCACCCTGAATGACTCTCCTTCAATATAAGAACGAGCATATCGACGGCCAGGACCATCAAATTCATACGTCCCAAACTAAAAGAAATTCGAGACAGCACGAGAAAAACACCATGACAAACGAAAGTAAGCCAATCCTTCAGCGAGTCTGCAATAGCCCACACATCATTTACACAGCACAGTCCCTACCGACCTCAAAGCGCGCGTCAAAGCTTCCTACGACGCTATCGCAGACACGTACAATGCCGATTTCACCAATCCCAACGAAGCCCTTCGTCTGGACTACCTCGGTCGCCTACTCACCAAGCTGTCGTCCCACACCACAGCCAACGTGCTAGAGCTAGGCTGTGGCGCCGGGGTGCCCGCAACAAAGTTTCTACTTGAGCGCCCAAACCCAGTCTTTCAAGTCACGGGCAACGATATTTCTACCTCGCAGCTCAATCTCGCGCGGAAAAATTTGTCCGCGTACGAGGATCGCTTGACCCTGGTCGAGAGCGATATGCTGAGTCTGTCTTTCCCACCCGCCAGCTTTGATGCAGTCACAGGCTTCTACAGCATTATTCATCTGCCTCGAGAGGAGCAGACACAGCTCATGGCTAAGATCGCAGAGTGGGTTAAGCCCGGGGGTTATCTGCTTGCGAACTTCTCTGTCGTGGCTGCGTCGACGTCTGAGGAGGACAAGTGGCTGGGTCATGAAAAGGGGTGGATGTTTTGGAGTAGTTGGGGAGAGGACAAGAGTGTGGAGATGGTGGAGAAGGCAGGATTTGAGGTCGAGATCAGAGAGGTCAAGCAGGCTGATGGAGATAGCGTGTTTGTTTGGGTGCTGGCGAGAAAGGTGGGGAAGTGAGGGCACTGTGCTGCTCTGGAACGGGAAACGGTCAGGGTCTGTGGGTTTGTTCTTGGATAACCCGTTACGCTACTTGGTGAATACATCTCTCCCGAATTTCTTATCAATGGAGGCATAGCAATCCTTGCTTCCAGTCCAGCCACCTCCGACCTAAAGGTTCAACAACCGCAAAACCCTCTCGGTGAATGATAACACTAAGAAATGGTTATCCCATCTGCAACCATTCCTGACTCACAAATTTTATTCAACTGTATTCCTGAAAAGCAAATAACACCGAAACCCAAAGTCTAGATCTTCTGAAGCTATTGTCCCACCAAACCGGTGAGCAGAAAACAAAACAATAAACCCCGTTTCCTGGATAGGAAACAAAAAAGAAACCTCGCTAATACTGGCATTGAACGCTTGCTATCTAATCAGGACGCATATGACGAATTTCTCCCAACAAAGCAATATGCCAAACTTGGCTCCTAGTGCAGCGAAATGTGAAGCGAAATGTGCAGGGAAATGTACACGTGTGCTCGTCCCTTGACCGGGGAAAAGTAAAGAGATGGCCAGGGGAAGCCAGCGCATATCGGTCGTCTTGTGTTGCTTTTCTCTCGCAGCTATCCCTCGGCCCCTTTCTTTTGTTTTCTTTATGCAATGAAAATACGAGATTACGCATGGAATTAGCTGTTTATGCTACATATTTGGATCGACCGTTTGTTTTGATCGTTATGCAGGATAAACTTAGGTATGGGGTTTGAAGGACGTAACACTAGGCTTCACCGGACGGTATTTGGAACTGGTTGGATGGGATCTGGTTGCAAGAACATGAACGCTGTGTATGCATCGTCATCGTCATGTACTGGCTATAATCTCTGGCGTCTAACTGTACTTTGAGTTCAGTGGTGAATTAGACATTGAACGGACACCACAACAATGTTGTTGACATGTAGTGAAATTTTCACAATCTTCCTGTCCATATTAAACGCGAAAACGTCTGCAACTGCACGTATGAAATCTTCTACTGTATCAATATCATCCTACTTTCATGGCGTACAAATAAATTTCTTTGACCATAGGGAATAAGGTTATGAAGTGTACTGAACAATACAGTTGCATGCCGGTCTGCTGGCTCACGATAAAGTCAATCATCACGCAGAGACCTGTGGACTGATTGTCTCTACTGGCCGTCCTTTTGAAACCATTTCAAGACGCATCACAATACAGTCAACACAAAAGAGCAAGGTTTTTACATAAAATACATGTATGACATTATGATCAGCAAGTACGAACCCCATTTTCCCCTCTCAGATGCAAATCAAACAGCCGGAATTTCGTGGATATCGCAGTACATGTCTAATCATACAAGATCTTTAGCTCCACCAAGAACTGAAGAAAGGCATTCAAGTAGTGGTGCACAGTGTGTGTATCCGTGACTTGTTTTGCCTCCTGTGAGCCGAACAACTCAACGGTAGTCATTCGAGTTGTAGCCAGACCTGTTTCCCTGGTGTCCTCCGCCATTGCTGCCGCGATGTCCACCTCGACCACCTCGACCTCCGCGGCTTCCCCTGTCTTCACGAGGTGGACGGTCACTGTACGGGTTGCTGCCCTGATAACCTCCGCTTCCGCCTCCACTTCGGCCGAGGATTTCGTCAGCTGGTCGGTAGAACCTCTCGTCCCGTAGCGAGCTGTTGTTGGGTGCCTGACGTGGCGGTGGCGCACCATGTTGTTGATTGGAGTTGCCCATCCATGCAGGCCGTTGTCCGATTGGTGGTGGGACAGGTGGAGCTCCGTACGGAGGAGCACCGCCTTGCCAGCCACCTACACCAGGCGGAGGTACCCAACCCGGAGGTGGGGGAGGGAAGAAATTGGCACCTGGTAGAGGAGGGAAACCGCCGGGAAATGGAGGGGCAAAGTTGGGCGGTGGTGGTGGATAGCCTCCAGCCGGGCCGCCATAGCCCCCTCTGTTGTTGTCCCAACTGCCGCCTCCACGGCCATTCTGATAGCCTCCTCGTCCGCCACCGTTCTGGTAATCGTTACGCATGTTGTCGTTGCTACGACGATCATTGAAACCTCCCCGGCCACCTCCGCCTCCACGACCGCGACTACGGAAGCCACCACGCTCGTTGGAGCGACGTACCGCTTCAGCCTCACCCGGACTAAGGGCTGGCTTGGGCAGCTTAACGCCATCAAGCAAAACAGACTTGTGTGCCCTGCTGGAGGTTACAGACGGCATCTCGTAATAGACCCTGTGTTGTCGGTAAGTGGCCCGAAGATAATAATGAAAGATAAGAATCAGAAACAAAAATCAAATGCGTCTTACCTCATTGAACGATCCTGAGTGATCTCAAAATCTGTCACGCCATCGGCATCAAATGGTGGCACAAGCTGACTGTCCATAACAAACAGGTCGTGTGGCTCGACATCTCCGTGGAGCGCACGACTCTTGGCAGGATCAATCCTGTATTTCTGCTGGCCCTTGCGATAGAGTGCCTTCTCCACGTCGTCGAAAAGACTGCACTCTTGGGAGAACATGAGGGTTTCCTTACCAAATTCGTTTCTTTTCTTCTCATCATCTGACAGCTCAGGGTACTTTGTGGCCATGGCATCGAGAAGTCGCTTCTCATCAATGAAAGGCAAGATCGCGACACCCTGCCAAGCAAACTTTTTACCGTTGAGATCGATGGGGAAGTCCTGGGGATAGAAGTCTACAATTGAACTGTTCGGGTCCTCCATGAGCACGCGGAACGGTTCGGGGATTGCATGGTTGGATGCTGCAGGCAAGACACCCATCAGTTGTTCGTAAGGATGGAAGGGCTTGCCCTTTTCGAACAGTTTGCGGGGATCCATATCTTCGAGACCCACAAAGTCGGCGGCGAATGGAGCGTAGTGGTGTGGGAAGTACCATGTCCAAGAAGGGCAGCCTTGCATATAGTAGGCCAACACCCAACACAGACCTTCAGCATACTGGCGTGCGACTTTGTTGCGGAAGGCAATGTCGTCGGGTGCAACGCCAAACTTTTGCTCGTAGTATCGCTCTTCATAGCCGTCCTCCCAAAGCCTGACGGTGTCCTCTGGAGTGCCATCCTCTGTGTTTTGGGTCTGACCATCTTGTGCTGGAGACTCAGGGACGATTGGAGTATTGCGTCCAGGTGTCCCGTTGTCGAGGTCCTCGAGGTCATCTGCTTTACGTTTTCCAAGATGAACTGGTGTCTCAGTACCAGAGGCAGGTTCTGAGGCGGGTTCCGAAGCTGGCTCCGAAGCCGAGGCTGGCTCAGGCTCCGAAGCAGAGGTACCTTCGGCCTTGGCTTTCATGAGCTCCTTGAGCCTGGCAGCTGCACTCTTGTTGGCCTGAGGATCCCGAGTATGCATAATATCCTTGTGGACATCGCGGACCTCCTTAGATTGAGCCTGCTTAGGATCAAAGAATACAATGCCTGCACTGGTGTAGGTATCCGTAGTCTCCTTTGCACGCTTGAATCCTGGTACAGAAAGCCCATTTTCTTCTGTTCGTCGGCGTTTGTTGGCGTTGTTCTGGGCTTCGCGTCGAGCCCTGTTAGCTGCCTGGCGGTCTTGAACTTCCTTGCGCTTCTTGAAAATACCGGCTTCTCTGCTGGCAAGCGCCGAAAGAATTTGCTGTACACGGCGCATATCAGGATACCCATCCTTTGTTATGTAGTCATCCATGTCGGCGGCCAGGTCTCGCCAAATACTAATGAGTAAATCGATACCCTGGTCGCGAATCTCAAGACTAGGCAAGTGTGGCAGAAAGTCGTTACCGACGAAGAAACACATGAAGACCCAATCATCGAGTGAACGCTCCAAATCATACTTAAAGGTGCGCTGGGGCGTGTCCATTTCGACAGCCAAGTATTCTCGAAGGATATTGGTGTGTAGCCATATAAAAGGCTTTAGCTGGTGGTCAGATCTAGCCCATTCCTCATCTGCTTCTTCTTCAGTGAGTTTTTTGCCATCATCAGGGAATTCACAGTTGGTTCGGATATGGCCCTTGCGCCCACAGCGCGTGCAGACCTTGTCCTTACCAGAATCGAAGAAGACATCTTCTCTGAGAACACGGAAATGAGGCTCATGAGTGGCAAGACTCAGCATGATCAAGTCGGCATCCAAGCCGTAGATGACGTGCGAGGTGTTGGGGTCATGTGTAGGCATAGCGCGTTGTGAGCGGATGAAGTTCATGATTTTGTGTTCGCCTTCACCAGGCACAGATGCATCGGAAATGATGACTTTCATGTCTTTCCAAGAGGGATCGGTTGTGAACTTGTAGGCACACCAGTATTGAAGACTCTCGGCAAGCAGATGCATAAACGGTGTACCAGGTGTGATTGCATTGGAGTCCCAGGTCTTTTCAATGACCTCTTCGAGACTATTGATGTCTTCGCCGCGGCTGGCTTTCTGTGAATTGAGCATCTTCTGAAACTCTGCACGCTCGTCGTCCTTTTCCTTTGCCTCTTTGGCTGAGCGGAAACGACGCGAGCGCTGTTGGTTCATTTTGGCACGAGGCGCAACGCCATCGACGGCCATGTAGAGCAGCTTACGCGGGCGCACCATACCGAGAACGCGATCAGTGTATTCGAAAATGGCAAGCATCATGTCAGCTTCGGTCTTGGGCGCCGGCTTGTCTTCGGGGTGCGAGCATGGATGAACAATGCCGTTCATGTCGAGGTACAGATTGTCGAACTCTTCACCGTTGGGATTGGGCCCGGTGCGGTCTACGGGTATGACGGCATCGCCGACCTTCTTCGGCATTTCTTCTTGGACACTGGATACAATTTTGGGGTATTTCTGGCTGAGCCAGCGAAACATCGCGGGAACACCCATGGTGGCGGTAGGCGCTCAGTAGCGCGCTGCGTACGGGTAGGAGGAGTGCGACGCCGGCGCGGACGCGTATGCTAGTATTCTGGAAGTCTGGGTAGTATTGCGGAGATACTAGGGAATGGGTGGAAAGAGTGGTGATCGACGCCTCTGTCGACGAAGCGCCGCTGGAAAGAAAGAAACTGCCCTGTGGGCAAATGAGAGGCCCTTGTCCTCTTTGATGGCGCAGGAGGCGGTATTCAACAGCTGCAAAAAAGAGCTTCTCAGAATCACAGGCTCTTTTGGCGCGCTGTGGCCGCGTCGCACACGCAAAACTGATAAGGGACAGGGGGATTGGGTGAGTGTTACGGTGAAAGAGACGGACGAGGACGCGCGAATGTTGAAGAGTTGCTGCCAAGATCCGGAGCCGGCGTTTAGCCGACCCTGAGACAGGGATGCGGGCGAGCCGCAGGCCGTGCGCCGAATTATACGTGGAGCTCGAATGGACACTTTGGTGCCTTCACCTGTGCGGACGGTATTCACGGTGACTGTGCAAGGCGCCGGGCAGATCCGATGATTGCTCACACATTCACCGTCACTTTCACCACACCGCAGCCCCTGCAATGAAGCCATAGCCCGCCCAGTCCTTCAAGATGATGCGAGTACTCGAGGCCAACGCGCCTCCCAAGCAAACGGCCACAGATACTATCAGCACATTGAGCGGGCGGCTGACGAGCGCAACCCTTCTCGAGGACCGCCGCGCTGCCATTCTCGGCCTCCGTAGCTTTGCCAAGGAATACCCTGCCTCGGTCGCATCAGGCGCTCTGCGCGGTCTCATAACGTCTCTTACCAAAGATGGAGACGACGTGGACACAATCAAGGTGGTGCTGGAGACACTGCTCATGCTCTTCCACCCCGATGAGAATAGCCCCGAGGCGTCCGAAGAAATAGCACTGTGGTTGGCAGATCAATTCTCTCAAGTATGTGCTTCCCTCTGGTGTACCTGCTAGTGCTGAGCTTATAATAGCGACAAGACAATATCACTCTGCTCGTTGACCTGTTGGAAAAACCTGACTTCTACTCCCGTTTATACTCGTTGCAGCTGATACGCGCCATCTCGCAAGCACGACCCCAACGAACCCAGGAATGTGTCCTCACAGCCCCCGGTGGCATCGAGCGCCTAGTCGCAACCCTAGACGATCCACGAGATGCCGTGCGTAACGAAAGCCTAATCGTACTTACCGACCTAGCCCGCTCCTCTCCTGAACTTCAAAAGCTGTTTGTTTTCGAAGATGCATTCACCAAGATCTTCAACCTGATAAATGCCGATGGTGGACTTACACAAGGTGGGGTTGTGGTGCAAGATTGTCTAAGTCTGTTGGCTGCACTCATCCGCTTCAATGTATCGAATCAGACCAACATTCGCGAGATGGGACATGTGGCACGATTTGCTGCACTGCTTCCTGGTGGAAAGAAGCCAAAAAAGCCGCGCTCTAATGTTGAGGGTGAAGATGACTGGGTCAGTCCGCAGAGTGACAAGAATATCTGGGGCTTATTGGCCATCATGCGCATGTTCCTCGTAAAAGGCAGCCCGGGCACACTGCAGAACCAGAATGTCTTCCAACAGCATGGCCTTGTCCGTCAGCTCTTGAACATCACTTTCGACCCTGCAACTGCAATGCCAATCAAAATCGAGGCTCTCAACACTTGCGCCGATCTCATCAGAGGTAATGCTCGGATACAAGAAGGCTTTGCCCAAGAGCAGGTTCGGCCCATTGTCGAACCTGCCACAAACGGTGTGGCTTCTCCAAACGGTACCGCGCAGGTATATGTTATTGAAGCGCTTCTCAACCTTGTCCTCTCCCCTGCGCCCAACGAGTTTTTCGACTTACGCAATGCGGGCTGTGAGTGCATCAAGGCTTACTTTTACAACCACCTGCAGATTCAAGAACATTTCCTCAACCGAGCCATCGGCGGTCACGAAGGTGGTGACGAGACGGCTAATGCACTGACTATATTGATGTCGGGTCCGCAAGTCCCCCCAACTGGGGACCCATACAGGATCTGGTTCGCGGCAATTCTCGTCTATCATCTCATCTTCGACGATTACCAAGCAAAGAACACTTTGATGCAAGTGAAAGAGGGCGATGCGGAAAGTGGCGAGGAAGTTGTAACATGTATACAAACACTGACTGCCAATCTCATCGCAAGCCTGCAGCTCGGCGAAGACGAGCGCATCTCAATTGCATATTTGATGCTTTTGATAGGTTGGCTGTTTGAGGACGCTGCGGCAGTGGACGACTTCCTAGCAGAGGCCAGCAGCTTACAAAGCTTAGTACAAGCGGTACTTACGCCGGGCGAGGATCGTGTATTGATTAGAGGACTTTGTGCAGCTCTGTTGGGCGTCGTATACGAGTTTTCAACGAGAGACTCGCCAGTCCCACGACGCGAGCTTCAGCCAATACTCACGTCAAAGCTTGGTCGCGATAAGTACCTTGACGCTATCACAGGACTGCGCCACCATCCTCTTGTGCGCGATTTCGAGGTATTGCCTCGCAATGGCGGTGGCGGCAGCAGCTTGCCCGATGTGTTCTTTGATGAGAGTTTTATAGATTTCTTGAAAGACAACTTCAGCCGCCTGTCTCGAGCCATCGATCGGAATCCGAACATCGAGCAACATCAATCACATGATGGCGTGGATCGAGACGTGGTTGATGCCTTACGTGGCGAAAGAGACGAAAAAGAGCAGACCATCCAGGAGCTTCGCGCACAACTCATGACTCTAGAACAGAAAATAGACAATGAGCAGGCGGAGCACCGCAAGACGCAGCAATCGGCGGAAGAACAACGAGCTACGCTGAAGCGCATCAATGAGAAACTACATGATGATCTCGACAAGGAGATCGCGAACAAAGATCGTGAGCATCGACAAGCAATGCTTGAGACGGAGAACAGATACAATCTTCAAATTGTGGCGCTTAACAACAAGTTGCAACAAGCAACCAAAGATGCCAACCTTGCCGTCGCAAAGGTCAGACAAGAATATGACGATAAGTTGCACGATGCAAACAGGACACGGGCAGAGCTGGAGAGCCGACTGGCTGCCTCTGACAAAGCTCGACAGGAAGCTTTGGAAACAATACGCAGCCTTGAGCACGTAGTGAACCAAACGCGTGGCGAAGTGGCTACCATCACAGAATCATTGCGCAATGCGCAATCACACGTACAGAAGAGCGAAGGGGAGATCAAGCAGCTCAAAGAAGAGAAGGATGCGCAGATCAAGAAACTCGAGGGCGAAAAGGATGCACAAATCAAGAAACTACGGGAAGAGAAGGAGAAGCAAGCCAAGCAACTGCAGGAAGAAAAAGAGGTCAACTCCAAGCAGATGAAATCAGACAAGGATGCTCTGCAGTCAACTGTGAACAAACTCAAGAAGGAAAATCAGGAACTCAAGACCAAGGTGCAAGACCAGACATGGAAGGTCAAGGATGCAGAAGAGAAGCTTCGGAAGGCCGAGTCAGGTGCGAAATCTTCCAAGGAGAAAGAGATCAAGGAGCTGCAAGAGAAGCTGCGCAAGGCCCAAGAGAACGAGAAGGAGAAGACTACTGAGTTGGAGGATCTGATCATGGTGCTCAGCGACCTTGAAGAAAAGAGGAGTAAAGACAAGGTATGTTACTATTGGCATGGCACCATGTCTTGTAGGGGAATGCTGACAATTGTAGGAACGTCTCAAGGCTCTTGGGCAAGAGGTGTCGGATGACGAAGAAGACGACGATGACGACGATGATGACGACGACGAAGACGAAGAAGAGGAAGATGACAGTGACGAGGATGAAGAGGAGAAGAAGAAATAGAGCGTTGTCACTAGCCTGTATCTACACCTCTGCCATGGTCCACAGCCTCGGTCTCAGCTTGAGTATTTTTCAAACACGTCATTGGCAAGAATATAGTCCCCTTAAAAGCCAACGCCAACATTTCATGTTGTTTGGGTTCTATCTACCCCTTCGTCTCTACTAAGGCGTACGTGATTTTTCCAAGTCCACTCCAACTCGCCAAGTCCTTTCCCAAAGCAGAAAACAAAAACGTGGAATTGCACCCTAGACGCTGCATTTTCTAAAACACCATTGCACCACCGTCCACTATGATATCCGTCCCATTAATGTACCGTCCTGCATTACTACACAGCAGCACCAACGGCCCCGTGATCTCCCACGGATGGCCCATTCGACCCATAGGATTTCTTTCATTCCAGCTCTTGCGGGCTCGAATCAATCCGTCACCCTCATTCAATATCGTGTCCATGTACCCTGGGCTCAGGCAATTCACTCTGATACCGAAGCTACTCCACTCAGCCGCGAGGCTCTTCGCCAGCGAAAGCAGCGCCGTCTTTGAAGAATTGTATGCGCATTGAGGCTGGGGATAGTTCGTGTGATGCGCCGAGATGCTGGCTGTGAAAACGATACTGCCGCCGGTACCCTGGGCACGTAGTTGTTTGGCAACGGCCTGGGCGCAGAGGAACGAGCCGGTGAGATTGATTTCGTGCGTCCGTCGCCATTCGTCGGCTGGCATCTCCATGGCATGTGTGCACCCGACGACGCCGGCGAAGCAGCACAGTATATCCACGCTGCCGAGCACTTTGACGGTGCTTTCGACGGCAGAGGCTATGGCGTGCTCGTCGCGGACGTCAACGGCTTCGGTGATGATGCGTGCTTGCGGGAATTTGGAATGCAGTTTCTTGACGCTTTCGAAGGCCTGGTCCGGGTTCTTGTCCCAGAGGGCGAGGCCCGTGGCGCCGTGTTCGAGGAGAGCTTGTGCGGCTTCGAGGGCGAGGGTGCCTGCGCCGCCGGTGACTGGGAAACGGGGAAGTGTTAGTCGAGTGTTGACCTGGGTGTATGCTGGATGCGATGAAAGGGTGAGTGTACCCGTGTAGGCGTTCACGTACTGATCGCATTGCCTTTGACCTGAAATCTGTACTGAGCTCTTTGGGCTATGGATAGGTCCTCTGGTGGCGGTCTGGGTGCAGTAAGAGGGTTGTCTGCCGTTGAGAGTGTCATTTCTGGCAACTGTCTGTTGACGAGCGCGGCGCGGTCATCTCCGTCTGCTGGCATTTTGGGCGGTACAAAGTTTGAGATGTGATACTAGACAAAGTTCCTGATCTTTCTGCTAATGTTCAAGTACACTGGAGAGAGTCGAGCTCTTATGTTTTGCGTCGGACGACTGTTGTCCGCGTTTACTGATGTCTGGTGGAGCTTCCCGAAGCTTGAACATGACGTCGCGAGCGTTGCCCCGCCCCCACTAGGTGTACTTTCACCCCTCTGGGGCTGGCGGCAGGTCTGCCGAGAATTTGTGGCCGACTGGAGATATACGTTTCTGTTTCTGGCCTTGAGAAAGATAGCCGACTTCGAAGGGTTTAATGGTCTTGGATTTTTATATACATTGAGTGAAAGATGAGCTGCTTGACCGAGTTACAAGATGAGCAGGAAAATCATTTGAATATTGAGGTAGATCGATTCAGACCCAAAACACATAGATACGTGAGAGGTGCTGCACTTAGTTCCCTGGGATAATAGCCATATAGGCTGGAAGCATGTCGAGAATCGCAGGTTGTTTATGTTACTTCTAGGCCTCTTACCCTAGCCACCAAATCTAATTATCACCAAGACAAAATACGCATAACAACCTACCCTAAAACCCATCCACTCGACAACAGCCAAGCCAAGCGCATGCAGCCCTCAACGCCCGAGTGCCTCAAAACGGTAACTTTTCAATCACCTGTCGATTCCTGTTGCCCTTCGGTGCCCCTCGTCCCCTGCAGCCGGGCACCCAGCCAGCGCACCAGTGCGCCTGTGGCCGCGCCTTTAAACCTGCCAAGTGCTGCTGAAAACACCCTCTTGGGTAGGTTGGAGCAATGCCCGTTGATCTCTGCTGCCCTTTCGTGCCCTTTTCCATGCACACTACCGGTCGCCCTACACACCACTTCGCGCCATGGCGACGAATAAGCGTTGCATGTCGCTGTGCGTTATGCCAGCCTTCCTGTGCCCTTGGTGCCAGCTAGACGGCACCTTTTAAGCTTTGTGCAGCTGTTTGTCTCGATTGCTTCATATCTTGTACACGATACGTACGCATCCGCCTTGGACTGGTGGGTTTGACCCAGCCAAGCCACTCACCGATTCTTGGGCCCTAAACCCCGCAAACCAATACAACTGCATCTGGTAGACGGAACTGCCTTCACCGCAACTAACGGTACTATGGCCCAAAGAAATGGTGGTCGACCAGCTAAGAAGTATAGGCCTAGCTTAGCGCCCGCGGTCAATGATGCAGGTATCCGTAGAGTGTATCCTTGAATGCAAACGCGTCAAGCTTCAACTTGACTTTGTTGCGTCGTCAACCCGTCACCATGGTTCTCCCACTATAAGTGCTCTCAGCTATTCCACTGTCAGCCACCGCCTTTGCTTATTCAAGCCCACACTGCTTGCTCCAGCAAACACTAGTGCAGCGCACGAGGGCCGACGCAGGGAAACGAGGGCCCGTGACGTTGTGCATTATCACGAGTCATATTATCCTAGACCCGCTTTCGCCCGTGTCTCTCTTGTCTTGCACCCCATCCCACCTTTTTATCAACCATTAAGCTTCTCACCATCATGGTATCCTAGAACCATATTTTCCTTTTCTCCTTCTCTCTCTTCACGACTCTCTACTGCACCTTGTTTTCCTTTTTTCCATGTTCGAGCGCTTGCTTGCTTAGAGAGACATCATGTCTTACATCCAAAACTCGATGCGGCGATTCCGCCGCACACAGTCGCATAATGTCGAGACGATACGGCTGCAGCCACTTGCAGAGCTGTCTGGTTCACTTGGAGATCTGGGAACTCTACTGCCGCTCATGACGGCGCTGGTCATAACGAACTCGATATCCCTTCCATCCACATTACTCTTTACCGGAGCGGCAAACATCCTCACAGGTGTTGCATTTGGCCTTCCGCTGCCCGTCCAGCCCATGAAAGCCATTGCCGCCGTCGCCATTGCTCGGAAATTTTCGCTCAACGAGAACGCGGCAGCTGGACTCGTTGTTGCGGGGTTAGTGGGTATCCTCAGCGTCACGGGCCTGCTCAACTGGGCGAACCGCGTCACGCCTATTCCCGTAGTCAAGGGCATCCAGGTCGGAGCCGGACTCTCACTGTGCCTGAGCGCTGGATCCAAAATGCTTCTGCCGTTGACCTGGACTGGGCCATGGTGGGGTGACAACCTACTCTGGGCCCTTGCGGCAGTGGTCTTGCTCCTCTGCACCTTTGCGTATCCTCGTATGCCGTATGCCCTCATCGTCTTCACAGCAGGCATTATCCTATCTCTTGCTTCGCCTCAGGATGGAGATACGCCCGTACCCGAAGCGGCGATACCTGTTCTCCACCCCTCAGGCCACGACTTCTGGAAGGCAATGACGACCGCTTCTTTGGGTCAGTTGCCGCTTACGCTGCTCAACTCTGTTATCGCTGCGTCTGCGCTAGCTGGCGACCTCTTTCCTTCGCCGCCATACCCAATCGCACCCACAGTCACCGAACTAGGCGTCTCGGTCGCCGCAATCAACCTTGTTGGCTGTTGGTTCGGCGCCATGCCTGCGTGCCACGGATCAGGCGGGCTGGCAGGCCAGTATCGATTTGGTGCCCGTAGCGGCTCGAGCATCGTCTTGCTAGGCAGTGTCAAGTTTGCCCTCGGTCTTGTAGCCTTTTGGAAATCTCCCGCCATTGTAGCACTGCTGAGCAATATACCGAAATCACTGCTGGGCGTGCTCGTGCTTGCTGCTGGCTTGGAACTAGCCAAAGTGGGTGAGAGTGTAAATACCGACGCAAGGGATCTCCGTGTGCTGGAGAGAGACCAATCCTGGGACGGAAAAAGGGTCAGAGAACTGGATGAGCGAGATAGGAAAGAGAGATGGACGGTTATGCTTGTTACAGTTGCTGCCCTGCTGACATTCAAGAATGATGCCGTGGGCTTCCTGGCGGGACTGGCGTGGCACTGGGGGTTCACTTTGGCGAGGAGAATACAGGGATGGAGACATGGAGACATTGAGGGACGCGTCTGGACAACGGTTGGGCATAGCCGGGACGAAAGCGCTGGGCTGCTGGCTCATACAGAGTCTGATACGGTTGCGTAGACGGAGAATTTAAATAGTATCATAGCATAATTTCAAGCATTACATCCTAGTTCTTGCTGGGGCCTTATCAAAACTGGTGAAACTGGAAAATGGCGGCCTACAGATCTGCTCTACTCGTAAAAGTAGCTGTAGTTGTCACAGTTATTCATTATCTATCATGTTCTTAGCACTCACAACTAAATTTTTTCAAAAGTAGCAGCAGTTATCACAAGTCTATATTATCTCTTATATTGATGGCTTATATCTATAGGTGAGCGTTTTGATTTCCCGGTTTCATTGGTTTTGGGAGAGACCCCTTCCTCTCCCTCTTCCACCTCTCCCCCTCCCACGACCTGGTCTCTGGCCCCGGGCTTGTTCTCTTGGTGGGACTTCACCTCTAGTCCAGCGGTCGCCTTCACGAAGGTCAATCCAGCGTTCATCCAACCCTTTAGTGCGCGCTGCTTCTCTTCGCTCCCGGCTGGCTGAACCAGCCGTCACGTCACCCTGTACCAGCAACTGCATACCTACACTCTCATCGGCACCTTGCTCGTACATGCCGAGCGAGAGAATATCGCCATTCGGGTTGTACGAATTCCGAGGATCAATGGCGCCGCTTTGGCGGAAGTGAGTAAGTGAGCGCGAAAGCATTGGATCTGGATGTGGGTCCGCGATGCCGTGGAAAGTGAGGCTCTGGACTGCACCTTCAAGACCGGCGTAGAGGTTTTGTGACGTGGGTGAAGGAATGGAGAGACTGTAGACAGGTGAGTCATCTCGGACACGTGAGTAGTCGTGCCGGTAGGCGCTGCGTGGTGGAGGGGTGCGCGGATTGAGGTATAGGTTCCATCCGCCACTGATTGTCGGAAGCTGCTTTTTGGACCCATCAACGATAGTGTTGGTTGCAGAGTTCTGTGTCTTTGCAGTTTTATTTTGGTTGGATGACGGCATTGCGATGGTATGGTACGCATGCGATCCGGAAAGTCGCAAATCAAACACCTTGATCATGCTGTGCAAGGCGACTCCTGCCACCACACGGTCTGTACCTTGGGCAGCGAGCGAGTATATTGGTGAATAGTTGGTTGGGTCCCAATACGTTTGCTCGAAACCACGCGGAGAACGCATGTCGTGCAGCCGGATGAGACCGTCGTAGCCGCCAGAGAGAAAAGCGTTGCTGCCTCCTGAGCCGCCGTGGGACGTGCTTGGAATAGTCAGTATTGGGTAAACTGAGGTGGGGCGAGATGTTAATGCATCGTCGGTGACAGTAGTAAAACTGCGAAGAGGTACAGGCATGAAGCCATCAGAGCCGATATGGTATACCTCGATGGGCTCTACATTTGGTCCCCAGCCAACCGCAACCTTGTCGTTAGATAGAAACTGGCAAGACCACAATCGACCAAGTCGCGTAGTCGCCACGGTTGTCTTAACTTCTGAGGCGGGTCTGATTTTTTCATGCGATGTGTAGTCACGGTCTAAAGCATACAATGCTAATGACGAGTCTGCTAGTGCAGCGGCCACCATGGGCGCGCTCGATGATGACACGGAAAGGTCATTTATGCCTCTCCTACCCGTGTCATATTGCTGCAACAATGTCTCTGCCAGATCAGGGTTGACACTGAGCAATGACAGCTCACCTGATGCAGTCCCAAAAACAACATCTTCATAAGCCAGATCCCGCTGATGAGGTCGTAGCAGTCTCAGCCGTGTAATATCATCGCGACCTTCAAAACTTTCGGGAATTCTGTATGTGAACCATGTGTTCAAATGCTTGAAACTGTCATAAGTCCAAGTCTGGTTAGGCACTTCCTCTGCACTTTCTTCGCGTTGCCTGATCTTCTCGATGCTTGCACCCGTTTCTTTCGTCCTCAAAACGATCTGAGTGCCGGCAGACCATGCCAGTACTTCACGTCGTTCTTCCCACCCACCGTATATCTCTTCATAGCTGTCGATGCTAGGTTGGTAACCCATGGTCTGGCCTTGTGGGCCTCTCCATGGCTCAGGCTGCCACGTGTTGAGGCTCATGACCTTTTCAGTGGGCTCCAAATATTTTGCGACGAAGCCTTTGCGGTTCCAGTTGCGATGTAGCGTGGTAAGGCCGTGAACAGAGTCGCGAGCGTCTGAATCCAGTCCGCGAATGCGAAACCGCCCTTTCAGAAAGGCCTTCCATCCATCAAGCTTTGCAAACTCGCCCAAACGGCGGCTTGCCAGAGAGAGATTGAGTACATCTTGGGGCTGTTCGAGATGTCTTGTGACAAGGGAGAGAATCTCGTTTGGTAGTGTATTGAGCGTTGTCATGATATCGTATGTCTACCGCCGTCCCTAGCGGACTAGATGGTGATTTTAAAGATGAAAATTTCGTGGTATCAAGGGATGCCCAGGCGCTGTAATAACCTTCTGGGGCTGGTGATGAGCATGGCGGGTGGTGGTTGCAAAACGCGCTGTTTGGGGCAAGATGACGACAGACGTCGCTTAGCGGCGTTCGTTCTAGGCAGTCGTGGGTGAGTCACGGACCAGAAGGAGCAAGTCGTCACTCTTGACTCCTCTTCCCTAAACGTTTCAAGCCCACGTCGCTTTACCCACTTGAACCCGCAGCATCGACTCCATGGTCACCCCAGATTCCGATGCAACTTCAGCCTCAGCTCCAGCACTACGGTAGCACCAGCAGCAACTTAGGGAACGGCAACTGAATTCCGGCGGCAGCCCCCTGATGGCCATGCCTTACCTCAATTAGCCGTCGGGCAGGGTAAGACAGAAGCATCCTAGCTGCCACGCCGCGCCATCAGCCGTAACCGATTAACGCGTCCCTGGCATTAAGACGCGCCATGCAGCCGCCCGTGACGGGCATCAAGGACATGCATATGTTGAGCAAGCCGAGTCGATGTCCTCCTTGCACACCTGCCAAGCCTCTCCTGTGGATTTCCTGCGCTGCTCCTTGAGAAACGGAACTCCGCACTCAAACGGCCGCCGCTCCTCTGTCGGACCGTATCTACCAAGCGTTATCCTTTCCTCTGTTTCAAGCAATCAGCGTCCGCGGACCCGGCGCTGACCCTTCCGACCACGCGCAATGACAACCGCTTGCAAGTGCCAACCTTAACCCCTACGGCTCGTGAGAACCCCTTCTGCCAGTCTTTGCGCACGCTGGTTGTCAGTCGCAAACATCTTTGCCACTCACATTGCTCGTTTGGACCATACTGGCTAGACTGGCCGTGATATTTCTACCACGCGACGCTACCAGGTCACACCAACCATGGCCGACGAGAAAAGGGTGTTCGCACTGGTTGGCACCATCGGAGCACTTCGCGAACGGCTTCGACAGGACAATGACAGCTTGCGCCAGATTCACAATCGCCGCAAGGATAGCAGTGTATCGTCTATCAATCTGCTTGCGCAATTGACAGCCTTGAAATCCACCTTCGGAAACATACAGGACTGGCTGAACAGTGCCGGCAATGATCTACATCCCCAACTGCTTACAGACCTGGACATACTTGTCCGCTCATCCGAAGAGCTTGCGCGCCATGTGAGCGCGCTAATCAGGACCTTGCAGCACTCAGATCCAAGTGCCGTTGATTTTGCAGCTAAGTTAAAGAATGTGCTTGCTGGCAGGACTATGGGTCGACTGCAGACGGTCGCCCAGCGCCAAAACGATGCTGTAAATATGCTTCTTGCAGCATGCCATTGGTAAATAGCTCAGTGTAGCTTCTGCGTCCCAGTCAACTGACAAGTAACAGCACGGCTCAGGCACAGCGCAAGATTTTACTCCACAAGAGCCGCCAGATCAGACGTGAAGACGCTGCAAATCTCAAGCTACTCTCGCAATCTTCGAGATGGAATAAAGGCTGCATTGCAGGACTCGCGCACTTATCGAGTTTCGTTCAATGGCTGAGTCTCATTTTCAACAAAAAGCAACCTCAAAGTACACTCGACAGAAACGTTTCGCCGAGCGATTCAGATTACGAGCACATCGAAGCGATAAATCGATCAGAAGCAATCGACCGTGCGCTGCAACGAGAAGCCACTAATCTTCGTCACGAGACTAAGCTTGTCCTTGTAGGCAAAATCAACAGTGGCAAAGACCTTTTAATTCACCAATTGAAGATGCTCTACGCAGAAGGCCATCAAACTGCTAATGAACGCATCAAGTACCGGTACCAAATCTACCAAGTGGTCTACTCTCTCATGCACTCCATGACCGATCTCCTCAAAGACACTGGTGTTTCACTTCCTCCTGCACTCAGTCACGATTTTGCGACCTTGTTGCACGAACTTGACGCTGGCAATGAAGGTATTACACCGGATGCGGTCAAAGCGATTGATCACATTTGGTCCAGCCCACAGTTTTCAAAGCTTTACGACCACAACTTTGAGATTGGTTTTCCACAATACGCGCCCTATTTTGCGCAAGAAGTCGCCCGTGTGGCCGAGAAAGACTATGTTCCCATAGAAGCGGATATCATGCGTTTGAACCAATCCATGCGTGGCGTCAAAGAGCTGCGCTTCAACTGGGATGAACTAGACATACATCTGTTCAATATCAAAGAGGGCCTTCCTGACCAGTTTCGAGAACGCTGGTTTCATCAGCTTGAAGGAGCGACTGCGCTCATGTACACTATCGACGTATCTCTGTACGACAAACCCAATCCCAACCGACAGAACGAGTCGCTTTTGATAGAGGAAATTGAGAGCTTTGGGAGCTGGATCAGTCAGCCCGGGTTTTCATCCTCTTCAGTAATCCTCATACTTAACAACTACACTCGTTTCGTCAGAAAGATGGCATACTCACCTTTGGAGAAGTTCTTCCCGGACTACTCACCGAGCAAAAGCGAACCCGAAACCTCGGTCAGGCAGTATATTATGCGCCGTCTCAAATCCGTCAATCGCCAGAGCCTGTTCTTCTACTCCTTCTGGGTCGATCTCGATACCAGTGACAACAAACAGCTATACTCTGCACTCAAGTCAACACTGTCACAGATACAAGAACGCAGGATTCAAGAAGAAACTTGGTACGCGAGCCGTCCGACCCCAGAGCCGGATTCGCCCCCAAAGAGCAGCTTGTCCAACGTCATTCGGACATATAGCCAGAAGAAGAAAGAAGTAACTGAGTTGAACTGATTGGGTCGATTCACGGTAGTGTCAAATTGAAGGCGTTCTTGTTTTGGGCATCTCAAGCCTATGGCGTTTCTGAATACGAAGATACCATGGCGACGGGTCGGCGTTCTTACGGAGATAGGCGGCACCGTGGCGTACGTTTCTCGCCCCAGCCGAACGGGTCGGTACAAGCGATGGTTGCATCAAATGCTTGATACTGCCACTGCATATAGCCCCGGACGATTTGTCAATGTTTACTAGTAATCTACATCTGCCTTGTCACACGGTGCTCGAGCACTACACTCTCCAAAAGATCTCCGCGTTTCGAGCGAGAATCAACTGCCGAGCGGAGGTCTGCTGCTTTGCATGTTGGTTCAATGGCCCATGATTGGGCCAGAGTGGAGGAGCCTTGTCCATTTTATATTTGTGCCCACATCTCCACTACTTCCCCACAGGTTCAAGAAGTCAATACGGTCTATTTTGGCATTGCTAAATTCGAAGCCAGATTATCCATTTGCGACCCATATACTTGGGTTGAACAGGACGCGTGTCCTACGCTCGCACAACAGATTGTTAAGCCTCTTACTTGGAACTTGTTGATTCCTCGCGCGTTGACCGCTATTTGACAAGACCAACCGTCATCCAAGGCAGCAAAAGTCGTCTCAAATCTGTAGCACTTTTTCCGACGGCAACTTCTCGACAGTCTGGACTGCAGAGGAGTTCTAAATTTGGACCCGTTGATTAGATGGGGATTACCAACTACGATGTCGGAACTTTAACTCCGCGATTGTTACTCAGACCACTTCTGTGGCAAAGCGGAAAGACAAAGAACAAAACAAACCATACTATGCCATACTACGTCGAATGTTTGGACGACTTACGTGCAGCTTGGAGAATCTGGTAATTGAGAAAGTGGAATGAGTTTTCGTGTTGTCCCTGCTTACGCATCATCTAGTGCCCCTACTAGTGGCTGACGGCCTTAGACCGCCACATGCATAGCCTCTTTCTAGCCCAACGTTTTGGCTTGACTGCTGTACGAACTGTTTCAATGTGCTTCTTAAAACCGCCCTGACTCATTTGACAAATCCGATCTGTCGTCATTGCTGCATAGGCGGCATGTCGAGTCCTGCTGCTGGCGAGATGCTCCACGTCACCAGCCATTGCTTCGCCCTGTTCACGTGGACATCCTTTCGTGGTGGACCATGATCGGATCGCCTTTCCGAGATGATTCAGCCATCTGAGATCTCAGCTTGAGCTGCCTAGCGCACGCTGGATACAAGTAAGTAATCACGAGAGCGGTGACTGCTCGAGCGGCTGAGCGGCTTCGAATCGGCACTCGGCGTCAAAGATGACCTCCAAACATGACTAAGACACCAGAACATGTGCCGTGCGACTCTCAAGTCTCTGATGGTCCACATCTCACTACTTTGCAGCAAGATTAAGGTTAAGGTTGACGACGCCAGGATCTACCTATGCATTGCTGGCTTCCGTCGGCCACTTGCTCCTGCTTCTATTTTGGTGGTGTTTAATAAGCGGTGCCTAGAAAAGGCCTGATGGTAGAGGCAAGCTGCGAGTCTCGTTTCGCTTAGCAACGCGGCCCCCAGTGTCGAGCCAGGGGGACTCTTCACTGTTCGAATGTAACCTTGCCACATATGATTAGGAATAGATCACCCGCTCAAAAGCAGGTCCTTTTCAGCACTCTTTGTGCATATCATTTCCATACTCTGGTCCCCCATACGTACTTGCTGGCGCCATGGATCTCCCAAATACCACGCTACCAACGCCATCCTCACAAAGATTCCGACAAAAGTCAAGGCAACCAGGAGAGAGTACAGACCCAGTCGTGAAACCTAAGAAAGTCAATAGCGAGATCCGGAAGCAACAGAATAGGATCGCTTCGCGCAACTACCGTATGTCACGTCCAACAGCTCCTTTTTGTATTTCTTCTGACTCGTCGTTGTACAGGTGAAAAGCGTAAACGAAAGCTGCAGTACCTTCAGCAGTTGATCAGTGATGACACAGAAGATCAGAGCAAGCAACCTTCTCCTGAGCAACAAGACGTATATGCGCCTCCCCACCACCCAGATCGTAGGATCGCAGGACCGAGTTTGTCACCTTACAGAGCACCAGCCAACAGTGAAATCAGCTCCATGAGCGCTAGGACAAAGGCCACACACAATCCTATTGCACCAGCCACTACCACGTCTTTCAACAGTCCCCATATTCCCACGGCGCACGCGTATGGGGTATATCCTTCAAACTGGAGTGCGCATCCTTACTCTCCACCTCCGCCTCCCCCAGCAAATCCTGCTTGGAATATCCCATCGGCCTGGACTCTGGGATATGAGCCCAATGTGCAGCCTACTCAACACTCAATTTACCAATACAGCCCAGAGCCTCCAGCACCCATAACATACGATCAAACACCAAATCTAACGCACCAGTCCCATGAGTACCTCTCCAATACGTATCTCTATGGCTATGGTTCACAACCCGGGTCTCAGCACCAGGTAACCCACAATCCGCATGTGAGTTTGCCTATCTCCGCGCCTGATTATCCGCGACATCACCCTAGACCGCACTGAGGTTCGCAACATACCCACCTGCGGGAATATCGGCGCAAGAAACGCGCGTGCTGACAGACTGAGTAGTTTCTGATTGGATATGAGCCTTCCACGTTCGAACGATTCGTTTCCATCTGAAACCCAACGGCTCGCCCTATCATGAGCACCTCAGCCACAAACAAAAAAGGATCCAACTTTGAGATTATGCGCTATCTTTACCTACCATCTGATAATGAAAGGGCGCGCGCGAGTCAGAACAGCATTGTCCTGAAAAGCTATGGATACGGGGGCTGTGCGGATAAGGTTACACTCAGCTGGAAACTATGCAGCGCATCGGCATCAGCCCACGTCCCGAGAAAGAAGTCTCCACTACAAAATGTTTCATACACCCTACAACGAGTATCTTACCCCTCCAAGCATCGTGGACGCGCACTACTCGCGACTGCTTACGCCAAGAGCTATGCTGTGGTTTTAAGCAACCCGCACCACGATATGCAAGGCATCGCCTTGGAGAGGGCCACGTAGGTCCGTGACTCAGGGCGCTACTCTCAGAGGCGTGATCTTCCTGGGTCCAGACAGCTACCGAAATCCCGGGGAAAATGCCGATCAAACATTCTTGGCAAGCCTAGAACCGTTTGCCAATGACGGAGGAGCTGAGGTTGTAAGAGCCAGAGGGAGAGTAGCAAGAAATCCTGACGTCAGCTGACCCCCTTCTTCTACCGGTCACTTGGTCTAGTAGCTAAACAGACTTGCTGCTTGTTCTTACTTCTCGTCCCCCCTCCCCGCCCCGCTCAGTCTCGGCGACGTGGTCTTGCTACATGTGTTGCGGCTTTCAGCGTGGCTCACCTTGCGGCGATGACAACGCCCAAATCAACTTGTCTTACTTTCTCCGCGGGAGAAGAACTTTGGCTCACTCCCCCCCTCCACTGTACAAAGAATTCGCAATCATTATATCCAAACTATGCAGTCGTCATCTAATGCAGATGTAAACTAAGGCGAGGCCTGATCGACACTACCAAAGGACCTGAATGGGCGCTATCTCGCATATTGTCCCAGCACCGTGGGACTTGGACACTGTGCGACATGCAGTCTCACCTAGCCCTCTTCAGTGGGCTACTTGCATAGCGAAATGTTTCAAAATGCTCCGCAGCTGAACGGTCAGATACACGCGTTTTGTTTTTGTTTTCCCCGTAAGCCTAGGCCAACCAGCGACACTGAGATCCCGTGGACTACTAACCCCTCTTTTTGTCTCGAGTAGCTTGATGGCTTCGGCTTACTATACTCCGAGATGAATCTGGTGCTCGGTGTTATAGGAGGGAGAGAGATAGAGGGCTCGGGGTAGTTGGGTGGCCGAGGCTAAAGATACGGGAGTTTAGAATAGCCTGTATGGTTATCGTGCTAAGGCTTTGAGTGGATG
The DNA here is from genome assembly GCA_005212705.1 of Curvularia lunata. Taxonomy (NCBI): domain Eukaryota; kingdom Fungi; phylum Ascomycota; class Dothideomycetes; order Pleosporales; family Pleosporaceae; genus Curvularia; species Curvularia lunata. The sequence continues at coordinate 49,366 of PELC01000028.1, read as the reverse complement.
TGGGAGTAAAGGGTTATTTTGGGTAGCTTGCGCGTCGGAGTTGTACACATGGCGGGAAGAAAGAAACATGCATGTTCTATTTCTGCATTGGATAGAAAAAGAAGATAGAGGGGAAGACGCGTGGAACAGCACTACAAGGTCTAGCTATAGCGTGCGTAGAATAATGTGTCATCAATACTATTTTAATGAACTGAGCAAATCAACATGACTACCAAAAATGCACAGAAATGATGCCAAGATGGATCAAGCACCTAGGTATGTGAGTACCGTGCTCAAACCCCCTCGGAAAAATACCATGTCAAGCCCATCATTTTCTCAGATCCAGAACATGCTTTGTCAAAGCACGGCATATCATACACAGCTCCTCTGCAGCCTCCAAAGACGGAAACACCTTCTCTTTTCATCCGTACTTGGCATGCACTGCATATCTCACCTTCTCACCCTTGCCCAAGTTCCATGCTGATACCCATCCCTTATTTATTCCGACGGCCCATTCTGACTCATTCTCGAAAGCTTGGCCAGAGCAGCATGATAGCGCCAAGAAAAGGACGTCGAAATTAGTGGAGAAATTGCGGTCAAGTCCATACATACGTCTCGTGAATGATTCAGCTGATGCTAAGCGTCTAGCTTGGAAGAGTGATGCAGCGGTCTGTGTCTAGTGTAGTGATTGTTTGAGCCATAAGATCTAGTTACTTACTGATCATGACAGTTTGTTATGCACATTTGCTAGCGTCTTACGGAGGACTCTTGTGTGTTATGTAGCAAAGAAGAGGGGACGAGTATAGCTGGGCATGGCGCTAAGACGCAGACAAAATATACGTGTGCTTGAGTTATTTCCAACATCCGAGTCACCGGTATCAAATACGAGTGTCATACCCACGTTCATCAATGTCACATACACAGACGTGCGTAGTTTCTTGTTTCTTCTTTAAGCATATTTCTTCATTCTTCTTAGTAACGCTAATAAGTGCTACTATAGTGGGGGGTTTTCTCCTATAGAAACCAACTGTTGTACAAAAAAAGTGCGAAAAAGACAATTCGTAACCCTTTCAAACGAGGAAAAGGAGAGCAAGGGGGCTGAAATGAAACGCCATTTCACGCCTTTGTTATGCATACATATGCTAAAATGCGCATTTTACTGTATCCTCTTCCTCATCGTCAATAATACTTATGCGGGTAGTGGCGGGCCTGGTGGACCCGATCCATCTCCCCCGTCACCTCTTGGTGGAGGCAATATGGCAGTCGGAAGAGGGTTGTCTGGTATCTTGATGGGTGAGTTTGGCATGGCCTTCAACCGGCCAGGAAGGTCCTCGCCCTTGATGACCTTGAGGATTTCTTGCTTGTCCAAAGTTTCGTATTGGACAAGTGCATCTGCTAACCGATCAAGCTCGACACGTTTGGACTTGAGCAGCTCTCTTGCGCTCGACTTGGCTTCATCTATCAAGCGCCGCACTTCGTCATCGATGAGTCGCTTGGTCTCAGGAGAGACCATTTCGTAGTTGGACTTGAAGTCGACATTACCAAGCTTGTCCGAAAATCCACATGCGGTGACCATGTTATACGCAAGCGAGGTGGCTTGTTGGATATCACCAGAAGCGCCGTCTGCTACGTTATCGGGACCAAAGACAATTTCTTCTGCCATCTTACCACCCATGGATACTTGCAGCTGGCGGATGTACTGCTTGCGGGTGTGATGGTGCTCTTCCTGGGGAAGGAAGAACGTGATACCGGCAGCGTGACCTCTAGGAAGAATGGTTGCCTTGTGCACATCGTTGAAGCCCTTGGTAAAGAGGCCTACAAGTGCGTGGCCGCCTTCGTGGTAGGCAGTGTGGATCTTGTCCTGGAGTGGGATAGTGCGTGTTTTCTTCTCAGAGCCCATTGTGATCTTGTCCTTGGCCCATTCCATATCGTTGAGAGTGACAAACTTGCCTTGAAGCTTAGATGCACGAATAGCGGCTGAGTTTGCAAGATTCTCTAGCTCGGCCCCAGAGAATCCAGGCGTGCCTCGGGCAATGGTAGAGAGATCAACATCGGGTGACAGACGAATCTTCTTAGTGTGGTACTTGAGAATGGCCAGTCGTCCACTGACATCAGGAAGCTCAACTTGCACGTGGCGATCGAAACGTCCAGGACGGAGAAGGGCCTTATCCAAGAGTTCTGGATGGTTCGTAGCCGCGATGAAGATGACACCAGTGCTTTGGTCGAAACCGTCGAGATCGTTGAGAAGTTGATTCAGAGTTTGGCGGTGGTAATTGGCGTCGCGGGACTTTCGTTTTCCACCCACAGCATCCAGCTCATCGATAAAGACAATGGCAGGTGCCTTTGAACGAGCGGCAGTAAAGAGCTCGCGGACGCGCTTAGCTCCAACACCGACGTAGACTTCATCGAATTCTGATCCAGACATGTAGAAGAAGGGAACACCAGCTTCGCCGGCACAAGCACGAGCAAGCAGAGTTTTACCGGTACCGGGAGGACCAACCAGGAGGACGCCTTTGGGCAGTCTTCCACCAAGCTTGTTGTACTTGTCTGGGTTCTTGAGAAAGTCGACTACATCCAGGAGTTCTTCCTTGGCCTCGTCGCAACCATGGACGTCACTGAAACGGGTGGTCTGCTGCTCAGGACGAACTTCGGCAGTAGTGCCACCGCCAACCTTCTTAAGAACACCGCTTGTCTCGACAAAAAGCGTAATCAGGACCAGAGACACGTAGGCAGCCAGAGCAAATCCGCAGATCCATCGGACCCACTTGAAGATGACGTTCATCAAGGACTCCTCGACAACCACGTAGACAGGATCGGTCTTAACGCCACTGCCACCCTTGGTTCTTGCGACCTGAGCAGAGTTGGCGTTAGCTCCGAGAGCCTGAGTGATAGCCTGTCGCTTTTCCGGGGAAAGTCCTTCTTGGATGCCAGCCTGCTGTCCAGTCTTTGCCAAAGCCTCGTTGTAGAGCTTATCCACTGCATCGTTTGCGGCGAAGAGTCCTGTGTTGTACCGGTTGACAATGATCTGGGGCATGTTGGCGCGCATGAGTGCCGAATAGAAGCTGGCCTGAGCCGCAGGGCTATTGGGATGCTTATTGGCAGCCTGTTCGAGCCTAGCGAGTTGTTCATGCGAGGGTCCACCGAAGAGCGAGCGTTGTTGTACGAGATTCAATCCGAGCAGTCCGGGCTTCGATAGCTGACGGAGGTGCGAGAGAGGGCCGTTGCGAGACATGGTAGAATACTGACGTGCCTTGAGAGAGGCGAATGGCGAGGTATGAGCGAAAGGGTTGCATAGTCCGACGCGCGATGCTGTGTTAAGTCAGTTCTGCCTAGTTTTGGATACCTCCGTTATTACTGACCTGCAGAGAGGGTATTGGACGAAGTAGCATAAGCGGCAGACAAAGGAGAAGAGTCGGAATGTTCGGGGAGAGCAACCTGCGTGCGTGACTGTATCCGAATTAGCCTACTGGACAAAAAGCGATGCATTTGGGCTTGCGCACATGCGCTCCTCCGACAAAGGCAGATGGAGATGGTTGGGTGGTGTGCAGTTGGCGGAAGCCGGCAGCTGTGGGCTTTCGCCCAAGAACTTTCCGGGAGGATCGCAAGATTTTGGACATGGCGGGCCACAGCTCGGTGGTGACAGAAGCGACGTTCTGTACAGTCTTGATCAGTCGAGGCTCGATGACGCGATGTCGGGGACCCGTGGCAAAACATACCTGAACCGCGCCGGCCGCGTGGAAGGCCATAGTGGAGGATTGTACAGCGGCAGAGGCCGCAAAGACTATGTACAATACCAGATGGGAGAAAAGAATAGAGGGACGCGAGTGATTGTCAGAGGCGTGGCGGCGAGAGGCCAGCGAGCGTTGACGTTGAGGTTCTCTAGAAAGAGGAAGAATAGGCCAGTGCGCATCGATCGCCGAGTCGTGGACCCTTGCATGACATCGTCCTCCACGCTGCCCCGTGGCTTGACACCTGGCCGTTCCCACACTGTCTTGGCAGCCTACTTGTAGCCGGTCATTTGATTGTCTTTGGTCTATGCAATATGTTCGTATACGGAGAGCCTCTCAGCCTCAAGCTCTCGTCAGTCTTAGCAGCGCGGGGTAACAGTGTGCCTTTGCGAGGCCTCTGTGGCGGGCAGCGAGGTCGGCGGGGACGTCTTCCAAAACATCATAACGTATCGTAGAGAGACTATTCGGCAATGCAAGAGAGATACCTGGCATTGACTGTGCAACCACACGGTCTTGTAATATAGACAATGCTTCCTAGGTCTACGGAACTGCTTGAAGATGATGCTGGAGCTCCGGACACATGCAGTACACCTCGGTTGGCGGGGTTAAGGAACTACGTCCATGACCGCGCTGGGGCACCTTAGAGGACCAGATACATTGTCAACTTTCAACTTTACTCTAATAGACAGCCATGACATCGCCAAAATGGAAAAAGCTGTATGAATATGCAGCATGCGACGTACGCTTATCCTATCTACGTTCATACTCGTAACTCATCTTGCATAGCTCGCGGATGGTCTACTCAAGCTCCACGTTCCTGGCGCAGGCTTCCTCGCCGATATCAGTACAACCTACCTCCTTTGTATAGCCTGCAAAATGCACTGACTAGTGCACAGAGCCCCTACTCCATACGGCCAGCATTCCCAAGCCGGAACCGAGAAAGGTCCTTGCGCCAGCATCGACCTTCCTCATGGTTCCCAAAGCCACCAAGTCTTTCCCAACCCCACCACAGATGCCGAGCAAAGTCCCCGCCTCTAATCTCTCAGACTCGAGGCCATATGCAGATTATACCGAGAATGGTACCATTGTCGTCATAAGCCAGCCTCCAGGACAGAGTTGCGCCGTAGTCGGGGGTATCATGGCAGCTCGCATGCAGCATCTTGGAGCCGAAGGCATTGTGGTGGACGGGCGGGTAAGAGATATCAGCGCTCTAAATCAGACAAAGTTGCCCATCTGGTCCAGAGCGACGTCTGTAATCGGGGCGGGGGCGGAGACCAAGTTTCATGCGCACAATGTGCCCGTAAAGATTGGCGAAACGGTGGTTGAAGCTGGAGACATCATCATGATAGATCCGTTCGAGAATGGCGTAGTTGCGGTACCGCAGGGAAAGGTGGACGAGCTGCTCGAGCTGCTGCCGAAGCTGGTTGAGGCGGACGAAAAGGTTACTGCAGATGTTGGGAATGGAGTCAGCGTAGAAGAGGCCTTCAAAAGGCACCGAAGTTAGTCGTCATCAATTGAGTATTTCATAGCTTTCCAGCCAAAGACTGCAAGGCCACCCCAGGAACATTATGGCAGCATGATGCGAGAAGCCAGTGAGAGGGCTCGCAATCAGATGACGCCGGCTAACCCAAGACGGGGTCCGTGCACTGTCCATTTTCGCGATCCCGGGTTGAGAACAACGATTCAAGCTCTTGTCAAATCATCACCTCCAACCCTCCGCACCACCCGCATCCCAACTCGAGGACCCCCAATTGCCCCGGAGCATTCACAATGGGTATCACCGACTTCTTCACCGACGTCTGGGAGACCTTCTCCCACCCCTCGGCCGACGCCGAGCACCCCGTCCAAGGTGGCACCAGCACCAAGTCGCCCGCTTCTGGCACCGACGAGGAGAGCGGCGATGAGGCCGAGGTCAACAAGCAGGACGCAAAGTCGGGTGGCGACTCGGGAGAGCAGGGACACAAGCCCTCTGAGGAGCCCGAGGAGGAGGAAGAGGAAGAGGAGGAGGAGCCAGACCCAAAGGACAAGCTTGAGAAGGGTGAGTGATTCTGGGCACGCAGAACAGATCGCAGAGTGCGAGGGGAAACAATTGCTCTCCGGAATTAGTCTAGATCGAGTGTATACGGATGGGCATTTATGGGGACTTGCCCGGCCCGATGCATTACTCGGCGGGATCTAGAGAAAGACAGTTGGCTAACCATCCATCACAGAATGCGCTGAATCCAAGGAATGCCACGGCCCCAAGCACCACTATGATGAGTGTGCCCAACGAGTAACAGGCCAGATTGAGAGCACAGGCAAGGCCGAGGAGGACTGCATCGAGGAGTGTACGTCACCATCCAACCCCAGCCTCTACTTCCCTCAGCAACAAGCTAACACGTTCCTCCAGTCTTCCATCTCGCCCACTGCGCAACCCAATGCGCTGCCCCCAAGCTCTTTGCTCAGCTCAAGTAAACACCGATCTACCCTCTCACTTTTCCTGTACCAGCGTATAGATAGTGGCATCATTAGGGTCAGCTATTCGGATTGCGTGCAAACGATCAAGACCGTTATGGATGACTGTAAATACCAAAGTCATGTTTAGAAATATCACTGTACTTCTACCTCTCCCTTCAGTCTAAGCTTGCTACACTCAATTGCTCGCAAAGGAACCGTCATTGGTTCTACGTATGAACGGCCAAGTGCTAATTACAGACTCATATTGCATGTATGGCTGTAGAGTCGATGTATGGTCAAGCATGAAAACGTGAACGCTGGGTCATGAGACCTACCCTTACTCACAATGAGTTTCTCATCATCAGACGCCCAACATATTCTAGGTTTCATGGCACAAAACTCAAATATTTCATAGTCCTATGAAGACAGTGCTGTCGTTTAAAATATACAATCATCACGATCGGGAATATAATTCGAATTCCCCATCTCCCGTCATATCATAAAATCCTCGCCTCCAACTTCCTACGCACGCACTACGCCGCCATTGCCCTCATCCTCCTCATCCCTCGTCAACCTCGCGCGCTTCGTCTGAAGGCCCAGCCTCTCAATGCCCAGCGCCAGCGGCATCGGCAAAATCGCCAGCGCCACGACCGCCTGGAAAACAAGCGCATAGTACATGTTTCCCGGGGGTTTAGTATCGCCGCCCCCTTCGATACCCCTCCCTCGCCTCCGCACGAGGTCCAGATCCACGGGCCGCGAGTCCTTCAGCGCATCCATGATGATGATGAAGATGGCTCCCATGATCTGTCCGCTGACCCAGCAGATGGTAGAGCTGACTTCGGGGCTAGCGGGGAAGGTGATTTCAACTAGGAACTCGAGTGCAACGGGGAGGAGAGAAAAGGATGAGGCGCCGAGTATGGCGCTGATGACGTAGGGTGCGGCGATGGTGCGTGTCTGTGGCGCCCAGATCATAGCGAGATAAGATAGGCCGAGCAGCGGACATAGGATCTTGATGCCGGTGAGGTAGGCGTGTGTGCGGTCGATGAGGGGGCTGATGATGGCGCAGGCGACGAGGCCGGTTAGGATAAGGACGGCACCGCAGATGCCGGCTTCGTCTTCCGAGTAGCCGTATGGATAGAGGATTTGGTTGAGCAGACTGGAGATGGAGTTGAAGAGGCCGACGTAGACACCGAAGGTGAGGAAGATGATGTAGAAGGATGGGGTACGCAGCATAGCACGGATGGAAGAGAGGATTGGTGCTTTGGCTACTGTGCATGAGGCTGAGGGTGGGGTTGGGGGCGCTGCAGGAATGAAGAACGAGGGGATGCAGGCTACGGATGCGATGATGGATACGATTAGGACTGTGGTGGGTACAGTGTCGAAAAGTGGATTGACGAGTGATGCGACCTAGTTGCTTGGTTAGATTATGTTCTTCATTTTTTTTTCGTCTTGTATTGTGAGGCAAACGGAAAAAAGACAGAGTAGAAGGATGGATAGAACTTACAGCACCACCTAGAGGATTCGCCATGCTTGCCAACGCCGTCGCTCCAATGCGTCCCCTCTCGGTGAACCACATGTCGCTGTACCTAGTCGGTGCTGCCAGCACAAAGGGCTGCGCCAGTCCCGTCATAATCTGGCCCACCAGGACGACTTCAATCTTCCCTCCATCTGCCACCGTACCTGCATATCTGACCCAATTGCCTATCAGGAGTAGGACGGAAGCAGCGATGATAGACGGTTTAGGACCCCGGTGCAAGACGTAGACGACTAAAGGAGAAGAGACGACAAAGGAGAGGAGAAAGCCAGTAGAGAGCCAGTTGATGGTTGACTCGGGTACATCGAAGTAGAGTGCGGCAGTGGTGGAGATGGGCGCAAATGTCAACCACTGTGTTTGGCGTTAGTTCAATTATATGTATAGCGTAGTTGGATTCAGTGCTGCCTCTTATAGATAGTGAAGCCAAAAAGCACTTGGAATAACGCTGGTTGTTCAATCTTGAAATCATAGGAAGCCACTGCGAAGTATCTCTCGATATTTGGACACTTCACAGAAACGATTGGTAGAAGATAACGACGCTGAGTCAACTTACATCCCAACTGACGACGACATTGAGCAGAACCAGCTGCGCCAGCCCGAACCACCGCCGCTTGTACACTTTGTAGTGTGTATGGCCAGAACTCCGTCTCTTGCGGCGAATGGAAAAGCTTTTGGGCCAGCGCCGGCGTGACTCGCCCTCTGGGTCTAAATCGATGACTTCGCCCCTTCCAAAGCCAGCTCTATGATGGGCCGACCCAGATTGCGCAGTGTCATATTCGAAGTCTTCGGCGAGGATGCCAATATCCTTCTGCATTGTGTCGTAAGTGTGTGTGCGCTCGAGGTCGTCCATGGTGATCCACAATTGGCGGGGCGGGCTTCGTCCTCTCTTTCCGCGAGATGTGTTCTTCAAGCCTAGCAGGATCCCCTGATTGCTTTTGATGCCAATCTTCCAAGAAACGCTAGCAGCGATATCAAAACAGGGCCTGCTGCTGGCAGCAGACGGCGATGTATCCGATTACAAAATGCTGAGATGCAGGTGCAGAAGCCATGTTTATCCATACTTTCCTTATCGGCTCGCACGTCGCTGTGTGTCCCAGTCCGAGGAATGCAAAATCCCTGCTCCTTGTAAGGCGCATTCCACGTTAGAGGTCGTGTGCTAATAATGGGCTCTACAATGAGGAAAAGGACCGATTGGTTGCAACGGACCTGCGCCCACATTTGGCGCTAGCAATGGAATCGTCTATCGCACCGCTGTTGCCGAGATTGAGGGAGGGCGCCTCATTCATGGCATTCGCTGGACTCGTGTGCCATTAATCTGCGAATTGGCAGGAGGATTGCGGGGTAAACTTTGATAGTCCCCGTATCTAGTTACCTGCCATGCTTGAACCGCGGATCTTTCTCGGGTCATCAGTCGGTGTTTTGCTCGTGAACAGTGTGCCAACTTGAGCACGATCAAGATGAGATTCAGATTATTACCCGAGCTGATGTGATACCGATCTACGGGTTTGAGCGTCAACTCCTACAAGTCCTGCTTGCAGCACATAGAGGTCGAAAGCAGAGTGGCGCAACCAAGGGGTTCTTTGCTCATGAAATATTCGCATTGTACAGCAAAACCGGACTACGGAAACCTTGGCAAGCCGTCCATGTACAGTCTGCACTCCCGAGAACTCTAAAACGCCTCCTTCGGACCATATCGGACCTGGGCACAATGCAAGCCTTTCAACCGTGTACTTCTCCTATTCTTCATGTCGAATTTGTCGCTGCCGCATGCTCTGAGAATTCCAAGCAAGCACTGCTCGTCTCCTTTGTTTTCCGACCACAGTAACGAACACATGTGGCTTTTGAATCACTTTGATCTATTACCAAACAGCAACAACAACTTCCAAGGATACAGACGACTATGATTGCCATGGAGATCCTAACGTGTCACCAGACGATCTTTCGCAAACTCTTCCATTTCAGCATCGTTAGGGCTCTTCTTCCCCGCAAAACTTAAAACTGCCGTCACTCGGGACTGCTAATGTCACGCTAGCCCCTTCTTCCCCTAGTGCCATCAACTGTCCGACGAGCATCCGTCCTTGGGTTTTGAGCTTGATTAGAGGCTGCATTGACGTATGCAGAGCCTCGTTTTCAACCCGACGCGTCTTTCAAGGGCTCCACTCATCAACTGGCGCAATCGGTGTTTTGTCTTCAATTTCGTCCGCGCAACGCGCTAGAGATGATGAAATGCCGAATGACATCAGGGAAGCACCTCGTGGAAGAAAAAAAGCATGGCTCAGAAATGCCCTACCTTTTACACTGATATTTTTGCTCTTCGTAACTTAATCCTTACTTTCTAAATTCCACGATTACACTTTACGATATCATATGTAATTTTTCACTTTTTGTATTAAGATCTACGACGTTATGATAGACTTATAGGCGTGCAAAGTGAAGAAGTTAGAGTATCTTGGCGATTTTAGTAGTGATTTGGTTTAGGATTGTCCCACGTCAAGTTGCGCTTTTTTCTTCCGTAGGGTGGGAAGACACCGGCATATCCCCGTTGTGATGAATGATTAATGCAGTACCACGTGAACGTTGCTACACGTAAGGTGATGACGATCGCTTCTGATGTCCACGTATGGCATTGTACAATATGCGACATCCTCGTATTATCAGGTTGTGGGGCATACGTTGCACTCTGGCTGCTATTCGCACGCAATCTCAAGATATCCATCTGTACAGGTCGTAGCGTGCAGTCGAGTTTCACCACGACCTCTCAAACCACTAGCCCGGCATATTCACGGGCTAATATACGAACAGTTATCACGCACTACTGTATCCAGAGAACTGGCAACCAGCTACGTCATGCCGAAAGTATGTCGCCACGTGACAGGAACGCCCATCGCAAGAACAAAAATCTTTATCCAAATGCATTACTCGACGCTAGCAATTATCTTCTGCGTACCTGCTCTGGGTTGAGTAGGTTGATGAATTCATATTCATCCTAGCTCTGGCCAATCGTGACATGTGTCTAGAGATCAGACTTGCTAACAATCAATGAAGATGAAATCTCTAGCAAAGTTGGTAGCAATTGATTCAGAGGATTATCACGCTGATCGTAAGTCTAGCATCGGCTGCAGTTGAACTCAATGCAGATGATCACCGGCTGAGATCAACTTCGTCTGCCACGTTGGCTACGCAAAATGCAACTGCCGACATGTAGTACCAATGTCTCATACATGGATGCCATGAGCCCATGCAAGGAACAACTCGTACTAAGATTTCCCATCTTTCGTCATATTACGTGAGATCTAAGAGTTTGGGATGTAGCTACACGAAGAAGAATACAGATGCACGGTCTGAATCAGATTCAGGCATAGCCCATTGGCTTGAAGATTCGAAATTTGAATTCGCTATAATGGCAAAGAAGAACGTATAACCTAATCGCAAAACAGACAAAAGAAATACTGGAAAATCACTCTAAGCTTCTATCGCTCATGCTCAGTGTGGTGTAAAGATCAAATCACACCTATCGTGCCTCGAGCGATACCCGTTCGCCTCAAACGGCTCCATAGCCTGTGGCGTCGTCTCCGGCGCCAATGTAATCTTGAAGGCCCTGATCGTCGCCACAAGGATAAGCCGCATCTGGTACGTTGCCATATTACCTCCAGGACACCTTCTCGCGCCGACACCAAACGGCACCACAAGACGTCGCCTCTCAGCGCTGTACTCATCGTCTTCGTCCATCCAGCGAAGAGGATTGTACGAGTCAAAGTCTGGGAAAAGATCAGGTCGCTGACGGCTCATGGAAAGAGACTGGGTCGTTAGCACTGTGCCTGCGGGCAGGTAGTAGCCCAGTACGTTCAGTCCGCCTTTGGGCACCATGCGGCTTCCAGTCAGTGCGACGGGAGGCCGGAACCGCAGGCCCTCTTTGATACAAGCGTCGAGCAACTTCAAGGAATCCAGTTCCTCGTAACCCTCATGCGCAATTACTTCCTTGTACAGCAACTTTTGCAATTGCTGGTTCTTAGCCAGTTCATAGTAGATGAACGCCAATGCTGACGAAGTCGTCTCAGTAGCCGCGAGAACCTGGCCTGCCATCTCTGCACCAAGTTCGGGACTTGTCCAAGATTGCGTGGGGTACTTTGCACTCTCATCTGTGAAAAGCCCGTGCACGTTGGTGTCTTGACTAGATTCACCTTGCGTTTTAGCGGCTTGGGCGCAGAGGTTTGAGCCGAGCTCGAACAGCTTGTCACTGGATTGCACACGGAAGCGAGCGTGTGGGAACAAGGGGACGTATTGAAGCCATTCAAAGAGCCAAGAGGGAAGGCACAGGCGCCAGACGACGAGGAAGTTATATTCACCGACTACGCGGGGAAAGTCGCCTGCGTCGAGATCGACGGCTGAGCCGCCCATGATAATTTGGGAGTTCTTTAGTGTACAGATCCTGAGGTGATGGACAATGTCTTCGGACTGTTTGCCGTCCGAAGCACCGAGATCCCGCACCATGCCTTCGATGATGTTCACAAAGGTATTGTGCGATGCCTTGAGGTTCTTGGTTGTAGTGGCAATCATGACGGGATGTCGTCGTTGCCGCGCAATGTCGTGCTGAGGGTATGTGACAGTCCAATCATGGCCGCCGACGCGTAGAGCGCGAATCGAAGTGGGTGATGTGTCCAAGTCTTTCCTAATGAATACTTTTTCCACAGCCTCAGGATCGTTAAGAATCACTAGGTTCGGCGCAATTCTAACGATTGGGCCGTATTTCGCCATGAGCTTGTCTGCTTCTAGCGAGAGTCGGCCGTGCCATCTCTGCCACCGGATCCAGAGAGTGGTCGCTGAACTTATCCAGGGACCTGGAACTCTTCGTAGAGTATGTATGTTGGCATAGTAGATCATCTTTACCGCTTGGTAAATGATGAGGGAAACTATCACTGCCAGGAATGTGCTCCCTGGAGACACACTTCGGATGATGGCGTCCAACATCTTGCAGCGAAGAGTGATGTGTTGCTAAGGCGAAGTTGAACCGTTCAAAAAAGAAGTAGTTAAACTGATCGATCAAAGGAAGATATTGATATTGAAAGTAAGTACAGAAAGAATATATGAACCCCAAGTCGTGAAATGGCGAGGTACTTATACCTCACACACAACGCTCGCCGACATGACCTCGTCTGAACTTGCCCTAGACCCAACGACTCAAACTAAATACCCGTTGACAGGATGTAAATAAAGACATGGTATCACATTAGCTCTCCCTGATCGCTGTCACAGTCACCTCCCGTGCCGTTTCACACCAGAATCTGACCATTTGTGGTCATGTCAAGTTGAACGGACCAGGGCACGCCCCATTAGACAAGACAAAACAGTGATCCAAAGAGGCTAGGCAATGCTTAAAGTTTGAAGAACTTGAACAGGGTCTTTGGCAAGTTGGGTGGTCTAGATAAGGCAAACTCATGCTCATGGGCCTGCAGCAAACCGAAGCGATTTTAGACTTCCAGCTCAGGGTACTTGGAATCGTGTTGTTCCCCGCAGCATGTCTTATCGTCTTGAGCCTCGTATCTTCAATATATTGCAGTAGCGTATGATGGAGGTTTGCAAAGTCATGAGCAACTAGTGTGATCCACTAGTCCTTCATTACGGGGGTTTCCACAAGCGTTGACCTCCTGGCCCCGACAGGGCAGGTGCTGTTGAGGATAGCCCTACGTCTCATCTCAGACATGAAAACGACAGTATGTTTTCATCCTTTTGCCGCTCCAACGATTACAGAAAGCCGACATGATAATCTTCGCCCAATGTGGCCAATTTTGCGACATATTTCTTGAAGATGCAACTGCCGTGACACTACGTAAGTTGGTTTTTCACATCATACTGTGATAGACTCACCAAAGTCCGAAAGATCATCACACACGTCATGTCTTCGCAAAACCTGGTGAATTTCCTTGCACGCATTGTACGGCTGTTGTTTGAGTCCAGGGGTCTTAGCATTTACGGTTGGGCTGTCACTTGCCACGCACATGTATATCTTATCCCATTATGGCAGCAGCACACCCATGTACCTGAGAAAGCTTTGAGGTTTGGATCATCAAGCTATTTTCAAACCCGGAGGTCCGTTCGCACAGTCCGGCTGTTACTTTGCACAATTGTTTAGCTAAATTCTCTCTAGTCTGCATTCTTCTACATATTCTTCCAGAACGACATCGTCTAGACCTGCACAAAACAGAGATCGATAAAGTTCATACAGGGGGAAGACATGGTAGTATATGTATGTATAGGTCGATTGCAGCTGAGGTGTAACCCTCAGGGATCTCTGAAGCTCATCTTGATATTCCTCATGAATCGAGTCCAATTTTCGGATAACGTGTAAGAAATTCGCTAGACTTAGCTCCTTTGGTCATTTAGTATAGACACTGGGTTATACTAGAAGTAATCACTAAACCAAAAAAGGGCTGAAAACAACGTAAAGTTCATCCAGAACAGAGCTTGCCAGGATCTATCGAGACAACAGTGCAGAAAAAGGATCGAACGACATCTCTGTGCACGTTCGTCCCGACCTTTAGCCAGTTTCACACCAGTGCATGAGCCTAGGACGGTCGGAGACAACTCCGACGAGGACGGGACGGAATGGCCAACCAAACTCAGCAACATTGACCGCAAATCGCCACACTTCGACCACGTTGCCCCCCTGATGTTCTATGGAACTTACCGCTCAACTGTCTGCAACTATTCATAACGTGTGTCGGAGCCAAGGAATGAAATAGGTAGGTAGGATGCCTACTCAAAATCTCCACAGAAGCATGGGAAAGAGTTCATGCCCGACCAAGTGGATTTGGCAAATGGGGAGGGTTGCTCACTGTATACCAATTAGAGTTCCACACCGAGTGTTCACATCTCACGGTTATAAGACTGCGATTTCACATCTTCAATTTAACATTCAACCGAGCCGTAGATGCTATATTGGCACAATTTTGTACGGAACACCGTTTTGGCAAAGAATGAGCAACCCTGGGTTGCTGAAAGAATCTAGACCACAGATGGGAAGATATTTCCAAAATACCCTTGCTTATCGTTTCTTCTCTGTTCTCACGGTGAGAACGATATGGAATGGCAAGCACACGTTGATTAACCACCACTTTCGCAATGACCGTGGTTCAGTCAAGCCGATCAACAGTTAGTTTCTGCAGTAATGCATGGATTCTTTCTCCATGTGTCTTTTTCCCCTTCTCTGGAACAAAAAATTGGGTCACTTTGTGAGATGTACCAGAGCATGGACGAGACCCCTGCGATCCCTGTCTCTTGTCTTGGCAACCTTACATCGAAACCTTCCGTCACGCTCCATGCGCTCAAAACGCCACCCGTTGCCCTACCTGGAGCGTGGTAAGGGTCCACGCTATCGAATCCCCCCCGAACCGCGCGTCCAACGGCGCTGAGCCGTCCATGCCGACTGTCCGATTCGAGGCGAGAGGGTAACAAGGCCCACAACCCAGTTGCTAGTTGGACAGGGTCAAGCTGGTAGCAACAGTGAGACAGCGACCGGATGCCAGGAAACAGATCCCCATGTGGTGGTGCCTCCGCCTCACATAAGCGAGCGTGCCTAAAGGCTAAGGCTAAGCCTCGTGGCGAGATTCACTAAACTTACCAAGGATCTTTCCCGCCTCGTTTCACGACATACATGTGCTGCTGCAGATTCAGGAGCCGTTTTCGTACTATATATACTCCGTATATCCATGTATATAAAATACTTCTAAAACATCAAAAGCAAGCAACCTTTTAGTCACGAGAATCTTTTCCCTTCTCACATCGACCAGGCGAGATCCAATGAGACGAGATAGGCGGACGAGATAATCGGACATACTGATCTGCCTACATACAAAGCGTTAGGATCTTGAGTAATGTAGGCCCGAAAGCACAGGCTGAATTCTGTCGCACTCGGTGTCTGCTGTGATACGTGAGTGAGGCATTTGGGCACGGTTAGACTTCTCAAGTAGTTTGAACAAAGCAGTGCCCTGAGTCACTTGGTGCTGCGAGGGTCAGTAGCGCTGAGCGAAAAATGATCGGCACGGTGTTGAAATACATCTCACGAGAGATGCAGCTGTTACTGCTTTCGCCATCACTTATATACACCAGTACAACGGCATCCGGAATGACAAAATAGGAGAAGGGAAACACTTGGACAAACCCGAGGCGTCTCAGATAGGAAATATCTTTCATCTGAGCAGATATTGGTAGACCACTCTCTACTTCAACATTGTCCAATCTCACCAGCTTCACTTAATCCAACGAACAGCGATAAGACCACATATCCGTATGCCGAGGCACTGTCCTTCACCCAGTAGTTATTTACACCATCGTCCTACTCATGGTATTATCACATACATTCCCTGTCCACAAGCCCCAGCTTCCCATTCTACCATCTAGTCCACGCCTCCATCACTCATCCTCCTCACCCTCCAGCGGCGGAGGCGGCGGGGGAATGCTGAAATCCTCCAGGCTCGCCCACTGACTACTCCTATAATGTTCCCCATCCACATCCTGCGTCATACCCATGACCGGGCTACTCCATCCCTCAGCATTAGCACGGACCTTTTCTGGACTCGGGAAACTGCTGGGTATGAAGAGGGGAGGAGGGAGTTTATTTGGAGTGGTGAAGACGGGCTGAGAGCTGGGGATGCGGTGTGGCGTCGTGTGTGTGCTTGATATGTGCTGGGTTCGCTTGGTACGTGGTGTGCGCTGCGTTACTTCGTCGACGGTGGTGGCTTGACTGGGGCGGTATCCGGATGAATAGTGTTGTAGAGCTGGAGCCGGGTTTCGAGGTGGACGCGGCGCTGCGTCGTAGCCAAATGCGTCGGGCGCGACACGCACGCTTGATGATCCGGGGGGTCGAGCTTTCACATATTGTGAGTATGATAGCCATTCGTTTTGAAGCTGCTGTTCCGCCTTGCTTGAATCTGATTGTTGAGACTCGTGCTGTGGAGATGGAGAGCGGGGGACTTGGACGGATTCACTGTTAAGGTTTGTAGATTGTTGGACGTGGGCTGGTATGGGCGGTTGGAGAGGCCGTCGGCTCGAGCGTGGTGGAGTTAATTCCTCTGATGAGGAAAAATCACTTGATAGAGACCCATCTTGAAGGACCATGGGTGTTGAAGGGAAGGTTTCCTGAAAGTCTGCTTCAAGAATAGGTGGACTGGAATGAAGCTGATCCATCTGTGTAGACGGCTCTGCTTTAACACGCATAGCCGCGTCGTCCTCCAGTGGATGTCCATCGCGTACTAATCCCACCGAGACAGAAGGCCGCCCTGTATAATCTTTGTCGTCTCCATCTTCACTTTCAGGCTCTTGCTTGATCCCAGTTGGCTCGTTGGAGTCGGCTAATTGCTCTTTCTGGACAGCCCGCTCCTTTTGGCCAGGCGACTGCTGGTGAAACTCTCCCAGCTCAGGAGAAGGTTCGTTGTAACCGCGAGTGATAGGAGAGCTGTCAAGTTCTGGTGATGACTTCGGTCTAACTGTGTCACCTGTTGTATTGGCCTCGTCGCATGCTTGATCTATTTCTTCAAGAATTCTTTGCGTATCCGCACCAATATTTCTACCTGATGGTGCGTTTTCTTCACCAGCTTCCTCAACACGTCTAGCCAGAAACGTGTCTTCTTCGATGATACTATCTTCTTCATCCTCTGAGTCCTGGATAGTGCTCTCGAATCTTCTCAATTTCGGTGGAGGTATGGGAGCCTTGGAGGGCATGTTAAAAGTCACTTGCTTCCGTTTTGAGGGTGTCTCGGCAGCAGTATTATTAGAACTGGCCATGCATTGCTTGAGTGGTGATCGATTCAGCTTATAAGGGGTGGCCTGGGTGGTGACCGGCGAGTCTGCCGGTGACTGAGAAGATGGTATCTCACGGATACGCCGCTTTTCCGGAGTCGACAAAAGACCGAAGCGAGACTTGCTCGATCTATTCGATGTCGGTGGGATACCTGGAGCCTCTCCGGATCTTGGATCTTGTCCTCTTGTATTTCGTCGGGTCGCCCTGTCAGGTCTTCTCGAAGGAGCTTCGATGAATTGTGTTGGCTTGTAGCTGTCGTCACAGTCGTCTTCCACTGATTGCACTATAGACTCAGTCACGCCTTGTGAATTCGTTATAGATCTATCCTCCTCTTTCTTAATTGATGTTGGGTTCAAGACTCTTTCAGCTTTCACAACAGCTACACTGTCGCCATCGTTATCCCCTGTCTGGTATAAGCCTTGCTGTGCGAGTCGCCGTGTCACGGCATCACCATAAGCCTCGTCATATTTGTCTTCGGCCTCAACGTCGCTCGAGGCTTCGTTCAAGTCCTCATCCGACATGACCTCTAATGGACGCATTCCGGGCACCATCTGAGTCAATGTCCGCTGTTTCTCGTCCCTACTCTTCTTGCCCTTGCCACTCCAACTCAATCGTGGAGGCTTTTTGACGGGCTTGAAATCAGGCTCCTCAACACCTGGCAGAGGCTTGCGCCCATCAACTAATTGTGTCATAGTTGACTGCCTTCGCAACATGCGCTCTCTATCCGTATTATTCACTCCGTCTGATTCGTTGTCAGATGTGGCCCTCATGCGCCGTGTGCGACGATGGCATTGAGATGGGGTGGTTTTGCAACGGCGCTTGGATGAGTTTGCAATCGAATCGTCATGTTCGCTATCTGGCTCTTCGTTCATAATATCGCTATTTCGTTTTCTGCCCTTCTGCTTCGATGCCTTGATGATTGTCTCCTCCGCGCTCTCCTCTGTGCTGGTATCCAAACTGCTGTTATCTTCCGAGTCGTCTACGACATCCGCCCTCTGTTCCCGCATTTTGTCCGGCAGAAATACCATTTGCCGCTTCTCGTGTCCATCGCGTACGGGCGTGGTGCGCCGGCGCACCGTCTTGCGTTTATGCGGAAAGTATACTTGCTGTGGCACTTTCTTTGAATAGTATACTTTGAAGTCAGCGTCTTGATTGCTGGTTCGTGTGCGCGGTGTCATGATGTAGTGATGGAGCAACCGATGCCCATAAATCCCGAAGTACAGGAGACGCGAACGCGTCGAGGGGTTACTAGCGCGAAATGATGCCTGCAATTACGGTACTATGCCAATGCGTCATGCAGTATTTAGCCACCTTCTGTATTCGCACCACAGTCGCAGCATGTTTCTCTACAACAAAGTCATCGCATTTACTTTCATGCCACCTTAAGCTGGCAAAGCGTATTATTAACATTCTCGAGCTATGTCGCATTCTAATATTCACTATGTACAAAAAACACTGAAAAACTCGACAAGAACAAGGTGTAGCTCAGCGCTTGAGCGGTGTGAGTTAGCAACAAATCTAAATCTTTGAAAAATACAACGCATAAAAATCATAGGCTTTTGGAGGGTAAGCCGGATCTATAGCGGAAATACAGGAAGCAGCTTTATGCCTTCTCCGATAGTTCTGTAGGTTGTTGTGGAGGTGTGTCGGCACCAGTAATGGAAGCATAGCGAGCAGCGTCACCATCCTTCTCACCCTGGTGAGGGGGCTCATTGGCCGTTGTCACATTGGCTGCAGCGTTCGGGCTGGCTTCCTCCTTGTTCTTCTTGGGCTTGGGCATACGGACAAGCCAATACAAGAAGAGGGCGGCAAAGATATTGAAGATGACATAGACCCATAGGATGCTACATTGATTTGTTAGCAATGCTTTGAAAAGACATTGAGAAATAATTGACTTACCCAAAGTTACGCCAAAGGTCGGAGTAAGAGGATGTAAGGCTCCCGAGGAAGGTGTTGGTATCCGCAACAGCACAGAAGTTGCAGTCGCTTGTAGCATTCTGGTTTAGGATCTTGCCGCCATTAACCGAAATCCAGGGCTGCATGTAGTCGCCGCAATTCTGACCTTGGGGCGGGTCGAAGTGAATGAGCTCGTTTTCAGCGCAGTTGACCTGACTGTTGGCAATGCCAGAAGACAACATACCAGATACCAGGTATGTAAATGGTGAGACGCGGTACATGAAGATCCAGAAGCGAGGAAACTGAGAAGGCTGGGCGAGGACACCGCAGAAGATCAGGCAGAGTGAGAACATCATTTGGGCTATGTTGCCACCATTCTCTGCGGTGTCCACACCAGCAATACACATGTGCGTAAAGGTCGAGGTGAAGAGCAAGAACATCCAGACAAAGAGGAAGGACTGGAAACCACGAAGAGCGACGGCATCGGTGGCTTCAGCATTCCTGTAGAGACCGATCGGGTAGTACCAGCAGAAGTAGATGAGCACAGCCATAAGAGAATTCCAAGGCAATTCGACAAAAATGTTGGAGATCATGAATGCCTTCCAGGAATAGGTCTTACTAGGTCGCTCACGAACTTCGTACAGTGCACGCTGGGTGACAAAGTGCGGCATGATCTGCTGAACCAATTGACCGAAGATGGTCATCAACATGAAGATACCAAACATTTGATTCTGGAGTCCAGTCTGAGAATTGGGCATCTGGTATAACGAGAAACCGATGAAGAGTGCCGAAAGAACGCAGAGGAAGGTCTTGGAATAGATGTACGAAGGTGTGCGCCAGTATTGTTGGAAGACACGAACCATTGTCTCACGGAGTTGGACCGAGAAGGGTGCGGCAAACTCGCGGTAAGCAGCCTTGTCCTCTCGCTTCTGAGCAGACAGGGTACGCTGAAGAGCCTCAGCCTGGCCACGTTCAGACTTGAGTTCAGCGAGATGACGCTTGACCTCAGCATATTCAGGAGACTGGCGCCAAGTCTGATGCCAGTCAATGTCAGTATGAGAACCAGGAGCAGCACCGATAACTTCCAGCATCCATTCCGCAGGATTGGCATCAGGTGGGCACGGAGGGCCGCCGTTGCGAACAAAGTAGTCGACAAGGATTCGCGAGTTTTCACCGATGTCTCCATAATAGACAGTACGTCCACCACGGGCCAAAAACAGGAGACGGTCGAAGCGCTGGAACAACATCGCACTGGGCTGGTGGATAGTGCAGAGAATAGCCTGGCCGTTCTTCTTCAGCTTGTCAAGAAGATCGAGGATAGCCCAAGAGGTTTGAGAGTCCAGTCCAGAGGTAGGTTCATCCAAGAAGAGAAGGAGTGCAGGCTTTGCAGCCAACTCTACACCGATGGTAAGACGCTTTCTTTGCTCGACGTTAAGACCCTCGCCAGGTACACCGACGACGGCATCAGCGTACTCTGTCATATCCAGGAGCTTAATGACTTCTTCAACGTATTCAACCTTCTCTTTACGAGAGACGTGTGCAGGTTGACGTAGGACAGCAGAGAAAACAAGGGCTTCGCGAACAGTCGAGGTGGACAGATGAAGATCCTGTTGTTGAGCGTAACCTGTCTTGCGCTGGAAAGATTCGTCGCGAGGCTTGCCGTCGACTAGCATCTGACCGGTAATCACTCCCATAGTTGTGCGTGTAGCCAGGCAGTCCAGGAGCGTTGTTTTACCAGCACCCGAAACACCCATGAGCGCAGTCAAAGTACCAGGCTTGACCCATCCATCAACGTGGTCGAGAATGCGGCGAGGCTCCTTCTTGATCATGATGTCGTAGCACACGTCTTCCCACTGGAAGATGGCAGTTTGGCGTTCGATAATGGCAATGTTGTCGGAGTTGTCGTTTTGTACAGTAACGTTGCGTCCAGGGTCAGCAGCTTCAGGGTCATCTTGTGACTTGCTCTTAGGAGCGGCGAACTTGTGGCCACGACGGAATACAAGGACCTCACCCTTGGACTTCTTGGCGGTAATGTACTCCGTACCAGCGAGGTAGACGAGCATGAGAATGATCATGAATGCCCACATGATTCCATAGTTGCGCCACTTGTGCGAAGCACGGTAGTTGAAGGACGAGCCGATATAAGCGTCACCTTCAACATATGTCTGCCCAGGAACGGATCCAATAGCACTGCAAGCTCGTGCGGAACCCGAGACGTCGCTATAGACACCGAGAGCCCCAGAGCCGCTGCTAGGAATGTAGCTGTTGCATTCGAATCGCCTGTTGTGGAATTCGTTGACCATGAGCGCTTCAAATCCATAGCTGACAGGGTTGATGTGGCGAATCCACTTGGACCATCCTCTCATGTAACTCGGAGGGACGGTGAAACCAGTGTACATGACCAGACCTAGAATGAGGATGGCAGCGGGCGCCAATGCCTGTACCAGGGAGCGCGACAAGGCAGCAATGGACCGGAAGAACATGGACATGACCAACGTGAGCGTAAAGGAGACGAGGACGAAGAAGAAAAAGTTACCCGGTTCCCTTCGCAGGTTCGTCATGAAGTACAGTACCATATTGAATGTAATGGCGTTTACAATCTTATAAGGCATGTCCGTCAACATACTGGCGAAGGCCTCGGCAGATGGGTGATATAGGGCGTAGCGTGCGTGCTTCTCAACAATGGGACGTTGGGCGTAGAGCGTCAGAATCTCAAGTGCGGAACCGAAAGCGTTCATCAGGATGGCGAAGAAGAGTAGAGCGGATCGAGAATAGAAACTTGATGTCGTAGGTTGCAGGTTATAAAAGACAGATGAGATGATAAGAGCCATGATGGAGTTGGCGACAAGCTGAAAAACAGTGATACTAGGATCGGCCTTTAATCGCACAAAACCTCGCCATAGGCAAAGCTTGATCTGATCAGCGTAAGAGAGGGTGTAAGGTGATGCCTCGCGCTGGCCCTTGGCCTTTTGAAGCTGGCGAGACTCCTTGAAGCGCTGGCTGGCCTCGCCACCAATGGGGAATTTTTGGTCATACTCTTCAATGTCTCGAAGGAGAGCTGTTCTCTCAGGAGAATCCAACCAGCGCTGGGCAAACTCGTCAGGGGTGCGGGGAACGCGGCCTTCGAAGCCCTCGCGAACGATACGCTCTAACGGACTGGTCATGGAGGTTAAGAAATCGGCATCCGTTTGGCGGTCAGGGCAGTGGAAACCCATGTTGACGAAGTAGGCCTTTGCCTCTGTCGTCTTACCAAAGAAGATTTGCCGACCCTCGTAGAGAACAAGCGCCTTGTCAAAGAGATCGTACGCTGCCTGAGGTGCCTGATAAATGGCGACACAGGCAGTACTGCCGTTAATTTCAGTCTCCATACGGAGGGTTTTGCAGAATTCGATGGCATTTGCAGAGTCGAGACCTCTGGTCGAGTTATCCCAGGCTTGCAGGGGTGCTCTGCTGAGAGATGCTTCGGCGATGGTAACACGCTTTCGCTCTCCACCAGAAACACCGCGGAGGTAGTCATTTCCAACACGAGTGTTGATGGTGTGAGAGATACCGTACAAGGCCATGATGACATCGCGCTGGTGTTCAGCATATTGTTTTATGCTGACGCCGCCTGGGATGTGCCTTGGGCGACGAGCTTGAGCAGCAAAGTAGAGGGTTTCTCCAACAGTCATCATGGGAAAGTGGACGTCGACCTCGGCAGTGTAGATGGCCTCTCCGCGGTAGTTTCTGTGCATGACTTCTGGAGTAATTCCTGTTTGGAGTGAGTGATGAGAAAACATGGGAGGTGCGATTGAGAAACGGCAGACATACCCTGGTAGTTGATGTGCGAGTTCCCATCGACGAAGAAGCCGTGTGTTTCGCCGGTAATGGTCTTCAAGAAGGTCGAGCAACCGGATCCAGGGGGTCCTAGAACAACCAACATCTCACCAGCCTCGACGAGACCATCGCAGTTTTGCAGAATGTTGATTTTGCGGCCCTTGTCGCCCATGAGCCTCTTGACGAGGCTGACGCCCTCGAGCCAAATGTTGCCAACACTCTTCTGAAAATCGGCATCGGTACCGAAACCATGGACGTTGAGGTTGCGGAAAGCAATGCCAGCCGTTCGGACGGGTGGTGCATTCTCATCCTGAAGTTGCAGATTGAGCATAGCCTTTGTCCAGGCACGGGCGTTGAAGTTCTCGCCATTGGGATCCAGAGCCGAGTTAGGGGGTGCATTGAAGGGATTTGCTTGTGAGGAAGATTGCTGGCTCTGGGCAGTCAGGCGTCTGGCAAGTTGGTGCACGGCTTCTTCTCTTCGCCTGGTCTCAGCAATCTCGTCCTCTTCACGTGTGTTGTGAGAGGTGTTCTTGTTGTCAGAGCGGTTGTGGTGACTTGGCGGCGAGCCCTCGCCAGCTGCTATGGTGGAAGCATCTGACTCGGCAGCCTGAGGATCCCGATCGTCGTCATGGTAGGTTTGGCGTTGCTGTTCGGCCCTCATCTCTGGTGATGGGACACCGCCGGATACCGCCTGCCGATCAAAGTTGGAGGTGAAATTACCGACTATGCTCATGGCGGTCAAGGAGTCGCCACTCAATGGCCAAAGACTGTCTGTGAAAAGTACAGTACAAGTCAGGCAAAGAAATGGGTACTAAAAAGGTTATAAGAGAAGGCAGAATAATGATAAGAAGCGAAAACACGCGATGTCAGGGGACATATGTAGTATGACCCAAAGTAGGAGGAGGAGCAGCTAATGAGGGCAGCCTAGGCCGTGCCCCAGTAAAGGATGTGTATTTGGTCAATGGAGGCTCGCTTGCAGCCAAAACAGCATGGCCGCCCGCAAGCGATACGACGCATACGCTCGCCCGCCCAGTCGTCCGGCCAATCAGACGAGCATCTCTACGGCAACGGTCCCTTCTCGAATCTTGCCTGAGTTACCGTTTCGCCAGTGTCGTGTGGGTCCGGACAAAATGCGCGTGGCGCTGACCATGGGTATGGCCTTGGGTATGCACGCCTTGCTGACGCTGTGTCCGATTTCCTCGCGCGGCTGATGTCGCAATGCATGTTGCGCCCCGCCCGTACTCTCTGACAACCAGTGCTGTGCTGGGCGTAGGGTACGGCAGCAGTTGTGTATCCCATGCTCTTCCGCTCCTATTTGTCCGGCACCCCGCCAAGTGCAATACGCCCTTTTGTGGCTTAGCCAAGTCCTCGTCTAGCCCGCCCAATTGCCCTACTCAGCTAAGCGCAGCAGAATGCGAATGCGCTCAGCAGCCAGCCGCACACTCGAGGGGGTCTCGGGGTCTGCATTCTTCACAACCCAGCACTGCGAACCTGAGAGGCTGCTTCCAGTCGGCCTAGTGTGCTCAGTTAGCACAACCTGACGTCGTCCATCTCTTCTGTATCTTCATCTTTTCCCCCCATCGATCGAGGCGTTTTCCCTTCGTCTCTGTCCGCTCTACGGACCGACTAGAGCAGCTGCCACGGACGAAATCTGCGGTGATTCAGGGTCAAGTTGATGGGTGGACACGGCTGCCAAAGCGCCATCTGGGGTTTGCTCGACCGGTGTTGGGTCCCGTTTCCGGTTGCGCGAGCCGTAAGATTTTCGGGGGCTACTGCTAGCGCCCCGGGCAGCGGATGCTCCTCATTCCGAGATATGTGTATTGCGTATGCCAAACCACTTCTTCAGCCTTACCACGTTCCGGCAACCTGTTCAAAGGCTTCCGGCTCCACTAATAATATCAGTGAGTCGTATGAGGTTTCCCAATCAGCAATTCCCGCGGCTGGGACAGGAAAACGGCGACCCGATGGGCCTGTTCGGGGCTGAGTGCATATACCCTGATAGTCAACAACGGAGAGGCTGACATCGTATATGTCCCCAGTCGCCCCTCTCTGCAGGTTGCCCAGCTGCTTACTTGCCTTGGTGCGAATTGTTGTCCGCCTGAAGGGCTGGAGGTATCTTACTGCATACTGCAATATCTTTACCCTGTTGCTCGGCAAAGGCGTCGGAGCCCGTGCAAGCATGCGCAAAATCATTGGCGCTGGAGATATTGCCCACCTCACCAGCCTGGGCTCGTCTGCGATATCCAGTATACCATGAGAGACTGAAGAGGGAGAAGGATGCCAACTCTGCAACATCCAAGGGCAGACGTTGTTTATATACAATGCTTACCTCGGTGCCCAACAAGCTCTACCGACCGACCCACCGGCCGACCGACCCTCCGCCGGACATGCTCCGCTTACGAGCTTATCGCAACAGCTTATAAAACATCATGGAACCTCCTTTTCAGGTACTTCTTCGGAGCTCAAAATCTTATACTTGGTCCGCACAGTCTTTCGGAGCTCAAAATCTTACTTGGTCCGCACAGTCTTTCGGAGCTCCGGCGGGTACAGTAAGACGCTGTTACAATGAGACGTGACAGCCTGAATGCCTGCATTTGCGCATTCTATGCACGATCAAGCTCTGAGAAAGACAAACTGCTCGGGAACTTGCTCGGAAACAGCCGCTCTCACGTGGCATCGCTTTCCTGGAAGAAAAGGCAAATCTACGGGCCCGGGAACTACGCACGGGCGAACCCACATTATGTCAGGCTGATCATAGTACTCCGTATGCATTCGAACCTAGCCTCATCCTTGTCACCATGACTAAGGTATACAAAAACGTGCTGTTGCAAAGCTGCAAATCCACAGAGACGGATATCGGAATAACACGCCATTGAGTCGAAAAGTGCTGAAGTGAATCGTAGGTATAAGAAAAAAATCCATTAGTTGCACTACTTTAACTATTAACAAGAAATGCTTAAGCCACTGAACCCAGCCACTTCCATCCATCTAACCATACCCTACACCTCGCACCGACCGATCAGAAATCCTTGAAACATCAGAATCTCACGTCATACAAACGCCCCGGTAGTCGTCTCACAACCAACATTTCCCGAGCGCCATCCTCACCCTTCTTTCCCACCACTTCGCCGCCTCTTCCGACCCGCCCGCAGCGCCAAAAGGTCACAAAACTTTCCGGTGAAAAGAATCGATCATTCAGTCTCCAGAGGCAGCAGTAAGACTGTCTACACAGCCACTCGTCCTACGACTTCAATGTACAAGAAGAAAAAAAAGCACAGTTCACGCATACAAATCTGTCGCTAGCCCTCTTGGCGGGCCATTGGGCGGCCTGCCTTTTTTTCGAGGTACTTTTCGATAAGCCAACATGCCGCAGGCGAGCCGGTAGTAAAAAAAAAGCGAAAAACATCGCTCGTCCCATCAAGTCCCTCGAAAACCCTGCATTCTCATTCCAAGTACTCGCCAAGACCGCGCTCTCTCTCTCTCATGTAAAACCCGCTAAACCAACGCGATCAAAAACGCACGTCACTCTTGCTATGAGCCTATCAAATTCATCCTTAATGACACACACACACACACACACACACACACACACACACTCTCTCTCTCTCTCTCTCTCTCTCTCTCTCTCTCTCTCTCTCTGGAGAATTGTAGATACATCCCAGCTAAACTCCTACACCCGTTCATTCAATTCGTGTTTTTGGGCACTTCTACACACACACACTAAAATGTTATTATTACACCACCTTATTTTCCTACTTTACTATTCAGCAGCGAATGAAGTAGCCAGTGTACGATGGGCCAAATGTTCAGCCAAAGCAATTTGGTAGGTGTCATTGAATAAGTTCACTGTTTAATGGATAGGATTGGGGTTCCCTGTGGCGTACGAGAGTGATTGCGCGTTTCCTTCTTTGATTGTCAGGGGCTGGAGAGAAGAAGGGATGTGTTTTCGTCTCATTTCAGTAAAGAAGTTGAGATGATGTGAGAAAAGGATGTGAGAGGACATATGAGTAGAATAGGGATAAAGAAGAGAAGAGGGTGCTTGTAGAGCGAAGATAGAAAAAAAAATGCAAGAGATAAGCATTCTTCTTTTCCGGATTTTGTGAACATGGAAAAAGTCTCAAAGCTGCGTCGTGTCAAAAACAAAAAAAAAGGACGATATTGAGATGAATGTGCAGGAAAAGAGCACTTGATAAAATAGATGCTCTAGTTTTATTCTCTTCATTGCGTTGAAAAGTCTACAAGCATGTGCCAATGACTATCAATCAATCATTCTAGTCTCTACACCCTCCAACCAAAACACATCACCCTCTGGAGAGAAAAAAAAGGGTGTCTCGTACAGAAACAACGCCTTCAACTACCAAATCCTCTTCGCCACCATCGCATACCGACTCACATGCCCGAACGAGGTCCCCTTCTCCCTCTCCTCGGCCTCCTTCCTCCTGCCCTTCTCGTCCCTCTCCCTCAGCCTCTTCAGCGCCTCGGGATCATCGTCGTAGATGATCTTTCTCTTGTCCTCGTCCACATCCACCACGCCCCATCCGCCTATGCGCTTTCCGCCAGTCTCCACATTCATCTTCTCGCGCTCCTGCATCCCATGATACCGGTTGCGGCTGACGGATAACAGCATCATGCCGAGGAGGAGTTTGAACGCGAGAAGGATAAGGTAGATGACGAGGAAGACGAGGAGCATGGTGGAGGCGGCGATGAGGTCGTCAAGCGTGTAGGAGAAGGATTGGTACCATGGTTTGGAGGCGAGGCCGGCGCCGAAGGAGGAGCGGCCGAGGGCGCGACGGAAGACATGGTCGATGTGCGCGAGGGCGGCAGTGGTGGCGGGCGAGGAGCTGGCGTCTTCGGTGAGGGAGGTCGTGGTTGCGTGAAGGGGTGCTGGCATGTGCATGGCAATGAACATGTGATAAGTTTGAATTGCGGCACGCACAAAGAGGCAGGAGAGTGGTATGACGGGTAGGCCCAGTCGTCGTGTCAGGTCGGCGTCGGCGAATGCCTGTTTATTGTTAGCCAGTCCTGTCATGGAAAAAGTCGTCCTCAGGAGAAGTACTCACATTGGAATAATAGTCTTTCGCCAGTACATCAAGGAACTTGCTGTAGACTTCGGGTTTGTACTGGTTGAACTTTGTGATGTATGCATGTTTCAGCCAGTCGACAAACATCTCGCTACCCAGCACCAACAAAAACGGGTTGAGTACCTGAGCAATGTACTTGGGGAAGATGGTGAAGCTCATAGGTATGATGCTCGAGGCCTTGAACGCAGTCCCAGTTGAAGCATTAGCAGATCCCGTAAACATGGCTGTCCATGAGGTCTCGCTGCTTTGGATACTCAGACCCCCCACTTCAACAACATTGCGCATGGCGATGATGAGGAGCATGAGCCACAGCTGGAAACGCTCAACTATGTCTGCGCAAGTAATCTGAAACAGATTCTCCTTCTCAAACTTCTTGAAAACAGTGCCCTTGATCTCCACAAACTGGTTAGACATTAACAGCGTCAGCAGAGCGTTCGAGTACGAGTTGACTGCGACATTCAATGTAATGACCTGGTAAAAGAGTGCGGTTGCATGGGCCACGGTATACACAAGAGCGAGGGAGAACATGGCAAGTGGACGGAGAACTTTACTTCTGCCGTCAGGATTTCGATCAAGCGTTTCCCGAGAGAAGAGGCACTCGAGGACGTCTTGGCCCATGGCAGACAAGAGGCGGTCACAGACTTCGAGAACATTGTAAATGACATAGAGCTTGATAGCCGACTGCCCGCGAATTCCATGATACATGCGGCTCGCGTCAAAACGCATGAGGACAAAGCAGCTTGCAATGACCAGCAGACCCTTTAGCATGTCCGCCTTGTGACTGGGCTGGAGCGTAGACGGCGTGGACTTGGTACGGCGATGGCGAAACCGCGAGTTCCGGGGTCGCCGCGCTTTCAACTCTTTGAGTTCTTTCAGGTCTGGAAATGTGAAGCTCGTTGATACACGAGGATCTTGCCTGGCTGTTGAGATAGCAGAAGGCACTGCCGATGAAGATGGCTTCCGCGACATGGATGGCGGGTCTTCGTCAGCTGGCGTAGCAAGAGGAGTAGGTCCATCAGCGTGCTTTCTCCGTTGCCACACGCGTGGCAGGCCATTGTAGACAAAAGCCCAGAGATCTCGGAATTCTTTTACAATCACTGAGCCCCACCACTTGATCAAAATGGCAATGGCAAGAAGGAAGCGCAGCGGGAGGATGGTCAGGACGTGCATCCAGGCATCCAGACAAGCAAAGGCGCCGAATCCCAGTATGATTTCAATCTTCAAAGGTATTTTCAAGAAGTTGAGCAGGCGTTCGTACTTAATCTCGGAGGATTCATAAGGAAACTCCGTGGTAGCAGGCCGATAAATGTACAACGGAGAAGGACGGCTCGCAGAGAGTTCGAGCGAAAGGAACGTAGGCATTGACATTGGGGGTAAGGGCAGAGCGATTGGGGTCGGCGAGACGTGATCACGCATGTCGCGCGACTCCCGGTGTCGTTCCGTCACCTTGGATGCCTCCTCCTTGTGTTGCATGTCCAGCGGTGGAGGTACATGCCTACTTTGCCTCCGTCCGTCTGCTTCTTTCGTATGTGTGTGTGCTCTTGAACGTGACCTCGAAGTGGTTCTCTGCACAAGCGCAGGTGTGGTGACGGATCGCGACAGAGGCATTGGTCGGCCATTGCGCAACTCGGTGGAAGGTGTCTTGATGACAAGTGTCTCTTTCTCTTGGCTCAGTTCGCGGCCTCTGGAACCCCGGTCCTTTTTCGAATCCCGCCTCGTATCGTTGAACTCTATCGGCGGCTCGAGGACCGAACTCTGCGACTTGCTGTTGCCTTGATCGTCCATGGCTTCTAGTGGTGTTGCATCCTCGAGCTCGTCCTCGATGATGGGTGTCGCCGCCCGCACGGGGATGCTCGCGGGCTCACTGGTGAGCTCGTGGATTTGCCTCGGGCTGAGCTTGAGCATTTTGTCGTGGTCTGATACACTGCTTCTTCTCCGCCCATCGCCAGGACGCTTGATGGGTCGAATCTTCTCGCCCGTGTCGGACAGGATAGCCTCCTCGTGGGCGCTGGGTCTTCTGCTTGCCACATTCGAACTAACAGCGCTACTGGACTCGTCCTTGGTACCATTTGCTATGCTCTGCAATGCTTCGTCGTTGTTCGCTTCGTCATGGTTGCGGCGACCGCGCGAAGGTGCTGCATCGTCTGGTTCTGGTGACGGCGTCGGTGTGGGCAGCGGCTGTTCCTTCGTGTTCAATTCACTGGGGGTCCGTGTGTCTGCTCCGTTCATGGCGCAAAGAGCTGGCGTCTCTTTGCGAGTGCATCGTGTCTTGTCCGGTATGACGCTGGATTGGAGCGACGTTCTGGAGCTCGGGTGGTCTTAGCGTACCTGCCGATCCGAGCGGCCCTAAGCCAGAGGTCATTGACAATCACCCGTTGCATGTGCTCTCTAGTCATGCAGGACGGCCAAGCGATTCGCACCGTGGCGATCGCATGGCTAATGACGTTGGATTTAGTGGTGGAATTGTATCAGGCTCATTTCCGGCAATTCTTGAGATTCCAACAACATAAACGTCTGTCAGGTCTTGAGATGAACTATACGAGTCAGCGGTGTATCGGAATTTGTTCGTTCGCCACATGAATCGATACAAACGTTGTTTAGAACGGTTGGTCATTCACGAAGAGACGCAGCAAATCCTTGTCTAGTCTGACTCGGACGGAATTTTCCGTCCTCAATGCCATATAGCATACTTGAGGCGTTTCTTATCTCTGGATCTTGTATCTTGAAATCATCCCACTTTGCTTGCCATGTGGAGAATATGGGTCATGATGTAGAAAATAAATGAACGTCCAGTAGAACGGCCAGGTGACCCTGAACCAATCGATTCATGCTCTGACGCACACAAAGTGTTACCGGTCTGAAATGCCGCGCTCCTGAACAGACGTCAAGTGGAGTATATACTGACGATCTCTATTGGGGAGCACAGGGCACTCTCAAGGAAGCAGATAGGATGCAAGGTCTAGGCATCAATGGACCACTGCCTCGATTTTCCTTTTTACGCCTCCTCGTGGCGACTTATTGTTCCCCGGATAATCACACCACCATACCGTGCTGAAACTTGCTTTGATAAGACGAATGTAGTATCTACTTGTTTTTGCAATCTAGAAGATGTACTTTAGAAAATGTAAACAGAGGGAAAAGGTGGTATGGTCTGATCGTTGCTGGTCCACGCAGACCAGATTGCTTCATAAGCAAAAGCCATGCCAAGTGGATAAAATGATCAAGGACCGTGAGGATCATTCGGATATCTCATGCGGTGATTCTGACGGTAAAACGGGATTCTGACTCGGTGAGTTGAGCAACTGCCTGCAATTCTCCCGTAGCCTATAAAACGGGTACAGATCGGCAGCTCTACTAGCTAGCTTCAGACGAGGGTACGTAGGTGCAATAAATACACTTACATGCCTCTGTACGTGATACTTTGTTTTGTGGCTGTTGGATGGATGCCCAACATCTTTACCATTGTTACCAAGAGGGCAAATATCAGCGCCTATCCATGTCCTACCCCAGCACGCCACTACATGCATTACAACACCACACACACACGCACACACATACATATACACACCGCTCCTCAGTAGGCCAGAGGGTAGGACAGAGATTAGCGTGGGGGCGCTCTTCCAATGGCGTGTAGAGGATATGTTGCTTGCTCGTGGCACACCAGGATTGCACTCCTGCTGTGTTCCGTGGAACGCGTGTTTCCCGGGGATATTTGGGCCATCTTACATGCATCCAGGCAGACGCGGTGTGGTCTGTAACAGGGGTCTAATCTCACGTGGATCGGCAGGCGACAAGGGTGAGTATCTTACTACCCTTGATAACAGGTTCGGCTGTTGGCATCCGTTCAGCTCTCGATTATGGTCATGGTGATGGCCATGGAAATCCATGGACCATGTCGCGCGCAGAAACCCTCTCGGAGCCGCTATTCCCGATGGCCTGCGGCCTGCAGGTTAGACTTTCGCGTATAAAGGCTTCTGTGGGTGTCGTTCCGAGGACACTAACTATAGACTGCAGGGTGGGGACCAAGCCTGGGGATTAGCGACATGCGTCTCAAGTGGGAAACAAGGTCTTGAGATGCAACACGGGGCGTTGATGGCGTATAGTTGCCCATGGATCTACTTTTACGTTTTGGCCAGTAAGATGTTGTGCAATATCGGTGTCAGGGCAAGGCTGCGATGCAAGCTGCAGGCGAAGGAACCATTGTGGCCAATCAAACAACAGGCAGCAAGCCAGGCATCACCAACATCACACCGTTGCAGATTGAGGACTCTTCCTTTTGAGCAATGGGGTTGAAAAAACGTGCTGGACGGAGACATTACTGAGACTAGCGGCAAGCAATGCTCGTTTGACGCAGCAGAGGCAGATGAGGCTGAATCCAGAGGATTGGGTCGAAGCGGACGATAGCCACTGGGGCACCACAACACCGGAAACAAAAGGTGCAACGTAACATGCTCGTGGCTGCCACCTGGGGCGTGAGTAGCCGAGGTTGCCATGTGCTTGGTGGGTGATTACTTTACAGTGGTGCAGCCTGTGGCGCAATAGAGTATAAGGGGGCGTTGGAATAGATGCTCCGCGGAGCCAATTAGTGGGTCCCGGCAGGCAGTTCCTTTTGTAGTGGATACACATGGTGCACCTAGGGCCGATCTTGAACATCGTATATAGGATTAAGGTTAGCAACACGGGTGACGGACGAGAAGCTGAACATGTACAAGCACGTAGACAGCTGCACGCGCGGCCAGTAGTGGTACGTAGTACGCGGTCTGCAGGCGAAAAGGGGAGGGCTTCTAGAAGGAGTTGGAGAAGAGTCCCAGCTCAGGTGGGATCGGGCGGAGTTCGGCGCGACGCGAACGAGTGTAAATAAATAGTAGCACAGACATTGCGAACGGCGTGCAGAATGTTTGTCGTTCGGGTTTGCGGTGTAAGTTGAAGTTGGGTTTGGTTAGCCCAAACAGGCAAGTATACAAGTAAGATATCATTTGGAGTGGGTTCGCGGACCGAAAGGCGTGCATGCAGAGTTTTTGCAGAGAAAATGTTCGGCGGTGGCGACTTTTCCGGCGAGGGTAGCAGTAGCATTGAGGCAGGACGACAGTGCAGAGAGGGCTGAAGGGGCCAGGGGCCAGCGGACTAGCGCAGGTCCTTGCGGAGAAGGCGTACGGAAAGCAAGGCGAGCCAAGACGACATGTTCTGGAGCATCTGAAGCTTGACAGAGCTCTGCTGTCTTATTGCGGTCAGTGGTCATCAAGCAGAAACAGGCGGACGGCAGGACCAAAGCGCCGTGCCCTGGGCATATGCTCCGGCGCAGCCGTGGGCCAAGAAGTTACGGCGAGGGGCCTCGTGACGAGAGTTTGGTTGAGCTGACGAGACGGCCTGGTGGCGCGCAGGCTCGAGGAGCGTATGGCAGGTGTGCGGGGGGTGGATGAGAAGAAGGCAAATGGAAGAAGTTTGGAAGCTCCAGGGACCCAATCGGGCCTTACTCCACTCAGCCCTAGATGGGCGCGCCGATGGCTAGAGGCAGAGGAGGGGACAACATCGGCGAGACGTACGGGAGCCGGCGTCAGAAGTCGTGGGTAGGTTGGTTTTGGCAGAGGGCGTTGGCCATGGGCGGGTGCCGGCGGCGCGGGCTAGCCAGCGGGCGCGGAGCCATGTCTTGTGTGGTGCGGATGCGGTGGAATGAGATGAGATGAGATGGTGAGCGTGATGTCCCGGGGACGGGGTGCGGCATGTGTCGTGTCTCAGGGCCTGCAGGCGCATGCAGATCGGGACGGGAGCATGGCACGTCGTCGTCGCACCGGCTGGGGAGGGCGACGTCGTGTGTGCCGTTGTCGTGGATGCATAGGGGCGTGTGCGGTCCCGTGACGTGCCAGGGGACTGAGCATTCACTTTCTTGGCGGCGCGCGCGACGAGGGCTGGCGGGACGACGGCGGCCGGCGCACGCAAGCAGTCTGGACGCCGCCACGACGAGGATGCTTCTGGTGTTGCAGCCACGGCGGCCAGCGGGTGCATGGCAGCGCAGCAGGGCGACGCTGCAGTGCGAGTACATGGCGATGGCGACAGCGACGTGTGGCTGGCCGTGGGCTGGCCATGACTAAGGGAGCAGCAGCCGCGCTTGCCCTTTCTGCGGGCCAGGCAGGTGCGACTCAAAACGTGTAACCCATGCGCGGCCATGGCTCGCCCTAGTGCTGCCGACGCTAGGCCCATCTGGGCCACGACCTGCAAACGTGCGTCTTCAAACCTGTCGGGCCTCCTTTCAACCTCTTGCTCGAGCTGCGACTCGCCCTCTGCCGGTTGCTGCTGGTACCTTAATAATCCCCGACGCTCCTCCACACTGTCCGCGGACCTTCCTTGCACACCTCCCGTGCCTGCCGACTGCATCCCTCACCACCCCCCGCCCAGCCAAGGTCCCCGTCCTCCACCCCACCGCGACGCCGCCCCAGCCAGCGCCGACTTCCTGCCCCGACGCCTGATGCATCTCTAGACACGGCTGCCATCTGCCTGTCCGTCTGCCTCTGTGCCATTGTAGCCCCCCATGGGTCAGAACAACGGCAAGCCCGTCGTCTTCACCGACCAAGGTGCGTAGCAGAGCACTCCCGCCATGTGCAATGCGCCCCAGAGCCCACGCTGACCTCTCCCCAGTCAACCTCAACCACTTCCGCCTGCTGCGCGTCGTGGGCAAGGGCGCATTCGGAAAGGTGCGCATCGTCGAGCGAAAAGACACGGGCCTCACCTTTGCGCTCAAGTACATACGAAAAGATGAAGGTCCGTACATGCCCGTCACATGCTAGCGGCCATCGAGCCGTGCTGACCCTGTGTCACAGTCGTACGGTCGGAAAGCGTCCGCAACATCATCCGCGAGCGCCGCATGCTCGAGCATCTGAACCACCCTTTCCTTTGCAATCTCCGCTACAGCTTCCAGGATATCGAGTATCTGTATGGCCCCGGAACCTCTTTCCGGCCCAGAGACATGGAGCTGACCACGGCAGGTACATTGTGGTCGACCTAATGAACGGCGGCGATCTGCGCTTCCACATCTCACGAAAGACCTTCACAGAAGAAGCGGTTCGCTTCTGGATAGCTGAGCTCGGCTGCGCCGTCCGCTACATACACCAGCAGGGCATTGTGCACCGAGACATCAAGCCAGACAACGTGCTGTTGGACTCGGAAGGACATGTCCATCTCGCAGATTTTGTGAGCTCCGCTGCCATGCCCCTCCCCTTTTGATTCGTGCTGACGCCGGCAGAACGTTGCCTCTGACTTCGTACCACACAAGCCATTGACCAGCAAGTCGGGCACGCTCGCCTATCTAGCTCCCGAGGTGTACGAGGGCAAGGGCTATTCATGTGAAGTAGACTGGTGGTCCTTGGGCGTGCTCTTCTACGAGTGCATATACAACAAGCGACCCTTCGAGGCCAGCAGCCACGACTCCCTCGCCGCCAAAATCTCAAAAGGAGAACCCACCTATCCTGTCACCAGCCCGCCCGTCTCCATGCCCTGTTTACATGCCATCAGCTCGCTGCTGGAGAAGGACCGCTCAAGACGCATAGGCGCCATTGGGTTCGACTCGTTTACCGACAACCCCTTCTTCCGGCCCATAGATTTTTATGCCCTGGAGCGCAAGGAGATCGAGCCCATCTTCATTCCGTCGAGCGACAAGACCAACTTCGATGCCACATACGACCTTGAGGAGTTGCTCCTCGAGGAAGCGCCACTCGAAGCACGCGCACGCCGCCAAAAGCCTAGAGAAGCTCTCAAGGAAGACGCTACAGAGCAAGAGATTCGTGCCGACGAGCTGCACAAGATGATTGAGACTCTGTTTGAGCCTTTCAACTACACCACAGCTGGTGATCAGCGCGCCCCAGCCGCCGTAGCAGTAATTGATCCCCAAGACTCTGGAGCTGGCTCGCGGACCAGCAACCACAGCCAGCCCGAACACGGCCCTACCCCCGTGCCGTCCCACGTTGACTCGTATGGACGCTCGCATGCCAACTCAAAGTCTCAAGACACCGACCTGCACCCCACTCGCTCCACCACTACCGCTCGATCGACACAATCACCCAACGGCAGCCCCCCTCTTCCCACAAGCGTACTGCAACACACCGCAAACAACAACTCGCCTACATCGCAACGCGGCGAGCACACCGACTTTTTCCCCACCGACGGCTCCGAAGTGCCAACCCCTTCGTTCTCCCGCCCCATGAACAGCCGCCAGCGAGGCTCACAACGCAGCACAAGCATGGGCGGAGGAGTACAGGTAGTTCTCAATGAGACTGGCTCATGGACCGAGATGGCTAACCAGAGCTCCGCGCTTGTACAGAACGCCCAAACTGAGAAACCATCTGGCATGCTCGGATTCCTCAGCCGCAAGAAGGGCCGCGACAGGAGCCCCAAGGCCAAAGAGAGGGGTGTTCTGGGCAAAGAGGGCGCGCGAGTCATCATCAGCAACACATGAACGACCTGTTTTGTTTTGTTTTCCCTTGCTCTTCTAATTGCGCGCATATTACCCACATCCGGCTCTCCACCCCCCCTCCCTCTACATTCAACAGAGTCTCCTTGGATCAATCTCGTTTGATTCAAGCCGACGTTTACTTTTGGGCTGGTGCGGCGTGCTGGTGTCTTCCGCGGACATGATTTTCTTTTCCTTGTTTCCGCTATGCCCATTTCTCTCATATCAACGACTTTGCGACGCCTTGGGGCTTTTACTCGGCCCTCTACTTTTTATTGCATCAACACATGTTTGCATATTCCCACCCCAACCCCGGCCCTCGGGGGTAGAGAAAATGGTGTGTGTGAGATATGGGGGCGTTGTGGGGTTTTTATCCCTTTTTTGTCCTTTCCTCTCTACTTCTTGTTCTCCTCTTTTTTTTGTTGCGTGTGTGCGTGTCTGTGTTTCCCATACCTTTTGTACTGACGCGAGGGGTTTTTTTTATGCTAGAGATTTGGACGCATGGAGATGGAAGCGACATGGTAGCTCGAAGAGTTACTTATATACATATGGCCTTTGAGACGAATGACACGGCAGATATATAGGAGAGGGGAGAAGAGAATATGGCGAGGACAGGCAGAGAGAATTTGTGGTGGGCAGGACCATGTAGTGATTGATAGTCTGTGTCGGACTACTAACAACTATTTACCACCATGGCTGATGGCTGCTGTTCTTTTGTGAGATGCACGCGATATGTTCGTATGGTCATGTCTGAAGGACTCTTTTTTTTTTCCTAGTGTACTACGTAGCTCAGTTCAGTAAAATACCCATCTCATTTTGGAGACTTTGGTCCGTACTTCTGTTCATCAAACTGACATGTCCATACTGCTCGACGCCAAACGCCCCAGCAAGTACGCACAAAAGACAAGATAAGAGGGGAGGAAAAAGTGGATATTTCGGGTATCGAGTATATAAACGCCATCTTTTTTTTACCATCACCCTGTCTCCGTCTCTTTGGCTTAACTCATCCACAGTCCTAATACAAAAAGCTAAACTTGAACAACAAGGACCAGTACTATACACATCTCACCTGGGTTTCATATTCGCCCTCGCAAGCCACAAAGCAACACTCTCCTTGGCCACATCGCTGCCCCAAACGCCATCGGCACCGCCTCGTCGCCACTCCTCGCCCGACGCGTCTTCGCCTCCTCCGCGCGTCGCCTCGCCCAGCAGCACCTCGAGATCGCGCTTTTGGCTCGAGAGCCAACGCTTGAAGAAGGCGACGGGGTCCTTGGACATGCTGGTGAAGAAGGCGTGCTTGGCTTTGGATTGGCCAATGGCGCCCATGAGGAGCACGAGCTGCTCGTCGATTTTTTGGATTTCTTGCAGCGTTTGGATGCTGTCGGGGCGGCGGAGGATGTCTTGGAAGAGGGGTTGCATGGGGTCTTCGAGAGCGACTTGGACGTCGTAGACGCTTGGTTGCGAGGCTGGTCTGCCGGAATCGGCGGGTGGGGAGATGTAGTCCTTGTCTACGCGGATTGTGTATTGCAGCTGGATGGGTGGAAGGGTAGTCAGGTGCGGCTTAATCAGCTGAGGAAGGTTTGGGAAGAAAAAGTGATCCTGGCCACCGAACAGCGCCTTCAATCGGGCGTCGCATGCAAACTTGCGCTCGTCATCTTCCTGCTGGAGATGTTGCGACCTCGCATACTCCCAAATGCCCATCAGCACACCAGCGCGATCTTCCTCATCGGTGTCGAGCAGCTCAGCCAGAGGTTTGCTGAGGCGAAAGACTTCGGGATTCTGGTACCGCTGGAGGTTGATTGTGATGTTGATGTTCTCGTCGCCCTTGCGCTCAAACTCGAGCTCGCTGAAATTGGCTTCCTTGGCAGTAGGATTCTCGGGTCGCTTCCATTCGATCTGCGTAAAGTTGTCCGGCTGTAAACTCTTGGCGCGGTCAAAGTCGATGTTGATGGATGTGAAGTAGTGCGAAAAGAGCTTTGGTTTCGTGGCTGGTTTGCGCTCGGCCTGGGCGCCGTCTTCGTCCCTAGCTGTTTGTTAGTTGTGTGATCTGTGCGGCAGGTGTTTTGCGCGCTGCTCCAAAAGCGCAAGCTCGACGGGACATACATGGCATCAGCATCCTTGTCCTCGCTATCGTCGTCATCCTCGAGACCGTCGTCGCCTTGCTCATCCAGCAGGCGGCCCTGAATCTTGACGCGGTACGTGGCGTTGTTCTCGCTCTCAAAATCAAAGGCGTCGGCGTCGATGCCGCTGCTCTGCCAAGGCTGGTTTTCGGCCGTGTTGGAGATCCATATGCGCATGGTTCCATAGCGCGAAGCTCGCGAGTGGTGCTTGGAGTCCATGACATCGAGCTTCTTGCGCATCATGGTCGCATCCAGCGTGCGCTCGACCTGGCGCAACTCCTTGTAGCGGGCGACACCGTCGCCAATGCACACGTCCTCGACGCCCTCGGGGATGTTCTTGTCGGTGGGATTCTTTGCGATGCGGCGCATTTTCTCGCGGCGCTCGGCTTCGGCGCGCTGCGAGGCCTGCATGCTGGCGTTGGTGTTGTACTGCGGCTGGACGGGCGGGTGCGGCGGATGGACTATGGGGCCTGGGTTGCGAAACAAGTGAGCGAGGTCGTTCCTGCTAATCATCGTCTTGTACGGCTTCAGAGCGCAGCGTCGGGTGCGGGCGGCGGGGGCAATTGGGGGCGTGGTGTTGAAACTGTGGTTGGCACTCTAGACTTACCTGGCCGGCGCGAGGGCGTAGCTGCATTATGCTGTTGCGGATAATTATATCCCCGTGCCTGGTAGTTCGGTTGCATGGTGGAGAGGGTGCGAAAAATGAACGGCAGCAAAAAATGGCGGATGAGGGCGCGTCCGTGGAGATGGAAGGGGGATAGGATGGTCACGTCCTTGGAGACGCGTCGAGGTTGGTTTGGCTGGGTACGTTACCACATGCTGCACGGATACACACCATTAGCCCCCCCTATAGCCATGCGGGGCAACCGTCCCCCCACTCAGCCAGAAAGCTGGTACGTCTGTTTGCTGCCAGCCTCATCCAGCCCATATACTTTCGCCCGCCAGTCGTCTGCAGCTAGGCCTCGGGTGGTCTGCCGTGCTGCTGCTGGCTCCCGTCTTCATTCACTGCCCGTGCATTGTGCTTGGCATCCTACACACCCGCCTTGTGAAGCCGTCGGAAGCATGCTATTAGTCTGTCGAGACGTCATCGTACTGGGTATTTATCTCTCATCATCATACAGCCTGTCGATTCTAGTTCACTCGTTCAGACTCCCTCCCTCCAGTGGATAGACGGGCAACATGCACACAAGAACAGTGAGTAGCCCACTGAAGAAGATCGTCAATGTCCGCATACCAAGCAAGCCGCCGTCTTCGCTCTGGGACATTGTCGTCCGAGATGGGAGGATAGCCTCTGTGGCTGCTCACAACAGTGCCTCCTTGCACGAAGAGAGCGAGCATGTTCTGAACGGGCACAACTGCTTGCTAGCGCCATCGCTCTGCCATGCTCACATTCATCTCGACAAGTGCTTTCTTCTCCAAGATCCCAAGTTCAGCGACTTGCAGATTGAGAGTGGTGACTTCAATGAGGCTATGAGCATGACTGGTGAAGCCAAGTCCCGGTTCGAGGAGGAAGACCTGTTGAGGAGGGGCACGCGGCTCATTGAGGAGAGCATCCAGCACGGCGTTACCGCTATGCGGGCTTTTGTTGAAGTCGACGGCGTAGTGCAAATGAAGTGTCTAGAGGCTGGTCTGAAACTAAAAGAAGCTTTCCAGGATCAGTGTGAGGTACAAATATGCGCATTCGCTCAGCTCCCACTTTTCTCTGGCCAAGATGAAGGTGCACAAGTAAGGAAGCTAATGAGCACCGCGGCCTCTTATGACAAAGTGGAAGTGCTTGGTAGCACGCCGTATGTTGAAGATGATGAACCCAAGTCCAAAGAAAACGTGCGATGGATCACCCGGATGGCATTAGAACACGGCAAACACCTGGATCTCCATCTTGACTACTTCCTGGAAGAGGAGAAACAGCCTCTAGTGTGGAACACGCTGGAGATAATCAAAGAACTCGGATGGGACAAGAAAGGCCGGAGCAAACAAATCACACTAGGGCATTGCACCCGATTAACCAGGTTCCGGAACGACGAGTGGACGCACCTGAGACAAGAAGTGGACGACCTCCCTGTCGCTTTTGTTGGCCTTCCGACTTCTGACCTGTTCATGATGCGGACTCCAGAGAACGTGCGTGGAACACTACCGATTACAGAGCTCATCAACGAGTATGGCTTCAATGCCGCGATTGCCATTAACAATGTGGGCAATGCCTTCACTCCCCATGGCAACTGTGATCCTCTGGTGAGAAAGTGGTGTCACCATTGTGTAGGGATCCACGCTGATGTCTTCTTTTAGGCTGTCGCTTCCATGGGAGTTGGCCTTTATCAGGCCGGAACCAAGAAAGACGCTGAACTGCTATATGTAAGTAACCTGCTTCCCACTGCACGCAGCCACTGACCGTTTGCGCCTATGCAGGAAACCGTCTCTACCCGTGCGAAGGCTGTCATTGGATGCGAAACGACTGATCTGTCTCTGAAGCCTGGACAGCCTGCCGACTTTCTCATGTTTGACAGAATCGACAGCGGCTGGCGCAGCAGGAAGAGCATAGCAGAAGTGGTATATGACGCGGGAAATACTCGCAAGACCATTTACAGGGGTCGGCTGACGGCACCTCAAGGCTGAGTCTGAGTTCCAATGCAACAACCACAGTGCATCGCCCAGTTTTCTCTCTGCCTCTTGATTTTTACTGTGAAGACATTGTGTTTTTGCCCTCAATCACCTTTCCCTGTTGGGACTAGCTACCATATCGACTGCTTTCCTCTTCACTCATCGTGACTGCCTTCTCTCCTTGAGTAAGGCCGATCCCGTGACACGGCCTACAAACAATTCGCTCACTCCTCCATGCACATACCCGCCTTCAAACCCAACGCCGAGTGCTGTCACTGCCTTTCTGTGATGAAATGTGGTGAGAGTGACGACTCACGTACCCTTCATCTTCACTTCACTACGCCAGAAAGCACCTCCGTTTGCGCTCACCTTTTTTATGAACCAAACGATAGCACTACTAGCCGACATAAATATCCTCGAATACTCGCAGCCGACACAACCAGCGCGCAGCTGTAGCGTCTAGTTGAGTCAACATGGCAGTCCCAGATCACGAGGCGGACCACCCTACACCCCACCCACTCGCTCAAGATGTCACGCATCACCACGCCGCAGCCAGCGCTGAGCCAGACCAAGTGCATCACTCACACCAACAGCTTACCATACAACAGTCCGCTTACTCGTTTTTGCACAAGGTCAAGGTAAGTTCTTGCCGCTTTCACCACCGCCCCCACGCTAAACTGGATAACCTATGCAGTATCGATTCGGAGAGGGCTCTATCCAAGTGACATCGATTTGGAATTCTCTTGGCGCATTTGGACAAGGGAGAGCGTCCAAGAGAGACACACTCACTACTATCAAGCTCGCACTAGGCCACCACCATGACCTTAAACAAGCCTTGATAAACGTGTTATATCACCCAGACGCCAAATGGCAGGCGGATGACTTTGACTCTGGGTCTCTTCAGCCCCATAACTTAGCCAAGTCAAACTTCTTGCAGCCGGCTCATCAGCCACAGGTCTGCCTGCCTCCGATCCCTTGGCACGAAGACAGACAGGCCCATACATCACAGCGTCTCAGTTACAACCAAACTTGGTCTTTTGCCGTACCCAATCCAGTATCAAATCATGGGCAATCTCTGGCAGTCAATCTCTCTAATATCTCTGCTCGTTACCATGAAAGTCATTCGCCTCAACCGGCCTTTCGGGAGACACTAGCCTCGGAGACAACCACGCCATCTTCTCTCAGCGTCCCAACGCCGGCAAGTGCTGAAAAGCTCGTCAAAGATATCCCACCACCTTCGAAGAAGCGTCGCTGTGAAACTATTGAAGGCCAAGTCTTGCAACATGCGATAGACCGAGAGAGCTTTGAGACTGCGGACCAGACTGGCTTGCCAACTGCAAACGCAGCTCAGCTTAATGCTCTGTCTCTGCAGCAGAGCGAGACCAAAGGACAGGAATCACAGAATGGAAACCGTCCAAAGCTTTACATTCATGGTCTTTGCGGGAAAGGCTTCATGGCTCGTTGCAAGGTTAAGAAACACCACTGGGGAAATGTGCTTGATGATCTAGAAACAAAGACTGGCTGTTGGGCAAAGCACGGTAAGCCGAATGTCAGCTGGGATGATCATCCGAGCTGTAAAAAAACGGTAAAAGTACCAAATCATGCTCGGAGTTCGAGCCCGACTACTGAGACAGACGGTGAATCTCAAGAACAGCCCGAAATGATACCACCCACAAAACCCAACGTTCAGAAACCACCTGAAGCCGTCATGTATACTCCCAATATGCGGGAAGAGTACCAGGGCA
Organism: Curvularia lunata; assembly: GCA_005212705.1. Classification (NCBI taxonomy): domain Eukaryota; kingdom Fungi; phylum Ascomycota; class Dothideomycetes; order Pleosporales; family Pleosporaceae; genus Curvularia; species Curvularia lunata. The sequence goes on along the minus strand of PELC01000028.1, from coordinate 6,197 downwards.
CTCCCCAAGGTGTGAACTTGTATCACTCCCATCAAATCCCTCACCGATCCAGTTTCGACGCCTTGCTAGAAGCTGCGGACATCGTCTCACAAATCGACGCAGCACGATCTCAAGGACGCACCGACTTTGTGGCAACCCAGCTCGGTGCGCAGGCAACTGCTGCAGAGCGTGACAGACAGTATATGACAAACTGGCAAAACGCCCCGGGAGGTTATGATAGTGAGGCTGTCGCTCGTGGCTACCACCACACATATACCACGGCCGGAACCGATTTCTTCTATCCAGTGAGGGGTCATCATGTGCCGCTGGAAGTTGCCTTGCCCTTTTATGGAAGATCCCAGGCGCATACTCCGCACATGTATCCTACTACAACTGGCAACTCGATCGACGATCCCACGTCCACGTTGAACGATGCACATAGTGCTAGCAGCCGCGCGCTTCTGCCACCATTCTCCCCTGACCCGCACGTAAGGAGCCGAAGCATGCAGGACAAATGACTGTCGCCGGGAACCTGGAGCATGTGTTCGAAAGGGCCGACATATATGAGCTGCCCCATTTCCGGGTAGCTGGCCCCACTGATATCCAGAACTGCAGCTATAAGGACATTCAAGCATATATGGAGGAGATGATGGCCAAAGATCTGTCATGCCATGTATTGGACGGCTTAACCCTGATAACTCGGAAGACAGCATATGCAGGGGACTCGAGGCTGAACAACTGCGCCTTGCGGTTGATCAACATTGTAAAAGCACCAAAATCATGTCCATTTTGTCCCATTCTGTAATGTGAAAATACAATGTACGAATATGTATAATCAAGGGTAGATGTTGCAATGCTGCAGTGAATGAACAAGACAGCGAGTGGTCGAGTGCGGCACGGTTCCTGTTTGCAGTATGCCATCCAGCCGTTGCGTACCAAGTAACTGTGTGGCGTGGTCAAGCTTCTGTGCAAGTCGGGTAAGCTCATGTGCATGGGGGCGCTGCAAGGCCTGGGGCCCCAACAATTCCCCACAAGATTAACCCGACTGCTAACCGTCCCCATGTTCTCCGCTGCCTGTTAAGGCGCACGCATCTAGGTTTTTCCGCGATTTCCCGCCAATCGTGACTTTTGCCGGTGCCTTTTACGCTGCTGATCCTTGTGTAGTGAGATTATACAAGAGCGGGTTTTTTGGAGCTATGACCTCCAAGGCATAGAGCCTGAAAGTGAGGTAAACACGAACACGATGCTACGGGGCTGCGCGAGCGTGCAATTGAGGGCGACGGCGACGTAAAGGGACCCGCTGTACGGGGCTCAATGGCACTGTGATGAAGTGCAAGAAGCAATTGCAGGCTGGCGTAAGCTGATTTCGTCATACGTTGGGTTCCTGCGAAGAGTGCCATGGACATCCTTCCTGCGGGGAAACGCACGTTCGCTACCGGTACCCTAGAGCCGTGGCCCGCCCCAAACGCAGTACAACCCCGTTGGTGCTATTACCTAGAGGCTGGGAAAGTGAAAGACAGCGGGAGAGATCCTAATTGCGAGCTCGTGACCAGGGCATTGGCGCCGGTGGCCTGTCGTATGACGAGGTATATAAACACCTTTCACCCCCCCTCTGTCTTGGTGCTCCCCACACCACATCACATCAACTCCACTTTTCACCTCTTTCGAGATTGACAAGTCACGATGCGGTTCTCGACGGTTGCTCCTCTCTTTGCTGCCACTGCTCTTGCGCAGTACAGCACTTCGCCATCCAACTCGTCTTGGACGCCCGGCCCTGACAAGGATGGCAAGTACGAGATCTCGTCAGAGGGCATCCGTGCGCACTTCATCCCCTACGGTGCCTCTATTTCCAACCTCTTCGTCCCCGGCAAGGGTGGCGTAGAGCGCGATATTGTGCTCGGCTTCGACAATGCGACTGCGTACGAGGGCAAGGTCCACCCCCATCTTGGCGGTGTACCCGGCCGTTACGCCAACCGCATCAAGAACTCGACTTTCACCATTGACGGACAGGATTACCACATTACGCCAAACGAGAACAATGGCGCCAACACCCTCCACGGCGGATCAGACGGATGGGACTACCGCAACTTTACCGTGGTGGCCCACACCAAGGATTCCATTACCTTTTCCATTGTCGATCCCGATGGCAAGGAGGGTTTCCCTGGTGAGGTTGTGAGCTACGTGACCTACACTATGACGCCAAACACCTGGCACATCAAGATTGTGGCGCTTGCAACCACCAAGAAGACGCCCATTATGCTGACCTCCCACGTATGTCAAACGGGATTTATATGTTTCTCAACAAAATGCTAACCAAGCTAGACTTACTGGAACTTGGACGGTTTCGCCAACCCCGAGGACCAGACTACTTTCAACCACACTTTCCACATCCCCTACTCTGGCCAGCGTGTCGGTGTTGACAACATTCTCATTCCCGACGGCACCATTCTGCCGAACGAGAAGTACTCCGTCAATGACTTCTGGTCTGCACCCAAGCATATCGGCGCCAACCACACCGCGCCCGAGCTCCTTGGAAACTGCGGCTTCAACTGCACTGGCTACGACAACTGCTACATCGTCAACCGCAGCCCTGCTGAGGCCCTGGACTGGCGCAACTCTGGCCCCGTCGCTTCGCTCGCCAGCGAGTGGTCCGGCATCCAGCTCGACATCTACTCGGACCAAGCTGCGTTCCAGATGTACAGCTGCCCCGGTCAGGATGGTGAGTAGCATAACCTTACTATACAAATTTCTATATGCTAACAGCATTCATAGGTACCCTTCCCATCAAGTCTACCCAAGGATCCGAGGGCGGCAGCCGCTTCGTCCCCAAGTACGGCTGCGTCGTCATGGAGGTCCAGGACTGGATCGATGCTATTAACCAGCCTGAGTGGCAGCGCGAAAAGTACCAGATCTTTGGTCCTTCCAGCCCTGCTTATACGCTCGAGGCCTCATATGTCTTCTCAACTATGGAGTAGAGATTGGGAGTAGGGGAGAATGATACCACGAATGCTAATGTAATGCCAATGTAATTGGCGTGTGATAATGGTAATAGAAGCTTTTGGGACTTGACGATTGAGTGTGTCTTGTACTTTGTGATGTGATTAGCTTCTTGGAGTACCTATTGGTAGCTACGGTTTGAGACAAGTGAAAACAGTGCCTACGCGTTCACTCGTACTCACCGTTTTATACCATGCGGGCAAATTCGCTAAAAGTAAGAGCCGATATACGCATACTCGGCCAATGAGGGACATCCACTTCTCTAGACCCTGCCCAACCGGCTTCCAACTTCAATCTATCTGACTTTTGTATCTCATTCGCATACTCAACGCCTGAAGACATGACGGTGTACCGAGAAGCAACTAAAATACAGCTCCTGATGATTGGTCCGGGATGCTGAGATTATATTATCGTCGAGTCATCGTAACCGCGAGCAGGGAGTGCGGCACTGCAGTCTCCATGTCCCCGATATTGCTGTGCTAGCGTATTGTTCCTCAATGTACCATCTGTTTTGGCCTTTTCACATACTACATTATCTGATGGTGATATTGACGTATCATCACCCTCGTGCTATGCTGATCGTAGTCTGCGAAGTAGCCACCAGGGTACTGAAATTCTTTGCATAACATGTTCGGTTCGTGGACTGTGAGCTGCGTTCCACGAGTAGTTCGGGTCTGGTGTCGTGCAGAGAAAAGGTACAGGAATGCTGGACAGTAGTCGAATTTGAAGAGGCGAGAAACTCGTTGTGATTGGAGGGGACATGAATTTAATGTGGAAATGCGCAGAATGTGGTTGGATACTTGTAAGAGGAGGGAGGGTGAGGTGACTGTTTGGAGAGAGCAATCCGGTCCTCTTGTATCGGAGATGTGATATCGGTTTGTTTGCTTTCATGGCACACGCCATGTTATTGTCTCTGACTCGACGTATAAATACTCCAATATTCCCCCTCCTTCCATCAACCAATCCTCTCACCTCAGCGGTCGGGTGGGCTCCTAGCAACGACGACGAACGACACTGGGTCCCAAACCTCAATCACGGGATGCCCTACGGGATGAACATAAGACTGCTAACAGTTATAGGTAGCTTATAACCCAGTGTTAGCGTCATCCAAAGAATGGGTTGCTAAGCTAGAAGGGTGGCCGTTCGAATCTGGACGGTTGCTGGAGCAACAGATGCTGAGGGGAGTGGATTGGTTGATTTTTTGCACTTTGTCTCACTTATCGATGGGGAATCCAGGTAGTTGTTTAGATGTATGTGACTTAATGCCATGTCGCCGAGAGCCATGTAAGTACCGTACAACCCTAGTTACTAGAATAGGTCAACAGTTGGGAGCCTTTCTATGGAGGCTGCAGAATTGGTCTCACTATGCATGCTCTTTTTTTTTGACTAGGGTGCGATGTTGCTCATCTTGACTACCGCATAGCGTTGGCAGACTGAAAAGAAGGCACTGGACTCAGCGGTTTCTAACACAGACGGCACGTGATACGCAGGATTATGCCTATCCGAAAGACCAGTCATTGCCCATCTTAGAGCTAAAAAGTGGCCCAACCTCAGCCTCGTTGCATTCAATATTATTATCCATCCACCCGTGCCCCGAGAAAAAAACATGTATCTAATTCTATCCGAAATCTGCCATCTTTACTAAGTCTTGACTCGTTTTGCAAGCCAAACGCATCCCCATCGTCGATACCATCAAGGGTATTGCCGGTTCGCTGATCAATGTGTTCCTTGCATCGCGGAATGAGATGCCCTGCACGGATGTTGTTTGCCACCCACCGGATTGCTGTGATCTTCATGCTGGCAACACGATTCCATCAACGACGCCTGCAGCCTCCAGATCGAACTAATGCCACGGCGCCTGTAGATAGGTGTTGTGATATCGAAGTTGTCGCCTGCCTGGTTTCCTTGGGCTACGCGCGAATAGGCCGGCGGCTACACTGTCAGGCGAGCCTCATCACCCCACTCTTAATACTTCAACGTTCCACACAGCCTGTCTGGACGGAGAATATTCAACTCCTACACCCAATCATTGCTCAATGCGCGCCGTCCCGTCCCGCCAAGTCTGCAATGTAAGGCTTCCGCTCTTTCTCCGTAACAGAGAATGTGGCGTAGCGCAATGCAGAGCGCCCATCTTGCCTAGTCTCAGACGTTGCGGGATGGGGGCCAATTCATTAGGCTGGGCGCCTAAATGCTGTACACCTTGTACCTTTTTTCTATATCACGCTATGTCCTCTGAGTGGCCTCTTTTTCTCTGTTTTCTCTTCTACCCGCCATTTCCCCGGGTTTGCGCCTTGTTGATTTTACCTGGTTTTGCTGGCAACAATGGCCTACGAACCTGTTGGCCGCACCCAGAGCCCACGCATCTCCATCAACGACGACATGGAGCCAAGAACGCGATACGACGCCGGCTCGTACAATAGTAATTCCTCAGCAACCAGTTTTCAGTACCGTGGAATAGAACATGGCGCCAAGGACACCAAAGGAGCGACTGGGTCCTCAAAGGAAATCATCAAAGATCAATGGCCTTTGCAATCGCAAAAATTGGCGCCCATGACCCCCATGCGAGGTTTCATCATGGTCTTCGACGTAATTCTGGCATCGATGCCTATAATGTTTATTGGTGGGTTCCACACTTCCTCGCCTCGTCGATTACTTATTGACGTAGTATAGCTCTTGCCATCGTGGCTGCCAGACTGAATGGTCAAGAAGTTTCCGATTACGGCGCTAAGCTGAAAGAGACGCTACTTATATCGCCAACCCTCTTCCCGCTCCTCTTTGCAGCCCTAATGGGAAGATTCTTTCGCCATTTTGGTCTCTGGCTCGCACAGCGAGGAACGACTCTCGGTCGCCTCGAACAGCTAGTCGGCTGTCAATCCGTCTTCTCTGCACTTGAGCGGCAAATCAGTTTGGGCACATGGTCAATTGTCGGAGTGGCATCCATCCTGATTTGGCTCCTCTCCCCAGTTGGAGGTCAATCGGCCCTGCGTCTGCTAGACCAGGAAACTGGCGTGACCCACTCGACTCATCAGCTGCGTTACCTGAACCCTATGAACATTATGGACAGTTTGATGCTCGGTGCGAGTGCCGTCAACCAAGCTAGGAGTGTATTCACCTCCATGGGCCTTGCGGCTTTGATCAGTGCTTCCCGATACAAGGACACGCCTATGGACCTGTGGTAAGTTTTTTTTTTTTTTTTTTTTTTTTTTTTTTTTTTTTGTTTT